>JAGDQO010000068.1:600000-1200000 GCA_018342035.1 Solanum appendiculatum | reverse complement strand
CGGTTAAAATCTCAGGAGAAATAATACACCTTATGTAGTTTTTCTTTTCATTTAATTTGTTTAAATTGTTATAAAAAAAATGATTTTGGATATTGATATTTCTATGGTCGCATGTGATATTTACTTGAATTAATTCATCTTGAACTAGTGCAGAAATCTAAGATGGAAGGCCGCAATGTCTTGGGTGAAGGACATGAAAAGGATGAAAATGAGTTTGGGTCTATTGGTGAAAACATAGATGGTGGTGCATCGGGAGATAAACAAGATTCTCCGCATGATGAATCACCAAAGAAGAGGAAATGCACTAGGCATAGTGCCAATCAAATTCAAGAGCTTGAAGCGTACGTGTCATTTAAATTTCTTTTTGTACTTGTAAATTTGTTTATTTTAATTTCAACTTTTAATCCTTTTTGTGTGCACTTGTTTGCAGTTTTTTCGAAAAGAATCAACATCCCAATGAAAAACAAAGACAAGAACTTGAAACAAAGCTGTCCATGGACAAAAAACAAGTAAAATATTGGTTTCAGAATAAAAGAACTCAGTTTAAGGTAATGCATCATATGCCTTTTTTTTTTAATTCTTGATTCATTTAATAGTTGCATGAAACTTGTTTAGTTAATTATGAAAGTTGTTATGTTGTTTAATCAGGCAAGATGGGGACACCATGAAAATGTAACCATGAGAGAAGAAAATAGAAAGCTTCAGATAGAGCAACTTACAATGAAGGAATCCCTAAGAAACCCGATTTGCAATCGTTGTAGTAATAAGGCTATTATTATTATTAGTAACAAAAGTTGTACTAATGCTTTGCCAAGTCCTTTGCAATTAATTCCACCACGTTCCACCACAATCTTGAATGAAGATGTAGCATATGATATGCTGAAGTTAATGGAGCTTGCTTTTGCTGCTATGAAAGAGTTGCTTATGTTATCTAAGATTGATGAACCTCTCTGGGTTAGAAGCTTGGATGGAGGTGGAGAGATATTAAATCTGGAGAAATATGTCAGATTATTTACACCACTTACTGGCATGAAACCTAAACATTTCACAACAGAAGCCACAAGAGCATCCGGTACTGTGAATAGCAATAGTCTAACATTGGTGGACGCATTGATGAGCAAGGTAGGTTCTTCATCCTAAAGTTAGTGCTTTCATCCTCATTATAAAATCCTTTAAGAACTTTCATTTGTTTACCACCTATCTTTTGTTTGGCTTAAATGGTTATTGCTTCATTTTTTCTTTTATGTTTAGTTCTATTTTTATTTTTATTATTTTGACTTATTTCTTACATTTTTGCTTTGCTTATTCTACAATTAGTTTGTGTATGTTTTTTAATCAATTAAGTGTAACTTTCAAGTTAGTAAAACAAGTATGCATTGACAAGTTATTTTCGATTTCTTCTCATTTACTATGCTTTTTGTATATGCAGAATCGATGGATGGAGTTTTTCTCATGCATTATCGGGAAAGTCACGGCTATTGATGTGATTTCTAATAACATAGGTGGAGGGAGGAATGGTACTATGCTACTGGTATTTCTTCTTACTCATTATTTTATTGGAGTCACATCTCTTATTCATTATATTATTTCCTACTCTAAAAACTAAAAGTATTGATTTGCAGATTCAAAGTGAATTTCAAATTGTTTCTGATCTAGTTGGTGTCCGTAAAATGAATTTTCTCCGTTTCTGTCATCAACATGGCGAAGGCATCTGGGCTATCGTAGATGTTTCTATTGATACAATTGGAGAAGGTTCACGACAATGTGAAATTGGAAACTGTAGGAAGCTTCCATCTGGTTGTATTATTCAAGATATGATTAATGGTTACTCCAAGGTAATTCATCTTAGTTGTCTTCCCATATTGAGAGTGTTGATTTTTCTTATATTTGTTTTTATTTGTTATTTTCCTTGGTATAGTTTTTTAAATGAAATCAATAAAGTACTTTTAAACTTGTATCCTCATAATATAAATTTTCTATTGGCAATCTATATGTGAAGATGTTTTTGTAGTTCATAATTTAACATTATCATCTAATCGCAGATATATCTTTTTGGATTATCTTGATTAATCTACTTAAAAGTAAAAAGGAGTTCATTGAGTGTATTAGCAAAATCACTAAGAATTATTTTGAAGGATAAATTCTTGAGAATTAAAATTAACATAATATTTTCAGGTTACTTGGATTGAACACATAGAATATAACAACAATTGTGTCCACCCTTTGTATCGCCCTTTGATCGAGATTGGCTTGGGGTTTGGTGCACAAAGATGGCTGGCCACTCTGCAAAGGCAATCTGAGTTCTTGTCATTAATGATGTCTTCTGTGGTTTCCACAGGTGATCATGCATGTCTCATTATTGTACATTTTTAAAAATATATTTTTGGACTTAACTGATTAAAAATATCTAAATTCTAATGAATTTTCACGTATAGCAGTTTCTTCAAATAGTCAGAGAAACATATGGATGATGGCTCAACGTATGAAACGCAATTTTTGTGCTGGAATTTGTGCCACCATTTACAAGTGGGAAACAATCCAATTAGCTCAAGGAGAAGATGCAAAGTTGATTATGAGGAGAAACACTGATGACCCTAGTGAGCCTATTGGTGTGATATTGAGTGCTACAAAGACCATTTGGTTACCAGAGGAACCATACCGTTTATTTCAATTCTTCAAGAATGAACAAACAAGGAGCCAATGGGATTTCTTGTCCAGTAGTCCCATGCCACAGATGGTCCAAATTTTAAAGGATGAAAATCATGATAATAGTATTTCTATTTTTCGTGCTAATGTGAGTAAATAATTATTATATATGTTTTCTAAAAACATGACAACATTAGTTGTTGTAGCTAATAATTAATTTCTAAATAATATTTTCTTTTGTTTTGAACTCATAGGGGGATGGCACTAGTGCTAACAAAAAAAACACGATGATCTTGCAAGAGGCTTTCATGGACACAACAACATCCGTTTTGATATATGCAACAATCGATGATCTAGCAAACAACGTCGTGATAAATGAGAAAGTCTATTCTCGTGTGGCTTTCTTGCCTGCTGGAATTACCCTAGTTCCGGACTATTTTCGAGATCTTTTGGATGCTAATAATTGCAATGGAACTTTTGGGAAGAAGGATAATGGTGTTAACTGTAGTGGATCGCTTGTAACGGTCGGGGTTCAAGTATTGGTGAACAACTCACCTACAGCAGAGCTTTCAGCGGAATCAATTAAAATAGTTAATGACCGTATTTCTCATACTATTAGTGGTATCAAAAACACTCTCAAGTAGTGTAAGTGATACTCTAGGACTAAGGGGTCGTCTGGTTTGCAAACAAGTTATGTTGGAATAAGTTATTCTGGGATTAGTTATCTAGAAATTATTTCTTATTGATTGTTTGGTTAGTTGTATTCAAAATAATATAAATTGCATTATTTCTAAGAATAAAATGTTTGTTTACCAAAATACCCTCCGCCTTATTTAGTTTCTTATATTTTCTTTGCAAGCTTTTGTTATTCATTCTTAAAAACAAAACTTTAATCTTATTTAACTTAAATATTTTCATGTGTGCATTCTCATGATTGTACCATCTGTGTTTAAAAATAAAACTTTCATCTAACTTAGCTTATAAAAGTTTCGTACTAAGTTTGTTAAAGTAGATTAAAGGATCATTTATTATTTATGTCACTTCATTTAAGCACATATCACTCTTAAATTGTAAAATATTAAAGTTATCTTCATTTAATTGATATATAAAATACAAATTTTCAAGTGATTAAAAGAATATTTAATTAAAAATATGTAATTCAGTAGTAGAGAAATCAAAATATAAAGGTTCTCAAATATAAATAAACATAAGAATTAGTCAAATAAATTTAACGTATAATATATTCATAAATAAAAAATATATTTTTATAGTGTAATTCTTAATGAAAAAATATGAAGAATTATCGTATCATAAAAATTGGGAGTAGTGAAGGTTGTGAATGTTATTATGCATGGTATTAAAAATGATGTAAATATACATAGAATGTGAAAAGTGATGTACAAAAAGGTTTTAAAGGAATACTTTAGTCATTTTACCTATTTTATTTCTGAACAAGTTATCCCGATATTAATATTCCACCCAAAGGTAGAAATAACTTATCACAGTGCTGATTATTTATCCTGAGACAAGCTATCCTAGACTTTGTAACCAAACAAAAGACTAACATTACTCAAAATTTATCTCGAAACTAGCTCTCTTTATCCATCACACCAATCGACCCCTAATCAAGCTTATGTCTGTAAAATACATCAAAAATAAATCAATGCATGTTTAGAACTATTTGTAAGGTTATAGAAAGGAATTGCAGTAAAAAAACTAACCAAAGTAAAGGTGATGGTTCTATATTTGTCAGATGGTTTTTATTCTTTCTTTTTTACGTTCAGAGTCCTAAATAATGTATGTTTTTTCTTTTGGTGTCAATCAGTGTATGATATTATTGTATCGAACTATTTTTTTGAGTTTGTTTAAATTTTCTCCTATTTAATGGTCTACCGCTCGTTTGATTTTTTTTAAAAATATTATGACTAAGCTTGATCTCCAACCAACTTGATAATAGAATGAGTAGAAGGAACCATAGACCTGAAAATTAACATTTGGCGATAAATCCTACCATTTCTAGTGTTGTTTTTAGAATGAGCGGTATAATTTTTGGAAAAATTACCTACAAACACACCTTTACTTACCTTATTTTCCATTATCCCTACCTTTTTAAAATATTACATAAATTCCTTATTTCTCCCAAATTCTTAAAACTTCCGGATACATAAACATCCCCAACTTAACCCACATTTACCCACTCCTTTTTTCTCTCCTTTAATCTCTCCCTAATTTCATTCCACATTCTTATCAGTTACAATTTTCATATCAATTTGATTTTCAAAAGGATTCTCTCTCTAGTCAATCAATTTCAAACCACTGAATAGGTACAGTTCTCTTCTCCATTGTCGTCGAATAGGTACAGTTCTTTTCTCCATTGTCGTGTTCTTCAAATTTTTCTTTGTCATTGTTATTTCCTGATACATATGGATTTGAGGAAAGTTGACGAGTGGGGTCGATTTGGGGTTTTTTCTTGATTTTTCGGCGGTAGTTCGTGGAGGAGGAGGTCTGGTTTGGAGCTACTGTGTGGTTTTGTGATGGTTATGGGCAGCTAATCTTTTAGTATTGGTATTACTCATCTAAACTCTTCTAATACTAGTCGAATAGATGATTTTGATGATGATAAATGGGCTGAAAACAAATCTAAACTTTTGCATAACCCATTAGCAATGAAGAATAAGAGTATTGACAAGGCGAACAAGGAAGTTCCTTCATCTTCAAAAGCCAATGTTGAAACCCCCAAAAAGAGGGGTCAAAAGTTTACGCCTGCAATTTCTCAACCTTTCTTACCTAAGGTTAGATTTTCGATCTTCTTCTATTGATTTTTAAACTTTTTTTTGTTAGTTAATCAAAAAATGATACATAAACAATGAAATTCATGTTTCATATTGTAATGTATCAATATTTAAGTGTAATCATTTGATACACTAAACCCTAATTTTGTTTAGTTATAATATATAATGTATAAAGTATTGTAATATGCTTAGTTGTGTATTAGTCATTAGATTTCATGTCATTGACACAAAAATAATGTTCAATAGTGTATCATTCAAAAATTATTTATCCATTGTGTATCTGATACATTAGTTTCACGTTAAATTGTCCATCAATTAAAATTCTATTAGTCAATGTGTATCAGATACATCACAATTGGTTTTAATAAGTATCAGATTCAAAAATTTATTGAAATGTATCAGATTCAAACATAAGATACATTACAAGTTACTAATTTAATTGTTTGTCATTTTGTTCAGATTACCTCCGTACACGATATGCAGCCCTATTATGAAAATACGGTACTGAAAAGGCCAAGGCAGGATACGTTAGTGAAAATGAGGATCCACCAAGGCCTAAGAGTCAATTCACAGCACCAGCTCAAGACGATTTGGTTAATGTTGAATAGAGATTATCTATCAGTTGTTAGACACTTTTTTATAGTGTTATTGTTTTTGAGATACATTAACTCTAGTTTTAGAGTTTTTTGTTTTTATTGTTTTAAGATACTTGTACTCAAATTTTAGAGTGTTTCTCTAAAAAATTATTTATTTTGACTTTAATATGTATTTACTTGATGACTTAGTTCTAATTAGTTGCTTATTCATTCATGTTGATACATTGGATAATTAGTTGTAGTTAGTTCCTGATTCATTCATGTATCTAATTGATAAATTAATTCTTACTTATTGTGATACATTTATAGATACACTTTATTTCATTTTACATACATAAATTTCATAGTGATACAACATGATACATCATTTTCAACTAGATCATGATACATTATATAAAAATGTATATGAACCATATTGAGTGGTACCATCTCCACAAACACAATATCTAGCACATTATTATCAAATAGCTAATGATACATTATTTTAAAAAGGTATATGAAACATAATGTGTTACAAAAATGAATACAAGGTTGAAAATCTTAACATTTCAATTTATTGTATCAGAATTTCACCAGCTAATAGTAAATTGTAACGTTTTATCAAAGTAAAAGTGAAAAAACCAAAAAATTGAAAATCTATAATCTCAAAATAATGTATGTGAAACATAACAGTAGTCCCAAAAAAGAGTTTGTCAATCTTTTTTCGAAAAGAAAGTACAAGTTCTTCGATTGTAACCTTCTTGTCCATAACGTCCACAACAATTTGTGCTTATCTTGTCCACAATGTATCTGAAATATATTGAGTGGTACTATATTCACAAACATAATGTCTGGTACATTATTATCATCAATAGAATGATACATTATATAAAAAGGTATATGAAACATAATGTGTAGTTGAAATGAACACGAGGTGGCAAGACAATCTCTTCCAAAACAATAAAAAAGTTTAATATACATGCTAAAGTGGATAATAGATACATTAAAACAATATATTCTCTTCCACACTGAAACTTTTTTTAAAAAAAAATTCATATACTGATACATTAAAAAAAGAAATTCACATGTATATGATACATTATAGTAACAACACACTGACTCACGGCTATAAAAATCCATTACATATACGTCAAACTAGTAATGTATCAAGTTGTAACCAGTAATGTATCATGACTTATATATCCATATACAAATTCAAAAATTTAAAAATACTTATTAAAGCACAAATAAAAAATAAAAAAATAAATTCACATGTATCTGATACTTTATATTATCAGCACACTAACTCAAAGATCTAAAAGCACATTACATATACGCAAACTATTATCAGTAATGTATCACGACTTATATATCAATATACAAATTCAAAAATTAAAAAACAAAGGGTATACATAGCAAATTCACACAATTGCACCAGTGGATACATCAAAGCTTTGTATCTCACCAATATTCTTATCTGTTGTATCAATCTAGAGGGGATACATAGAAAATCCAACCTCACGTTTCTTCACCTCAATGTACAGCTATTCACATGTATCTGATACTTTACATTATCAACACACTAACTCAAAGATCTAAAAAACACATTATATATGCGTCAAACTAGTAATGTATCAATTTGTAATCAGTAATGTATCACGACTTATATATCAATATACAAATTTAAAAATAAAAAACAGTGGGTATACATAACAGATCTAGACAATTGCACCAGTTGATACATCAAAGCTTTGTATCTCGTCAACATTCTTATCTGTTGTATCAATACAGAGGGAATACATAGCAAATTCAACGACGAAAACGAAACAGGGAGAACGATGAAACAGTGAGAACGACGAAACAGGAAGAACGATGAACAGGGAGAACGACGGAACAGGGAGAACGATGCAGTTTTGAATTTTGAATTGGTTTGTTATGTTAGGATCTACGTCACCACTTAACACAATAAGCAAAAACTAAACCAACTTAACAAAAGCGTAAATAGCAAACAAATCAATCATGATTAAGAATAAATAGCAAAATAACCTAAGTATTAATCAATATTTAGAACAAAAATTAGACTAAGAGGAACTTGACGAACGGAGCTTAGTGTTGTCTTACATGTTGCTTCGATTTATGGGAAGATCTGGTTTATTGGGGATTTCGCCGAAGGTCAGAATGGAGGTCGGCACTATGAAGGAGAAGATGGGTTTGAGGAAAGTTAACCAGTGGGGTCGATTTGGGGTTTTTTCTCGATTTTTCGGCGGCGGTTCGTGGAGGAGGAGGTCTGGTTTGGAGCTGGTGTGTGGTTTTGTGATGGTTATGGGCGACTGGTTTTTTTTTTTGGTTGGGATTTTCAGTGCTGTTGTGCAGTGTTCCAGCGAGGTTTCATTGGAAAACAGAGAAGAGGGAGATGGGGGATGGATAAGATTTTAGGGAGGAATTGAATAGCGTAAATTATGGGATTCTAATTAGATTTTTTTCCGTTTTCTATCCCTTTTAAGCACAACAGCCACACAATAATGTATCAAAATTAATGTATTCGGACAACCAATTATGTATCCGGATGACAAATTTTTTAAGAGATTTTTGTAAAATAGAAAAGAGTAGGAATAGGATGTAATCTAGGGTTTACACTATGAGATTTAGGTAAGTTATACATAATTTTTTAGGTTAAAAAGCAATATAGTCTAAACTCAAAAATGACTAAACTATAATCAATATTTGATAGATTACAATCCTTTATTTTTTCTCAATCAATCTTACAAAAAAAAACTCAATAAACCAGAAAAAGTGATTTGATTTGATTCATCTATCTGAAAAACCGACTTAATTGGTTTGGTCATCTTTTCGATAGAAATTGACTCAAATGTACAAACAATATCACTGATCTAACAAACGTTGATCAACCATATTGCATACCAACTCGAGTTCCGAAATTAAGCCCCATTGGAGATGCAGAATCCACAAGACCACAACATTCACAGCCCCAATGCCATTTCTTCCGGTAGCAAATCCCAAATCAGAGTTTGCCATCATACAAGTCCTGGATCCTTCTAAATTCTTTTGCCTGGGCACTGATCCTCTTAGTTGCATATTTTAGCTGCACATTTTCACTCCTTGTTTGATACTCATCAACATTTATATCAAGAACAATAGCCTGACAACCACATCGATCGCAAATTGGATTTCCCATAGCTTCCTTCAGTGCAATATGCTTTGTGTGAATCGTAGCATTTTCTTCGTTTTCTGATTTCAATTGATTAAATAACATAATTCACTTTAGATAAATAACCACACAAATTTCATACAAGGATAACCACACAAATTTCACTTGGTTTCTTCTATTTTGGAACCAAACATGGACAGTTTATTTCCAAGTTCTGTTCTTGCTTTTTGATCAGGATCAGGATTCTCTCTGAAGAAACTGCTACCAAAAAGACAAAGAAATGACCAAAAGTTGGAATCAACATTAGCAAATTCATGAGTACAAAAGAAGTTGGAATGATACACACGCTTCCAGCTCTTGAAGTTGGTTGGGATTATGCCTAGTGTATTTCCTCTTTAACGACCCACCACACAGAGAATCCATTTCATCTCTAGATGCACCACCATCTATGTTGTCACTAATAGGTTTGCTCTTATTTTGATCCTCTCCAGGTCCCCCTATTACAACATTATTTGAACTTTCTCCTCTTTCACCCTCATTGTGGCCTTCCATCTTTGATTTCTACACCAATTCAATTGAATATCACACGTGAACATAAAACACCACGACTCAAAAGCATTTTTACTATAACAGTTAAGCATATGGAAAGAAATTGCATATAGTGTGTGATTTCTCCTAAGATTTTAACCTTGATTTTTGATAACTTCCACCAACTTCATTGACCGCTAAATTACACCAAACCAGCCACTACCAAAAAAGGTCAGAATTAACCTCCAAACCAACCTCAAAGTGGAGGTCGGTATTGTACTGACTGGTTTTCCGGCAACATGGCTGGAATTCATGATAAACAGGAGAATAATATTTATTACAACACAGGATTCAATCATATGAGATAGTCAGATGCAAACATGATACAGAAAGTTGGTTTGAATGGATAGAACGCAGTCGCAATTTAATGAGAAGAGTAAAGTCTTGAGATGGTTAGTTGCGACATTTATTGAAGCTTCAAAGATACAGGAGAATGTTGTGAAAAGATGGAAAATGAAGGAAGGATGGGGAAACATTGTCTGAAACACAACAGAAGTGGTAGATACATCAGCTTTATTGCCATCCAGGGGCAAAACAAATCAGGGACTGATGGGAGTCCTTTAACTACAGTGGCAGGCCTAATTATGTTCTGATGGCCAAGTTAAAGGCCCTAAAGGGAAAGCTAAAAGAGTGGAGCAAAACTATCCAGGGAAATCAAAAAATGCAAAAAGCTAATGTGTTGAGTAATTCAAGAACAGAGAGCTCTAGCAGAAGGGGAAATATCTTCTAGATTGGCACTGACTTTGGAGTTTGAAGACATAGCCAAGCATGAGGAGATAGCTTGGAGACAAAGATCCAGAGTTTTATGGTTTAAACAGGGAGATAGAGCCACTAGTTTCTTTCATATAACAGCAAACCAACACAGAAGAGTCAAAACCATTGATAAACTGAGAGTCAATGGAGTTGAGATTACAGAACCTGAAGAAATTATTGAATACTATGATAGGATATACACAGAACCAGAAGAGTGGAGGCCCCAACTAGATATGAGAGGCTGTCCCAGAATTGATGCAGTAGATTGTAATTTCCTGGAGGCTTCTTTTGAAGAAAATGAAATCCTGGAGAGTATCAGGGCATGTGCAAGGGACAGCCCCTGGCCCAGATGGTTATACAATTGCGTTCTTCAGTCAATGCTGGAACATTATCAGATATGAGTTGGTGGTTGCTATTCAGAATTTCCATACTAGAGGAACTTTTGAGAAGAGCATTAATGCCATTTTTGTGGCACTTACTATGTGCGGTATAATTTTTTAGGTTAAAAAGTAATATAGTCTAAACTAAAAAATGACTAAACTATAATCAATATTTGATAGATTACAATCCTTTATTTTTGTTCTCAATCAATCTTATAAAAAAAAAACTCGATAAAATTGAGAAAATCAAACTCACTAAAAAAAGTGATTTTATTGATTTGATTTGATTCTTCTATTTGAAAAACCAACTTAATTGGTATGGTCATCTTTTCGATAGAAATTGACTCAAATGTACAAACAATATCACTAATCTAACAAACGTTGATCAACCATATTGCATGCCAACTCGAGTTCCAAAAGTAAGCCCCATAGGAGATGCAAAGTCCACAACATTCACAGCCCCATGCCAACTCAAGTTCCGAAATTAAATCCCAAATCAGAGTTTGCCATCATACAAGCCCTGGATCCTTCTGAGTTGTTTTGCTAGGGCACTGATCCTCTTAGTTGCATCTTTTAGCCAAAAATTTTCACTTGAAGTTGGTTGGGATTATGCCTAGTGTATTTCCTCTTCAACGATTCACCACGCAGAGAACCCAGTTCATCTCTAGATGCACCATCATCTATGTTGTCACTAATAGGTCTGCACTTATTTTGATCCTCTCCAGGTCCCCCTATTACAACATTATTTGAACTTTCTCCTCTCTCATCCTCATTGTGGCCTTCCATCTTTGATTTCTGCACCAATTCAAGATGAATCAATTCAACTGAATATCATATGTGAACATAAAAACACCAAGACTCAAAAGCATTTTTATTATAACAGTTAAGCATATGGAAAGAAATTGTATATGGTGTGTTATTTCTCCTAAGATTTTAACCTTGATTTTTGGTAACTTCCATCAACTTTATTGACTGCTAAATTACACCAAACCAGCCACTACTAAAAAAATGTCAAAATTAACCTCCAAAGTTCAAACCAACCTCAAAGTAGAGGTCGGTATTGTACTGATTGGTTTTTTACAAGCAATTTCTTTTAGAAAATATCGACCTTGGGAGGTCGATAGTGTAAATTACACAATTATAAAATGCCCTTCTTTTGTCACAATTAAGAAAGGACAAACTTAATTCACAAGACACTAATTTAGTTGAGGCGGGGAGATAATGGAAGAAAAGGGAAGATTTGCAAAGATTCAAGTGGTGATTAGTTTTTCACTGCCACCTTACTGTATCTCATCCAGTCAGTGTGGATTATTGATAGCCAAAAAACTGACTTTTTCTGTTTACAGTGGTTTTCCGGCAACATGGCTGGAATCCATGATAAACAGGAGAATAATATTTATTACAACGCAGGATTCAAATCATATGAGATAGTCAGATGCAAATATGATACAGAAAGTTGGTTCAAATGGATAGAACACAGTCGCAATTTAATGAGAAGAGTTAAAGTATTGAGATGGTTAGTTGCGACATTTATTGAAGCTTCAAAGGTACAGGAGAATGTTGTGAAAAGATGGAAAATCAAGGGGTGTGGTGTGAGAGTTCGGTCAATGTCAATGTCCTCATGGTGCGAGGACAAGACCATTGATGCTTCTGTTTGGATGTCATTTTCAGTTTCAGACTTGTACGTAGGGTATGGGTTACGTCCCAACCACTCCTATGATGTTAGAAAGGCTTATGTCAGACTTAGTAGTTTTCCGCGTATTCTCATATGTACTCTATTGGTACCTTTTTTCAGCTAATGTGGCTGGGGAAACCGAGCTCAACCAAGAAGGAGATCAAGGGGAAGATGGTAACATCATAACAGAAGAGGTAGCTCCTCTGGGTATTCAATTTCCAAATGAGAACAATCCTCAGTCAAACACGCCGGTATGTATACAGCAAAACATAATCCAATGGAGTAGGGAGTTTGGGGTCGATTTTAAAGGTTGTGAAGAGAAAGCGGTAGAACTGTTTCTCAAGATTGATTGTAACAAGCTGGAAAATAAAATCAACCAGAATGTCCAAAACAATCAGAAAAGAAAAGGGTAGAATGAGTTGAAGAGTTTAGAACTAGACACCAATTCAATGGGGCAATAGATGGGCAGATTATGTACAATTGGAGGCTAGTGGAACGGGGGGGGGGGGGGTAGTGATCATATGGGATAGGAGATTCTGGAAAGGGAAACTAAGTAGTGTGGGGACAAACTCTGTCTCTTTCTCTCTGTCAGGGAAAACTCAAGACTTTAAATGGCACTTAACTGGTGTATATGCACTAAATGACAAGGTGGAAAGGGAGCAAACTTGGTGAGAATTAGGAGCTGCTAGGCGGCTGATCTCTGGACCATGGGTCCTGTGTGGGGATTTCAACACAGTCAGATACCCAACAGAAAAAAGAGATGGTACTAGAATAACCAGATCAATGACAGAATTTTCTGACTTAGTTGATGATATGGAACTAGTAGATATGGACCTCTATGAGGGGAAATACACATGGAAAAAAGGGGACAGGCACACAACAGCTACTAGAATGGATAGATTCTTACTTCCAGAAGAATGGGACTCCAATTTTAGTTGCATTAAACAGTTTGTCCTCAATAGAGTACTATCAAATCACACACCTCTATTGCTACAGTGTGGGGGATTGGGGGCAGTCAAATTCAGATTTCAAGTTTGAAAACTGATGCCTCCACATAGACAGGTTTCAATGCAAAGGTCAGGGACTGATGGGAGTCCTTTAACTACAGTGGCAGGCCTAATTATGTTCTGATGGCCAAGTTAAAGGCCCTAAAGGGAAAGCTAAAAGAGTGGAGTAAAACTATCCAGGGAAATCTAAAAATGCAAAAAGCTAATGTGCTGAATCAGTTAGCTGACCTGGAAGTAATTCAAGAACAGAGGGCTCTAGCAGAAGGGGAAATATCTTAGATTGGCACTGACCTTGGAGTTTGAAGACATAGCCAAGCATGAGGAGATAGCTTGGAGACAAAGATCCAGAGTTTTATGGCTTAAACAGGGAGATAGAGCCACTAGTTTCTTTCATATAACAGCATACCAACACAGCAGAGTCAACACCATTGAAAAACTGAGAGTCAATGGAGTTGAGATTACAGAACCTGAAGAAGATTAATAAAGAAATTATTGAATACTATGAGAGGTTATACACAGAACCAGAAGAGTGGAGGCCCCAACTTGATATGAGAGGTTGTCCCAGAATTGATGCAGTAGATTGTAATTTCCTGGAGGCTTCTTTTGAAGAAAATGAAATCCTGGAGAGTATCAGGGCATGTGCAAGGGACAGCCCCTGGCCCAGATGGTTATACAATTGCGTTCTTCAGTCAATGCTGGAACATTATCAGATATGAGTTGGTGGTTGCTATTCAGAATTTCCATACTAGAGGAACTTTTGAGAAGAGCATTAATGCCATTTTTGTGGCACTTATTCCTAAAAAGGTGGGGGCAATTGAGATATATAATTTCAGACCCATCAGTCTGGTTGGGAGAGTGTACAAGATAATCTCAAAACTGTTGGCAAAAGGATTGAAAAAAGTCATTCACAATCTTGTTGATAGACAACAGATGTCTTTTATAAAGGGGAGACAGATAATGGATGCTGTGGTGATAAAAAATGAGCTGGTGGACTCAAGAGTGAAATGCAAACAGCCAGGAATACTATGTAAACTGGACATTCAGAAAGCAGACGATCATCTGAATTATCTAGTGATCATGTTACAGAAGATGGGCTTTGGATCTAAATGGATTAGGTGGATCAAACTATGAATATGTACAGCAAGATTTTCAATCCTGATTAATAGAAGTCTTGCTGGTTTTTTCCCTTCTCAAAGGGGACTGAGGCAGGGGGATCCACTTTCACCTTTCTTGTTCATCCTAGCAATGGAGGGGATGAGTAATCTATTCAACACAGCAAAGGTTAAGAATTGGATAAGAAGTTTTCAAGTGCAGAATAGGCAGACAACAACTTAGAATCACTTATCTCCAGTTTGCAGATGACACCTTAGTTTTTTGTGACGGAACAATTTCTGATTCTAAGGGCCATCTTCATAATTTTTGAAGTTGTTTCAGGACTGCACATCGACTGGGGGAAAAGCTACATCTACCCTATTGATTAAGTGGAACAAATTGAAGAACTGGCTCTCACATTGGGGGGACAAGTAGGGGAGCTGCCTACAATTTATTTGGGTATGCCTGTACGTGCTAAAAGTACATCCAAGTGCATTTGAAGTGGTGTGATAGAAAATTAGCTGATTGGAAGTGCCAATGCTTTTAGCCGTATGTTATCACTCCTTACTCACCCAATGGTTAACCGTAGTAGTTATATAATTTAGATTCACATCGAATAAGTTTATGAAGAGATACAACACTTCTTTATTGAAACATTCCATATTCTCAAGTCTTAAAAATCACTGTTGATTATTTTATCGGATGTTTCCCCGAAGAGACCTCATATAGCTATAGTTAAATATTTAATAAAATTTAACGATCTAACTAAAGTTACATTGATAACTTCATGAGGTCTATAATTCAAGCAAAACGTCACAAACCAACCAAAAACTAGAGGAAACAACCCGTTTAACCAACCTTTTCTCTTTTTTCCTCTGCTATATTGAGATCTTGACCCAAAAATTTCCATGTCTACATAATTTTTGGGTCAAGATCTCAATATAGCAGGGGAAAAAAGAGAAAAGGTTAGTTAAACGGGTTGTTACCTCTAGTTTTTGGTTGGAAATTTAAGAGTTTAAATTGGAAAATCATTAATTCGACTTAGTAATCATTATAAAATAGGATTTTGATTATTGTACTAAATTCCCTATCTTATGGATGATGAATTCAGGGATTCGGTTTTGAAATACAAACAGTTGACCCAAGAGTTGACTTTGACCCCGAGGTGTCCTGAATCACGGGAATAGTTCCCCTAGACTAGTTTGCACCTATTGTTGATTACTTTTTACATATTAAAGCCATTGGAGCTCGTTTGGGTGGACTTTTGCATTTCAAGTAATGGTTTGACTAACAAAATTCAGGCAAATAAAGTTTTAACTCTTAATTTGCTTGCTTTACTCAAAGACCATGTTAAATATGTTGTTTATGTGCATTCAGACCATCTAGTTCATGTGAGTGGACAAACATGAACTAGGTTAGGTAAATTTGAAGCATCTAGTTAGACCATGAGGCTTGCATTATGTATTTTTTTACAACATTTGATACTTCTTCTTGAGTTGAGCATGTTGTGATAGTTGATTATCTGTTTAGCATTCTTTATCACTTGATGAGATGAGGTTGACTATGGATGGACCGATGAAGAATGTAGTTCAACATAGACAAAAGGTGCGCTATGGACGTGTCACGAACCAAAATATCTACAACTCATAAGGTCACCTACACTTAGGCTCGATAGGCGAACCCTACCCAGTTTTAGTCCATTATTAACCATTAAGCAGAAAATTAAGTTATAAGACAAGAATAATCCTTTAACACAGTAGAATAATCATAGAAATGTCGAAATACAACCAAATCCCTGAAAACCTAGAAGTTGTAGTATAAGAGCCACTAAGATTATAAAAGTCTGAATCTACTATACACTGTTAGAAACAAAAGACATCAAGTAAACATATAAATAAAAAGAGTTGTGTCGCGGATCAGCTAGGCAGCTCACCACAATATCTCCCCAAGCTAGAAACAAACTCAGACAACATCTGCTCACTATGTTGACTCGGAAAATTTTATCCGGTCTTATGATGTTGATTTCCTCCTTATCCTTTGATTATTTTTTTTTACTGTTGAAGCTATTATCCATTAAGTATGGAAGTAAGTGTTTTCAGCAATCAAACCTTGCCACTACTTCAAGGTAAGTCGGTTTATGATACCCTACTGGGTAAGCGTTGTTTATGTACTCATACTACACTTGTTATTAGTTCCCTTTTTGGATGCAGGTTCAAATCCGAGCACGAGCCTAATCCACTTTCCTCGAGAGTCACCAATTTCACTAGGTTTTATCAAGACTGAGTCCGACAACTCTCTCTATGTCCAACATGGTCTTGGTGACAACATGTTTCTTTTAGACTATGTCGTTGACCACATCGTCACAGGCAACAACCTTGCTAGTGTGAATCGGGTTATAATCTCTGCCCTAGCCACTTATTTTTCGAGGGGCCTCATTTTTTTTAGCAATAATAGATTATAGGTGTGTAAATAAAAATATTGAGTAGTATTCGTAGAAAAAATAAACTTTTCATATGAAAGAAAAAACAATTATTAGAAGTTTGACATGTATGATATATGGAGTATTATGATATCAACAAAGATTAAATGGATTGGTCATATTATCAATTGAAAAAGAATTACTAGAAGAAATCGATTATAAAAAAATTATTAACAATTTTGCATCTCAAGAAACTAGAAAAATAGACTTTATAAAAAAAATATACTATTATTTTTCGGAGAAGGGTCTATAATACCTTTAAAGTATTGGAATTGGTACAAATATACCATTCGTTTACCTTTTGGCCATAAAATGCCCTTGGGGTTAACGTTTGTGGCCCTATTATACCCTTTTCACAAACAGAAAAATTAGTCCATTTAATTAGCATTTACATTTAATACGTGGCACTATCTGATTCGTTCCAAAAATTAAATAAAACTAAATTAATTCAACCCAAATCCGATCCAACAAAAAAACACCCGACCCATCGTCTAAAACCCAATTATTCTAAAAGGGGGAAAACCCAATTGTTTTCTTCAAGTCTTCTTATGTATTCAAACATGAGAGCACACTTTTCCTGGTAGGAACAATAGAAATTTAACTAGCATTTCTGCAACTTAGCTAGTAATGGTAAATTAACATCTCACCTTAGCGTTGATTCAACATCTCATCTTAGTGTTAAACTTGTTCTTAGTTTTCAATTTCTCCGCGAGTAAAGAGTAAGTCTCCACCTGCTCTTATTTCTTGGTGGCTATAGAAGAATAAAATTCTACCATTACATCAAGGGTCCAAAGCCTTAACACAGGAGAACAACAACAATTGCTACTTAATACCTCAATCTCAAGTAAATTAAGATGGCTATATGAACCCCCACCACCATTTGTGTTGCTCCATTCAAGCTAGTATAAAACAGGAGAGCAGGTAATAATATCCATGTAAGCTCAAATGCATTTCTAACCTTCAAAAAGGCAACAATCTATGAGATATACAGATTCAAGAAGAGATGCATTCAGAATAATTGGGTTTTAGAAGATGGGTCCGATGTTTTTTTTGGTGGATCCGAGTTTGGTTTGGGTTGGGTTAGTTTAGTTTTAGTTAATTAATTTTTGCAACGAATCAGATAATGTCAAGTATTAAATGAAAATGCTAATTAAATTGACTAATTATTCTGTTTGTGAAAAAGGGTATAATAGGGCCACAAAAGTTAACCCCAAGGGCATTTTGTGGCCAAAAGGCAAACGAAGGGTATATTTATACCGATTCCAATACTACAGGTATTTTAGACCCTTCACCAAGTACTTCTTCTTGAAAGTTTAAAGCCTTGATTCAATTTTGGCTTTAGGCCACTAATGTGCTTGAGTCGCCCCTACCTCTGAGTATATATTGTACCTTGGCGAAAACCCCATTAGTTGGTCCTCAAGGAAACATAAGAGTGTAATTCCCTCTTTCGTAAAGGCTAATGTCTTGTTGGATTTCTCTGGGATTTGGTTTCATGAAAGCCCAAATAAACAACATAGCTTCATAGGGAATTGGTTTCATGAAAGCTCTACAGATTGGTTTTTGTTATATTTCATCAAGTGAACTCCCAGACTTGAGAGATTAAACTGTATGCAAGCAAACCAGGCTCTGGCAGCCTCAACAGGAGCATGATGCCTCAGGAGCAAAATAACAACCACAACTACGATTGCGTAAAAAAGCCTTGCAGTTCACTTAGGTCGCTCACCTTCATCTTTCTGAGGCCAAAACTGGAACAAATCTTGCAGTGTTGCATCCTCAGCAAGCATGTTGGGGAAAAACCCAAATAGCACCAAAGATCAAAGCTCTTACTGCAAGCACAAAATTATTCTTTGTAATTCAGATTTGCTACTAATAGCAGGCAAAAACATACACATGACAAGCTTGATGAGCATGATTTGAACACCCTGACTCAGGACCACCCCGCCTTGACTCAGTTCCGAAACCTCGACTCACGACCAAACTGCAACTGGGGACTCTACCCTCAACACAAAATCTGAACCTCAACCCGACCTCAATTCGGGACTTAAAATTCCGACACAGACCCCCGCCTAACCTGGACTCGGATATCGACTCAGACCCCAACTCCGGACCCTCCCCGCAACCCCAACCCCAACCTAACTTAAGACTCGAGAATGGGGCAGGTATCTCAGATGAAGAAAGGGAACAAATAAAAGGAAAAAAGAGACCCTCTCAGATGAAGAAAAGGGAAAAAAGATTGGAAAGTGGAGGAAATAATCATGCGAAGAAATGGGATCTAGGTTACCCCAGATGACTCTTTGAAGAAATCATATAATAGTTCTACTTGCTCCAAAGAACAGATGCTTTGAAGAAATCAGACCCATGGCAGAAGCATACATTTAAGAAGAGCTTGGAATGTCATACCTGCAGATTAGTTAGTCTGCATTACAAATGACCAGAAGTCTTTTCCTTTAGTTAGGCACATAGTTTGGGCGATATAAGAAGGTCCAAACTCCAAAATATGGTTTTCTTAATGAAAGGGAAGAAACTGTTTTCCCAGTACATACGGTTTTCTAGATGAAAGGGGAGGAACAGTGAAAGAGAAAGTTTAGTGATCAATGTCCAGCCGTTCACATTTATTTCCACCATATTTCTAACTCTGGAACTTTATAGGCATCATTCAAGAAGTAGAGTTAGAAAATAAACCTCTTTAAGGCCATAATGTTGCAGGAGAATAATCAAGCTGTCCAGCCCCATTTGACCCTTCATTCCAGCTGCTACAGCTTCTAAAGATAAGCTGAACTTGTCAAAGAGAGAACATTTTAATATGATCCATACGAGATTACCCATCCCCCATTTTGTTTCAGTATGTGGGGATTCCATAAGCTATATATGTCTTCTGCATGCTCTCTCGAGCATACCCCATTTCTATAATTTCGAACACACGATCGACAGCACAAGCTACTTCTGTAAATCTAGTACAAACTCACACAACGTACCAACAGCTAATTTGTATTCCAAATACTCCAATCAATCATGAAAAATGTCCAGATACCCATATCTAGCATCTCAACTGTCAAAATTTCCAGCAAAAAGAAGATTGCACACTGTTTCCTCCATTGGCATTTCCCTACTGCAGCTTTCAGATTCAAATCTCTTCTTTTCTTTCCTATAAAATTGTAATTTATCAAATAAGCCATTTCTTTCAAGACCATTCAATAGGACACAGTAAGTACTTAATGCCAGATTTATCCCTTGCTTTCTCATGGTCTCGAATATTTCAAGCCCTTTATCAGCATTTCCAAAGGTGAAGCAGGTGTTTATTAAAGCAGTATATACAGCAATACTCTTCTGCTGATCAGGTAAGATGCTAAATAACTTTTCAGCAGAAGCAGGATCTCTAGCGCAGCCAAGCCGATGAATCAGAAGAGCAGTTAGTTCTGACCCTAATGACAGGCCTGCCCCAACCATTGCTTCAACAATGTCCACAACCCTTGAAAAGGAATTTGTTCTAATAAGTTCGCCCACCATGGTGAGATATGTAATTCTTTCAATGGTTATGCCCAATTTCACACCGACTTCGAAGGCCAAAAAAGCGCCATTTACTCTACCACAGTTACAGTTTACCTCAACTACAGTTGAGACTATTCTAGGATCCAATTTGAGACGCTTATTCATCAAGCTATCTAGTAGGTAGTCAACAGCAAGAAGACTTTTTTTATTCAACAAGTACAAAATCATCCTATCATCCAAAGTAAAGCAACTACTTTCAGCAATTCCATCTGATCCGTCAATCTGATCTTGGTTGAAATTTTGTAAGGACAGATGACGGTTAACATCCCTAAGTAGCCGATCACTCACCCCGGCCATCTTCAACGTGTGGAAAGCCTCTTGATAGACAGAATAACGCAGAACAAGAAAATTCTCCTTCATGTAGTGAAGAATCATCATCATTGCTTGTGTTTCCCCAGCTTTGCAGCATTTTTCCACTAAAATGTTGCATGTAGCTTTATCTGGTTGGACCCCTGCATCTTGCATTTTACTGAAAATCTCAAGAACTCCATCAAATTTTCCTGAAAACCAATTATGGTACATGTACAGATGAGATTATTAATATCTAAGGAATCATAATATAGTTGTCAAGAATTCAAAGTGACAATGGTCAAAAAATTCAAGATCATAATCACTTAATTTTATAGATAGCAAAGAGAACTTAGAGTGACAAATTAATACCTTTTTGTCATTCAATTTTCGGCAAAGTTCTCTTTGAGTAAAAAATGTGGAAGCTTCCGTTTTAGGTATTGACAATATATGGTCTTTAAAATTGCATTCACACGCAGTATAATAGAAGGCTGTGGTTTCCAGACAATTTATACAAATAAAATGGTGTGATATTAAGGAAGTGTTATCTATAGACAATTTAATGTTAGGAATTCAAACAGACACATCCACCACATAAAGGAAGTGTTTTCTTTTCATTATTTTCCTTTTTGCTTTGTTGGAATTATAATCAGCTTCCTTTAGACAAAAGTAAAAGTAAAAAACAAACCGGAAAGAAAATTGTCACCATCAGTTAAAATCATCCAACACTTTGATTAGAAAAATGGGTCAACCAACATCCCCGTCAAACAATGTCAATATGTTATATCCTACTAGTTTGAAGTGACACAACTCTTTTACCAAGGAAGAGTTAGATGTTTGTGTTAATTCCTGGGCACAGATAAAGGTCTTTTATAAGCTACAGCATATTTTAGAAAGTCGGAAATGCTTGACAAGAAAATCTTAGCACTCCTTTATATGAAAAATAGTCTGCAGAGGGTTCACTTACTTTCACATTTGAACAATAGAAAAAAAGAAGCAAAATCAGAAGTCCACAAAACATATTTTGTTGGCTTGGCCTTGGTTTGACTTTCTCAACTGATGGTGCTTTGGATGATGCAATTAGCTTCTTGTCCATTATAAGACAGTCCTGAACTACTTTCTACATATACCTTCGAGTGTAGAAATGTTCCTTAGATTTTTATCTTATCCCCAAGTCTACAACGTAGTGACAAGGCTCTTAGCCTCTTCAGCTGCAACTAATATGGACAACAAACATTCTGATACCAGTGTCTCTCTTTGTCATCTGTCCCTCTTAAACAAGGATAACCTAAGCACCACTCTCCTAACAGAAGCGCACATCATCCAACCAAGAAGTAGTAAAGATAATACAAGAAATACACAGACCAATTAAATTTCTTCCTAGAGAAACTCACAAAAGAAAGTTATATCACTGATTGCATATCACCACTACTCAAGCAGCAGATGTCTTGCAAAACACTACCTAACATCTCTGTTCACATCACGGGTCCAAACTGGGCTCAGTTCCCCGCCCTCTATAGCTCAAGGAGGATATTAGAGTAGTTTTAGAATATGTTATAAGGATCCTTCATAAGTTCATATACCTTGAAGTACCCGTATTGAACTGATGCACCCATAGACAAGTCCATGTACTTAGGCTTTACAGACATCAGAACATAGAACACCAACTATTCACAACTAATGGAAATGTTGGATAAGCTTAATTATGCACAAGTTTGATATGAACACTTTTTTTTTAAAATGCCGTCTTCCCAAATAGTGGTCCACATAACTTTATTAACTATTACTCTCTCCGTCCAACAATAGTTGTCCACTATACTATTTTGGGATGTCCAACAACACTTGTCCACTTTACGAAATCAATGGATAATTTTACACTTAGTTCCTAATTTGCCCATATCATTAATTATAGTCATTTCTGTATTACATTTTTCAAGACATTGTTTTTATTATATTCAAAGGGTGATATAATAAAATTACCCTTCTATTTATAGCTTCTTAAGAAGTGTGCAAAATCAATAGTGGACAACTATTGTTGGACAGAGGGAGTATAAGCATTTTGGATGTAAGAAGGAAAAAATTTGAGCTAGTTCTTCCTTAAGTACACTACTTGAGCTACTTCAAAGTTCCCAACTATAATAAAAAGGAACAAGCCAATCACTCTCACCAGAACTAGCAAGATGCTCCATAAGGACAGTGTATGTGTGGCAGTTGGGAGAACAACCAGATTGAAGCATCTCCTTGTATATCTTGGCTCCTTCCTTAACTCGATTATGATCAAACAAACCTTTCAAGTATGCAGTGTAGCAAACAACATTAGGAACACATCCTTTATCTTTCATATCCTGCCACAATTTAATCGACTCATTAATGTCCCCATGGTCAGAAAACCAGTGAAGAAGGGATGTATAGGTCACTGCATCTATCTTGATTCCTTTGTCTTGCATCTGCTGAAAGATATAGTTCATGGATGAAATCCTCCCAGCTTCCCCAAATATATCCAACATAGTCGTGTAGGTAAACTGGTCATGCTTAAAGCCTTCCAATTTAGAGGCCCAACTGAAAAACAACCAGGCTTTCTCCATAGGAGGATGCGTCTTGAGAACTTGATTGACTGTGTAGGAATCCCATTTTATGGGAAGTTTCATCAACTGCTCCTGAGCAGAATCCCAAGTTGAAAATCTCAGTATATGTGATATTCTTGTAACTGTATCCCTCATGAAAACTTTAGGGAGATCTATGTCTTGCTTCGGAACAGATTTGGTAGACTTGCTCGGCAGTCGATTAACTCGTCGTACAGGTCTCCTCTGTTTGGATTGCGTAAAGGAATGTACATGGTTAATTATAGTTCTACTAAACCAAGAACAGCTCTTGAGAGGAAAACCCCGAAAAGGCTGAAGCTTTTTGGAGAATCGATGAGCACCACGAGAAGCAAACATAATTCTGGTCCACTTGGTGACTTGAGGGAGTGAGCTTCGACTCATGTGACTCCAGACTACAAGTTCAACTAAAGCATTCTAACCTGCGACTTGAGGACTGCTTTGATTCATATGATTCCATCTGCCAAATAACACGGAATAAAAAAATTTACTTAAACATGAAAGAAGAAAAGGGAAAGTAATTATAGTTCCTTTTTTCCGCATAATTGATGCCTTGTGTATATTCAACAAATTCCTAGAAGAATTTATATACATGGTGGCCGGTGCATTAAATATGAGTGGGACACAATCCTGTTAAGTTTCTTGACAAAGGAGGACAATCACAATGAAATACAGTAAGCAAAACCTTTCAAAGAAGTGGAAGAGCATTTTTTTATATGGATAACCACTGTGATTAATCACTAAAATCAATAAGGGAGTCAATCACAGGCCAGAATTAGCATGCAAAGCTAAGAGAGAGGTGGAAGGTTTACACACCTCAAAAACAGGTCTCTCAGTAAGAACAAAATAAAGCATAAGCAATTGAACCAATCCTCAACGCACCAGTATACTAATCAACGTTGTCTCAATATCCAACTAGTCGTATTCGACTATATAAATCCCCTAAATCCATTTTGTTCTATGCAAATCATTTCATTCTAATACTCCCTCAGTTTCAAATTAAGTGGCCTGTTTTGACTTGGCACGAAGTTTAAGAAAGTAAAAAAGACTTTTAAATCTTGTAGTCTAAAATTAAAAATCTGTCAAATGTACCAAAATTCCCTTTAATCTCGTAGTCTTAAACATGTCATGCGGAAATTTCGTTGCTAAAAAAGGAAAGGGTTATTCTTTTTTAAACGAACTAAAAAGGAAAGTAGGTCAAACAAATTTATCTATCTCAAAGCTAAATGTTCTCTAATACAGAAATACAAGTATATCTAACCACAATAAAATACTCCTAGCAAACACTGGACCTAATGTAAATGTAAAATAACAAATTCAATAATTGATTGCTTTTAACACCTTAATCAGATTCGAGAGAGGGACAAAGGCAAGAGCTTTTCCAAGATTTTGGAGCAACATAAAGAAAGTAAAGAAAAACCCATAACAACAACATATACCCAAATGGGATTTTGGGGAGGATGGTGTCTACGTAGCCGTACCCCTACCAATTCTGTATCATTAATCAGTTTCCAATGCATTTGATTCAGCACTGTCACCATTCAAAACTATCAAAACTTGACAAATTCAGTAATAATGATACAGAATTTACACTTTACCTCTTCGCAGAGAGCTAAAAAAGACGGTAGGTCTGTAGTTCAAAGGACCAGATTCTTACGACAGAGGAGCTCAAAATCATCTTTTTTTCCTTTTTTGGTTTATCAATGCTCCATACCTGTGGCATTATTAAATTTAGATTCAGGTGGAAAAGTTTAATTAAACTTTATAACACTTTTGATTAAGGAGGTCAAAATTAATTAACAAAAAAAATATCTGAATTTTTGCATGAAATGTTCATATTTTAAAAATTGTGTTAGAATTAGATAAAATTTGAATTTATATCGGAAAGTCCCATACATCAAGAATCTGCCTTGGGTAATTTCAGTCAAGACTTTGAATTAAGGAAGCTAAAATTAATTACCAGAAAAAATGTCAAGTTTTTGCATATATTGTCCTATTTCAGGATAGTCTATATTTTTTCCTCTTAAATTCGTGTTTTTTAATTTTTAGTATAAAAAACAACTCCAGTTTGTATGTAGTCTTTGTTAGGGAGTGTTTTACCCTCAATGTTGAACTTCCCGGCGCAAATCCAAATTTAGTCGGACTCCAATGTGAGTACCGAACCGGGTGAGAAACCAAAATAAAAAACTCTAATTTTCAAATATCATTTTCATATTTGAGTAGCAAGAGCCTTCAATTGTAGATTTGAAGTCTTGAAACCAAGCTTCAAAATATTACGTAGGGAACTCACCCTTGGTTCTCAAATTCTGCGGTTGCAGTTATGTTGCCCCAAAATAGAGTTTTGCAATATACTTTACCACAAAAGAGAATTAACAAAGAGGATAAAACTTGATACAAAAGAAGAAGAAAAAAAATAATCTTGAAGCATATGTTTCAACATTTATATAAATTACAAGTCACGTTGCTGATGATCACTATCTTCTAAGTTTCCAATAACATCCTCACTCTCTTCTTTGGGAACGGTTTCTTCGTCTAAGTCGTCTGTGAAAGAAACTCTTTCACTGCCAGTTTTGCTTTCATCACTTGCATTATCATTTGAGTCGGTGACATTGACCACGGTTTCCATCATCCCTGACAGAGCCAGTCTTGGAGACCACTCGAGCACATCATCGATAATGTTGGAAACTCGCTTCTGATACCTGCAACAGTGGATAATAAAGGAATTCATTTTCAGCGTGATGCCTGAGATAGAAAGAGAGAATTGTATTCGCAGAATGAAAGAACATATTCGCATCAGAAGACACCACCATGCCACTGAATTGCTGGCTCTTGGTTTTTTAGGTTGATTCTCAAAATATGACACAAAATTGCAGATTATTTGCTACTGAAGTTCGTCTTTCTGAAGATACGACATCTAACTTCATAGGGATTTGGTTTCATGAAAGCTCAAAATATACGGATTGGTTTTTATTTATTTCTTCAAGTGAACTCCCAGGCTAAAGAGACTAAAGTGCAAGCAAGCAAACCTGGCCCTTGCAGCCTCGTCAGGAGCATGATGCCTCAGGAGCAAAATAACAACCACAGCTACTATTGCGTAGAAAAGCCTTGCTGTCCACTTAGGTCGCTCGGCTTCATCCTTCTGAGGCCAAACCTGGAACAAATCTTGCAGTGTTGCTTCCTCGGCAAGAATGTTGGGGAAAAACCACACACGCTTCCCAAAAAGTACCCAAATAGCACCAAAGATCAAAGCTCTGACTGCAAGCACAAAATTGTTCTTTGTAATGGTGATTTTTGCCCGATAGCAGAGTGCAGACTCAAAAATACACATGACAAACTTGACGAGCATGATTTGAACAGCCCAGAGTCACCATTTTACAACAGGCAAATTTTGCATAAATAAAGGAAATATTAGACACCATTTCAAGCAGAAATACTTCAATAAAATTTGTTGATGAGTGCCACTTAGGGATTGGATGATTCAAGTGAAGGATAACAGAATATGATTAGCACTTTCCACCCAGAGCTGTCATAGACACAGCGTAAAAGAAGCTATCGTAGAGTTCCAATGATAGTAAACAGTATTTTGAATTAACGAAAAAGTGTGCAGGCGTTCAAAAATCTTAGTTACTGAAAAAATGACATCCACCTGTCCAGCTTAAATGCTTCTTATAGGATCAAGAGAAAAACATGGAGGTCTCATACACCACTGCAACTCACTGACAAGGGTGTGAAATTCTTCAGTCCTGCCTCTTAGAGGTTAACATTGTTAAATAAAGTGCATATTAATAAATGGAAACAAGAAGGGAAAGGGGAAATCATAGAGGACCAAGTTGGTTGTGGCCCTTAGAAGAGACATTTTCTTGTCGGTTTTAAAATTGATAACGGAACCGTTAAGGACCGCTGATTAAAGGATAACAAGTATCTTATTGGTTTAGTATGTTAACAAACCGATAACTGATAAACCAAATCGAGTGATACGCAACCTTGTCTTGACTTCATAGAACCATGTTGAATATAATTACTTAAAGCCTAAAAGAAAAATTCAAAGAAAAGAAAAGGTCTGGAACGTTTTCCAAAATAGGAACAGGTGGGGAATAATAACTTGCAGTTTCCGTTCTTCACATATATATATGAATTGTACATTGTACCTAAAGTCTCTAATCTCATGCAAACCCAAACATCATTGCTTTAGTGGTCAACTGTGATATATAAAATTAGCTAATATGTGTTCAAAATCGTGATGCTGTCTTGATAAGTGTGGGAAACCAACAGCGTACTTGATGATGGAAGAAACCTATCAACTTGCTAAATTATAAGACGAATCCCCCATATGCCACAATATTTTAGCCATGAGCTGTAATGCTTTCAAATTTTAGAGTAGCCACATCACAGTGCATGATACAACTCTATACAAAGAAAAGAAAATTTAATAACAAGTGTGAGAAAAAAGGGGTAACAAGCAACAGATACTTACTGAATAGCAGACAAAGTATGAGAAGGAGGAGACCCGCACATGTGTATAGTATAAGCAATTTGGCCCAATGGGGATAAACAGGAAACAAGCAAATCGCTAGTGTTAACACCGGCCAGAAAAATGAGAGAAGTGTTTGCCACAGGGGTCTTCTTTTCACAAATGCCCATGCAAAAAAGGCGTCATTTTCAGAAAATACTTGATCCTGCAGATATCAATTGAAGAAACTTAACATCAAAAGTTGTAAGCAAACTATAGAAAAAGAGTAATTTCAGGTTACCCAAAAAAAAACTAGAATTCAGTCAAAATGTGGAAATTTCTTGTAGATGTCAAAAAACTCTTAAAGATTCAGCCTGCATTTGGTGGACAATTTGAGTGGAAGGAACTCCAGAAGTTTTGAAGATTCAGCAAATTCTGAACAGAAGATTAAATTGAATTGTATATTTTTGTTCACTTTTGGTGTAAAGAAGCTTTCGTACAAGATGTAAAGTCCTTAGTTGATCTCATTGGATCCCTGTAACTGACAAAGACTTGGTTTTGTTTCGTTTTATTCGTTTGGATGTCTTGCGTCTATGGTTTGTTTCTCTTAGCACTATCTTTGTGCTAAGAATTTCTCTTTTATATTAATGAAATTTTGTTACTATCACAGGAAGTGTACCAGTTGGACCAGCCTCAAATCGAAACTAAGAGCCTGTTTGGATTGGCTTAAAAGTTGGTCAAACCTACTTTTAAGTCCTTTTTAGCTTTTGGAAGTGTTTGACAAAGTTGAAAATAACTTAAAATAAGTTAAAATGACTTTAAAAAAAGTTAAAAATCAAAAGTAGGTCTCCCCTTACTTTTTATTTTTTGACTTAAAAGTCATTTAAGTTTGACTTTTTATTTTTGACTTAAAAGCTACTTTTTTTAAGCCAATCCAAACGGGCTCTAAGCTTCCATTGATAGGGATCCAAACAAATACTGTTACAGAAATGCATATAAATATTTCAAAACCATACCATTCATCCATATCTTTTTGTGATTCTTCTAGCACAAGAGTTAGCTCAGTAACCTTACCATTCATCTATTCTCTAAGTCCATATGCAAAGTTCCAGTTAAGATCAAAGCATAATAAATCCATGGAAAGACCAAACTATGTAATAAGGTCTCAGGTGGTGTAAATAACAGATACACTCACCCACATAGGATGTACAATTTTTAGGAAGTTTTCACTGCATTTCGAAATGTATAGAGCATCCACATCTATGTCATGCTCACTGGTCACGGATATGATAGGACCACAAATACATGTGTGAGCAGAATCACAGACTAGTAAAGATAAAAGTAAACATTAAGTCAGGAACTTTTTAACAACCCCAATAGTTGACTGAATCAAGAAAGATACTCACATGGTATATCTGTAAATGTGCTGGCCAAGAAGATAGTTTTTTCTTCCCAGGTCGAACAGTTTTCACCACACGATCACAGCGGACTAAAAGATTCTTTTTAAGTAGCGTGTTGGCAATATCTTCAGGCTCCAAACCTATATCTGACTCTAGTATGTCTTTAAGTTCTGAATGATTTCTCACAAAAGCGACAAAATCTTTTCCCCTGAAATACTCTACCCGTGTTTCCTGTAGGACAGCCCAACGTGACACTAAGCCTTTATGATCTCTTGCTTTCTCGGCAAACAGCTGGAAGATGTCCTTCGCACCTTGTTTCTGAAAATAAAAGTAAACAAAAACGGATAAAACAAATTACAAAAGACATCGTCACCAAAAAATTACAAAAACCACACAATCACAAACTGGAAAGTTAGGGGGCAACTGATAACATCTTAATGAATTCAACAAACAAGTACCAACTAAAGGGTAACATGCAACAAACAGTTACCTCAGATGCAAACTCTTCATTTTCCTATATATAATCATCCTGATTTCCTACGTGTCAGCCCCTAAAAATATCTAAGCAGCAACTGATATGAGAAAGAAAAACTGTTCACCTGATTCAATACAGCTTTACAGCCTCAGAAGTCAGAATATTTACTTTTTTTTCTCATCAGCCGCTAATCCTAGTTTAGCAAATCTCCATTCAGAGTAGCCAAAGATAATTGATTTTTTTTTTTTAAATCAAGAAAATGTATTCTCATTCATAAACATTGGCAAACTGGCCCTTCTACCGCTCTTCCAACTGAAAATCAAATCTTTCAAAGCATAATTGAGGTTCTTTTCAGTGATACAAGAGGGAAGGGAAATGTTCAACAGGGAGAAAAAAAGATGGGGAAGGAGATGTTCAAAAGATGCCATTCTTCTCCTTTTTGAGAAAGAGAATATGTTATTAAAATAACACTAAGGAAGGGCAGTGAAATGAGTAACTAGGATGTCACAGTAAGAGACAACAACATACCCAGTGTAGTCCCACAAGTGGGATTTGGGGAGGGTAGGATATAAGCAGACCTTGCCCCTAGCTTTGTACAATAGAAGAAGAGTTCCAAAATATCCTAACATATTCCTGTAGGATTTCTATGAGATCACTCAGAACCCCTTCTGCTTCTACGACCAATTTATAAACATTTAACGTCCAAAAAAGGACGGCATGTATTACGGAAAAAACAAGCAAAGTAGATGTACAAAGATAGTTGCTAGCACTAACTGAACTAGACATCTATTCGGGAACAAGCAAATAATGGATGAGTGATCATTATTAAGCACCTCCACTTATATCCTAAAAATGACTTAAAGGTCTAACAGCTCAAGACAATCTCTACTTCTGTGATACCTTTCACTAGAGCTCTCAAAACGGGTCAACCATCCCAAACTTCGCGGGCCAAGAAATTTGACGTGCTAGGGTGGGCTGGACCTTTATTTGAAAGGGCGTTAAAATGACCAGAGCTAGAAGGCTCGCAGGGAGGGCTAGCCCTTCATTTTTTTCTAAATATTTTTTATAGTAAAAAAAGATTCCTATCTCAATTCAAATGTATAAATATGTCAATTTGTTAACATTTTTAACATATGATTAGATGAAAGTACATAATTCTACGACAACTTATAGCATATTTAACACCAAGCATTTGAATTTGTTTGTGATGAGTCGTCTTAATTAACATCTTTATCTTCATCTACATAATATGCAAATTTGATTAGTTAAACATCATCAAATAACTTCATTTCAAAAATTAATAATACTTAAATTCACTTTAAATATATTACCCATTTCAATTTGGGTATAGTAGTGCAATCGATTTTGAATAGCAACATGTGTTTGAATATTTTTACGATGGATGCAACTTTTATACTTGGTGATTATAAATTTTAATATGAGGGATTTAACGCAAAATGAGTAAAGTAATGTGTAAGATATTCAGATTTATTCGGTAATCAATATTCCTAGTTTTTACTTCCTTTTCACAATTTTTAATTTAAATTAAATACCTTTTTCACCCACTGGGCGGTTGATTGAGGCTGGGCTTATAAACCTCAGTTTTAATGTGTTTAATAAATCTTAACCCAACCTGACCAGAATAGCAGGATGGGTCAGTTTTAAATGTGCTTAATAAATCTTAACCCAGCCTGACCAGAATAGCGGGATGGGTTGGGCTGGCCTCAATGGCCAAGTCCATTTTGACGAATCTACCTTTCACACTTTCTCCAAAGAAAATCCTAAAATACAAATATATAGAGGAGCAAATAGTTAAGTGCAAACAGAAAAGTTACTAGTTCCATTGAGAGAAACAATTCCGGAAAATAGATTAGGAATCAAATTCAGACAAAATCACTTCATAATGTAGAACCTTACATTTTCCTTAATTCAACTTTTGGTGATTAATGGATGAGAATCTGGCGTCAAGTTATCTAGTAACGACTAGATGATTTGCACTTCTTTTTATTCCATGTTTCAATGTACATCTGTGAGAACCCATCTGCTCCAGTTTAGTGGACAGATTTTCTCAAATGTGCTAGTGCGCTGTAGCAGCTGCCCGAGGATTTCATTAGGTGAACACAAACTGAATTGGACACTACCGTTTTAAAACAGAAAAATGTCCGCACGTGAGCAGACTTCTTGTTGTGTAAGAGGAAGACCCCCCTAGCTCCTAGGTGAATATTTAAGCAAAATGAAAAATCTGAACTAATCAAGACCAAAAAGGGTAAGAAGAAGAACAATTAGGTAAACTACAGTTCTTGCCTTAGTTACTTCATTTCAAGAATTTTTTTTTTTGATAAAGTACTTCATTTCAAGAATTGTTACTTCATATTGAGGATTAACTTAAATTTTACCAAATAGATGAACAACAAAAACAACTACATACCCCGTGTAGTCCCAGTCCCACAAGTTGGGTATAAGAAGGGTAGTGTGTACGCAGGTCGCAGAGCTTACCCCTACCTAACTTGGGAGGAAGAAACGTTATTCCCAACAAACCCTAGGCTCAAAATTACCAAATAGATCTCCTCCAAAAATCAAATATTACCTAAAATTGGAGTCTCTTTTCATCCTATATCATAAATTCAGCAAATTCAGAAACCATCATTAAATAGTTAACACAATTTAGCAATAGTGATTAACAAATCACCTATACATAACAATAACATAATCATTAGCATATTTATCAAATATCCCCTCACTTTTCCATAAACCACAACCTCCTAATCAAAACATTCATCATTCTCAAAAAATAGGGCACAACATTTCACCCAAAAAAAAAACAAAAAAAACAAAACTGAATCACAACAATCAAAATCAATGCATACAAAAACACACACAGATCCTTATAGAAAACACGAGAAATTCCGAATTGAATCAAATTTAGAAGAAATTGAACACAATTTTTTCATGAATGTATGATATTTTGCTGCGGAAGTTACCGTAGAAGTAGCAGTATTCGAGCCGTTGGATGCGACACCGGGAGATCGTCTCACCTTCTTCTTCTCCGCTCCGCCGGGTTTCTTCATCGCCGTGTTTTCTCTCTCACACAGACACACAGTAGATATATATAAAAAGGTTTGTACCGGGAACGAAGCTGGTTTGTTGCTATTGGGCCTAAATTTTGTTAAGCCGGGAAAGTTTTGGGGTAAAATTTACAAATAGTAACTTCTCACCTTTATAGTCAAAAGTGGTATAGTACACTTGCATCAATTCTAAAAATTGTCACGTTAGAATATGTGTGTTTATTTGTTTCATTTTAGAGAGAAAAGTATTGAAAATATTTCTAAATTTGGTGTGAATTATTAATTTCATTTTTGAACTAGTGATGGCTTTGAAAACATTCATTTACTTGACTAATTGAACTTAAATATACCTTCAATCTTGGAACATGAGAGAAATACACCCCTTAAATTCTTGTTTGTTTAGGAGTGTTTTCAACACTTCTCTCGATTTTTTAATATGTAAGATTTCATGTAAGAATATGTGTGTCTATTTGTTTAATTTTAGAGAAAAATATTTAAAATATCCCTAAATTTGGTGCGGATTATTAGTTTCATCCTTTAACTGGTGACAGTCTTAAGAGCACCCCTTTATTTGACTAACTGAACTTAAATGCACTCTCAATCTTGAAACATGAGTGAAATACACCTCTAAATTCTTGTTTGTTTAGGAGTATTTTCAACACTTTTCTCGATTTTTTATTATGAGTTTCATGGTCCTACAAAAGTTTGAAATCATTTGCTATGTCATGTGGCAGTTCATGGGTGTATCTAAATTTAGTTAGTTAAGTAGAAGAGTGTTTTTGTGATTGTCAATAATTTGAAGATAAAATTAATAATTTGTCGTAAATTTGTTTCCTAAAATTCTCTGCATTTGTTGCTTAAATTCACTACTCCATATCTGTTTACTTTCTTAGATTTTATATCAAGTTAAATTCAGATAAATAAATTGAAAGAGAGAGAGAGTACTTCATTTCTTGTTCATTGTGATTGTTTGACTTGAATTCCTAACTTCGATTTTCTTATGGTACTAATATTCTAGGTCCTATGTGACAATTTACGTTCTATATGAATTATCTCATGTAATAAAATATCAAATGAGATCAAATTAAAAACGAATACGAAAAAAAAAAAAAAAAGAGAGAGAGAGGCTACTTGTCAAAGGGCAAGGGGTTTTAGGTGGGTTTTTGTGGAAACTATAGTACTGACTAGTAACCCCTGAATCCCCAGACTCATTGCGCCTTCAGATTTCTCCGGCGACCTCAAATGGTGGGCTTCCACAACCTCCGACTTGCCCACCGGCTCACCGGCTGCTCTCTTTCCTCTCTTCTTCTCCATGGTTCAGCTTCTGTAAGTTGTTCTGTAAGACTATTTTGCATTAATTTTAAGATTTATGATAAGATGTTTTTATACGCAAAGAATTAATTACTTCAGTTCTGAAGGTTTTTTGCTGCAATTGCAGACATGTGAGTTATTGCTAAAAGTGGGTTGTAGGAGTTATTGCACGGGGAAATCGAATCGAGTTAGGAATTTGTTTCCTTTGAATTATATCAGTGGTACGTTTTATTAGCTTTATATGTATCCGTGTTTTCTTGTTAATTTCAGTAAATCTGTGGGGGTTTTTTTGTTGATGGGTAAATGGTATTGTATTTGAGAGCAGTAGAATTGCTGTCAATTTTTTTTTGGGTAATGAAGACTTTACTAACAAAAAGTAAAGTTTTGTACAAAGCTCAAAAATGGAGAGAATTGGCACATGGATAAAGTACCAAGGTCCAGAATCAGCTATAGAAACAAAAGGAAAAAACTGCTAAACTGTCACTCAGAAGTGCAAAACACCGCATCCAAGGGTGTAGCCTAGTGGTAGTGAAATGAATTGAGAATCTTGAGTCTCAGGTTCAAAAAAACTAGGTGATTCTTTCCCATTTGCTCTAGCTTTGGTGAACAGAGTTATTTGGTACTTGTTGCTGGTGGGAGGTGACATGTATCTCCTAAAATTAGTTGAGGTGCGCACAAGCTGGCCCTGAAATTACGGTTGTATAAAAAGAGAAGTGCAAAACACTAAGGATAGAAATCCAAATGCTTCATTATTCCGGCAAGTTTTGGTTGCATACACCCCCTCACCGTAACATCTTGAATGATAACCCTCAGAAGAACCTCAGGAGACTTTTGTTTTGTGTTTGCCTTGGAACACCCTATTGTTTCTCTTTTGCCAATTGAAATACACATTGCCTGCTACCACCATCCATGCAACCTTACTTGCCCAATCCATTGCATTCCTGTGACAGCCTTTCCAAGATTAGAGCTTTTCCCAAACTGCAGCAGAAAAGGTGCACATGAAAAACAAATGGTCCACTGACTCATCTTCAGTTCCACATAGAGGGCGGTAACTTGATCAGTGATACCCCATTGCTTAAGCAGAAAAGGTGCAACTGCTGGCAAGTATTTACGGATGAAAGCCTCAGTACAAGTTGTGCAATGAACTCAAAATTTGTGGCTTTTTCTTTTTGGGATTTGGTTATATTCCTTTGAATTTTATGAATGAAGAACAAAAGGATAGGAGGGTATGGCTAAGTTTTTTTTTTTTTTTTTTTGAAATAGGCAACTTAATGGATAAGGTTTTTTATTCTTAGATGGATTTTGGAGGGAGAAAGAAATCATAAGGAGAGAGAGAAATATGGTGATGTATGAAACCTACTTTTGTCCATTGTACAGAATATGTTAAACCAAGACTGGTATATAAGTAAATCTTGCAAATTGTAAATTTTGACCAACACATACATTGTGCAATCACATCAAAGCAAAATCAAATAACGAGAGACTGTTCTGAATCAAGTAGGGTTGAAGCCCAACAATCAAGATGATTTAGTATGTGGATGTACATCCATACTTAAAAATAGACAAGGTCCACAATTAAGATGAAAACAATGGTCAAGGTCTATAGTTAAGATGAAATGCAAATCCAAAGTTGAGTTAAATAATATCAAGAGGCATACTAATGCAGGTTACAAAATTTTAGGAGACAATCAAATAATGTTGTAGACTCTCTACTTTTTAGTATACTGCTTGTATACAGAGGATTTTTTCATTATTAAAAGAACTATTTACCTTAGCCAAAATAAAAAAGGAAAGAAAAAGAAACTGAGAACTATACCATTCTGCCCCTTTCAGATCACATTGGTCAAAAGAAAGAGGACATTGTTCCAAAACAGTGAGAATAATGCAAAGAGCATAAAACATTTTTGTTAAAAGAAATTATTCTTTGGATGCATGGAACGACTCTTTTGCACAGGCAATTGCATAACCTGATAGATGAATCTGGTTAGCCAGACACACAATTTCTACATAGTTTTTGTTTTCATTTTTTATTTCAAGATTCAATTTCACACAGTTTTTACTATTATTTCTAGACATACTGTTTGTTGTGCTGACTTATCAAAGCATTAGTTCTACAATTAATCAGTGTACTGCTATCTTAAAGTTGATGGGAGTTATATTCGTTCTCTGAATGACCTTTTCTTTATTGATGAATTGCAGCCCCATTAGCTTGTATCCCGAGGACATCATACACACACTTGTTGCGATATTCTTCTACACAGGGTCTGGTCAGTAGCTTTGCTAGATGAATCTAATAATTAGTATTGTTCTAGAATTCGTTGATTCATTACTTATGTTCTACGACTCTCTTTAGCACCCCATTTGTTGGTCTGTGTTTCGTTCTCTGCTTTAAAATATGATTTTTTTTCACCTCTTTTGATGTGCTGAACTTTGATTTGTGCTTCAGAGGCATGAACAATTTTGTACTACTGCAGGAAATGAGGAAAAGCAAAAGTAAGTTCTTGCATGAATTGTTTACATCCGTTCTCTTTTCTCTTTCTCTTGCTTTTCCTCTTCAATGAGTGTACTTATGGTTTCTGTAGGCGGAAGATGAGATTATGTTGCTGGTTACAATTGTCCTTTACAAAAATGACATAATTAAATTGGTGATCTACTTGTTAAAGGGGAAGTCTTGAATGGAATTTAGGTTTCAAAGGTCTGTTAGGTTCTTTTTGGAAAATGTCTAGTTTAGAGTAGATTAGACTAGCTTTGATCTTTTCAACTACTTTTTCTTTTTTTCTTCTGAATTGATCCAGATCTAGTTTGGGCCAGATCTTATTAGAGTACACTCTTATATGATACCTTTTTTACACAAGTTCCATTGAAAGTAAAACCATATAAATTTGCCAGCCTAGCAGTAAGTGGTGCCATGAGCATTTATATGGACTGGAAGAAGAGTTCATAGAATATGTATAAAGTAGGCCCTTCTCTAAATCAACTTCTATAGATTGAGATGCTCTAGGTATGTGTTCGGTTAATTTTTTTAATTCTAACTGGATCAGAATTGATCCTCAAAAAATCAGATTTGTTCTTTCCCACTCTAGGATCATGAAACCAATTCACATTCACTCCTACTTATCTAGATCTATTATTTCCCAAAAACTACCTAAAATTTTGGACAAATATCTCATTTGCTATTCTGTGTCCAATGCATGACGTCACTAGGGGAAGTTTTTATTACAATCCAACATTTCCTCCTTAAACTTGTGTTTTCTGACATCTAATGCACTATCTCATATAGATTGTGTATCAAAGGTATAATAGCCATTTTCTATATGAATTATGATGGTAAATTTTGAACTTTATGCTGTCTCCTTGATTGCATCCATCATCATCTTATCATGGTTAGCCTCTACAATTTAGCTGATGGAATATCATGAGATTATGCCACACTGATTTAGTTACCACAAACTTACTTTTCTATGGTCTCTTTTTGTGATTCGCAGAATATCTGTAACTTTTGTTGACAAGGATGGAGAAGAGAACAATATCAAGGTCCCTGTTGGAATGTCAATGTTAGAAGCTGCACATGAAAATGACATTGAACTTGAAGGTCAGCTTTGTTGAGGTGGCTTGGTTCATATATCTTGAATGAATCTTGTCATCCTCAACTACTTAAGTTCGCTGATATTTTAATAATGATAAGGTGATTTAGTGAATCTTGGTACTAGTTTCAGTCAGTTGGGAGGCATTGATTGGATGTGTTAGAATTTTCATCTAACATCATCTTGCAATCCTACCTATCCAAAAAGTTGTAAGAAAATGGCAGAAAAGAAAAGTAGTATTTCCTTACAGATTTGAGCATGAGCCATGATGTGTTGGAATTCCCAAATTTTTTCAAAGTTAGTGGTATGGTTGGGCTCAAGGAGTTCTGGAAGGAGCACCAGGAGCATTGTGAGCTCACCGTCTTCATACTAGAGATACTACTGAAGCGGTGATGGTGATGGTAAGAAAGGAAGTTTGTAACACATCTGTAAGGTTTCCTAGAGAGACAGTGGTTGAAGATATGCAACATGGGAAGATTTTATTAAGACCGTCTTAAATGAAAGTTGAAAGTTTTTATGTTCACGATACTTCTTCCAGTTTCGACTTCAGCATTAAATATTCCATAGCCACAGATGCATACATCTAGGCAAAATTACATGATTGAAACATGCATGCCTACTTATTGTGGTTTAGGACACTGTCAGATAAGTACAAACATTGTTAGAACACTTCTAGATATTTTTGTGGTGTTAACGTTAATGCTTTGCTGTTAGCTTAACTAAAACAGTATGGCCTTCGATGCAGGAGCATGTGAAGCTTCGCTTGCCTGTTCCACATGTCATGTGATTGTTATGGTACGTAATTGTGATCAGAATAATGTCATTGGCTTCTTCTTTCCGCCTGGCTGGGAGCTACCAAGCTACTCAATACCATCTTGGTTGTTCTGATCTGATAAATATGCTGTATTTCTTATCTATTTTTTTTTTGGCATTTGACAGGATGTGGAGTATTACAACAAGCTAGAGGATCCAACAGATGAAGAAAATGATATGTTGGATCTTGCTTTTGCTCTCACCGACACGTATGTCTCTTGCTTTATACTATTTAGCAGTTCCCATGATCTATGAAGCTTCTCATTTCTTTTACATTCATCGTCTTCAGGTCACGTCTAGGTTGTCAGGTAATTGCAAAACCTGAACTTGATGGCATTCGGTTAGCTCTCCCTGTTGCCACAAGAAACTTCGCGGTTGATGGCTATAAACCAAAACCACATTAGAATTTTTTCTACCATAGATAAAAGATTTTATGGTTCATGTCTAACAAACACATGAATCAACAAATTTTGTTGGATGATTATACTTATAGGGGCCATTTTGATTACTTATTTACTTGTATCACTGGAAATAAATATTCCAGGCGATATACTGGATTCGTTGTGGTGTCTGCTTGTCCATCCTCCCAATAATACCCACACTAATTCTGCAGAAATCTCTGTATTCTTTTACATCAAATTCAATGTAATATTATTATACTAGTATTTGCACTCATAAATGGCACAAATATAGTTAACCATCTTTGATGGACTACTTATGTCAATTTCTCTTTTATCAATCAAATCGATGTCCAAACGCCTACTATACTTCTTTTCAACATTCTAGTACAATATTTTTTATATTTTTTTTAACATAAGCTAAACAAATTGATGACAATCATACATGTCATTGACTTTGATAACACATCCTCAACTTCTCTTCTCTCCAACCCCTATTGATCTTCTCAATGAAATCTTCAATTCTTTTCCTCAATTCATCCTCTTCTTTCTCATCACTTTTCTCAAAATTATTAACACTTGCTTTCTTTTTCATTTTTGTCAAATGCATTGTTCTCTCAATTGAGACATTTCTATCAATTGTACCATTAGCACTCGCCTCTTCTACATTCTCACACTTGATACTTGTGCCTCGATAATGAGACTGCTTAAAATTAGCAGACTCGTTATATTGAGAATGGGCAGCATTGTCGTTTGCTCCACTTTTGTTGTCTTGATTTACATCCTGGAGTACTTCTATGTCTTCTACATTTTCACACTTGAAACTAGTGTCTTGATGATGAGACTGTTCAAAATTAGCAGACTCGTAACATTGAAAACGAGCAATATTGTCATATGCTCCACTTTTGTTGTCTTGGTTTACATCCTGGAGTACTTCTATAGTCGATATGTCCTTCAATACCGAAAATCTTTGCATTTCTTTTGATGTGACACATGTGTCCATTTCTCTAACTTCAAAACCAAGATGTTTTGGTTTTGAAGTACCTAGTGATTCTCTTTTCTTGGACATTTGAGAATTCATAGTATTGTTGTTCTCTTTTGGACTTGGTTTGGAACTTCCAAGTAGGAGAATGGCTATGATCAAATTGCAAAAACAAAAGAGTATGTGAGAATTGGAAGAAGCTACAAGGATAAACTCAAATGTGGAACTCAACATGGTTTCACTACTTTAAAAAAAAACTTAGATTTAACGATAGACAAAATTTAATCAGAAAAACGACTAAAATAACCTATTGCTTGAATAATTTAGTGATGAATTGGCGACAATTTTAATTTATAAATGACTTTGAAAGATTTACCAATGTTGAGAAATTGGGATGAAGTGAGGCTATTTAAAGGTTTGTTTTTTGATTTTTGAAAAATGTGTCTAAGAAGTTTTTAGACATGAGGTGTGGAGGGAAAGCTAAAAGTGGGTTGACTTGATAGTTGAGTATTGGACAGAGTGAACATGTGAAGCTTACTTAGAAATAGTAAAGTGTACTACTCCCTCCGTCTCAATTTATGTCAATTTATGTCGCACATTTTATATTTCGAAATTCAAAACAAGTTTTTGCTTGATTGTATTCTGATTTATAATACTTTTTACGTAGTTTTTAGATATGCAAATTTTTATTTTAAAAACTTAAACATTTCATTTCTGAATTCACCACAATCAAAATTAAACTATTTGACTTTCAAAATTTAAATTGAGACATTAGGAGGACCTTTTTAAATAATGTGTGTCTACACTACATCCTCTCTGTCCTAACTTATGTGATATCGTTAGAATTTTGAGATTCAAACTTTTAAAATTTGACCTTGAAATTTAAACATAAAAACGTAAATTTTTTGAAATAAAATTTATGTATTTAAAAATTACACAAAAATATTATAAATTATAATAATTAATAACTTAAAATATTTAAGAAGATTAGGAATGATAAATGGTAAATATTTTCTTAATATAATATATTTATGTAAATTTCCCTTTTCCAATTATATACTCGTTTTTGGTTATATAAAGTCAATTATATACTCGTCCTTATAGGTAAACCAACTACCACATGTAGATCCATAATAATATAAAGAGATCAACTGTGTGTTAATATTGTCTTCGATAACCTTTTAAATTTGTCAGGAAATTTAATATAAATATATGAATTATAATATATTTTAATTAAACACCTAAACACATATAAAATATTTCTAATAGACATTCAACATCAATTCAAATATGCATGTGATTTTACAGCTTATTAAGATTAATACATATAATTGAAAAATATATCATATTTAAATAATTAACTTATCTACGTAACAAACAACTTCTATTACTAAATTTTTTAAAAAATAAACGCGTCAGAAGAGTTATAATGTAAACACACATTAATAATTTTAAAATGTCTCACATGGAAACTTTTTTTTTAATTGGGGATGGAGGGGCAATGTAGAGTGTAGACACACATAAATTATTCAAAAAAATTGTCCCACATTTTTATATTTCTTCCTAGGGAAGCTTCTCAAAAGTAACACAGTAAATATAATATCTAAATTATAAATTAATGGTCTAAAAGCTTCTTTGACACAATTTAAGAATCAAAACAAACCTATAAATAGCCTCACTTCATCACAATTCTACTTAAATTCAACACCTAAATATCTTCTCAATTCTATCAATATCTTCTTGCAATTACTTGTTTGTTTCCAAGATTCTCTGGTATTCGAGATTCACTAAACTGACTAATCGACTAAGTGGTAAAATACTCCTGGTCAAAAAGTTATCCATTTCTCAGAGGTTGAACTTGAGATATCGTTTTCAACTATGTTGAGTTCTACATTTGAGATGATCTCTATGGTTTCTTCCAATTCTCACATTGTATTTTGTTTTTGCAATTTTATCATAGCTATTCTCCTACTTAATGGCTTCCAATCTAGTTCACAAGATAACACTACCAATATTCTTGATCATGACATGTCAAAGAGAAAAGAAGCACAAGGCAATTCCAAGGCTACACTATTTCACAAAGGTATGAATGATCTTGATTATCAAGTTAGCAAAATGGATACATGTGTCACATCACAAGAAATGCAAATGTTTTCGATATCGAGTGACACATCAGTTTCGAGTTTGAAAATGTAGAAGCGGTGAGTGTTAATGGTACAATTGATAGGAAAATGGACACACATGTCACATCAGAAGAAATGTATACATTTTTGGTATCAAATGACATACCGACCATAGAAGTACTCCAGAAGATAAACCAAGACAACAAAAGTGAAGCATACGACGAGTCTGCTAATTATAAACAATCTCTTCATCAAGACATGAGTTTTAAGTGTGAAAATGTAGAAGAGACGAGTGCTAATATTACAATTGACACAAAAATTGATTTAGCAAAAACAAGAAAGGAAATAGACAACAACAATTTTGAGAAAAGTTATGAGAAAGAAGAAGATGAATTAAGGAAAAGAATTGAAGATTTCATTGAGAAGATCAATAAGGGTTGGAGAGCAGAAAAATTGGGAATATGCTATCAAAGTCAATGAACTATATGATTGCTAGTTTGTACTAGAAGTTAGAAAAAAAAAATTGTTGTTGTACAATTGTGATTGACAATTTTGTAAGGAATACTTCATTACCTTTTCCGTCTTAATTTACGTGGCATTGTTCGAATTTCAAAAAACAAACAAGTTTTTTTTTAATCGTACTTTTTATGTCGTTTAAATTAATATTTTGTATTATCAATTATGTAACTTCAAATATGTAAAAAAATTTTTAAAGATTTCTCTTTTTTTGCCTCTGTACTAATGATGGGTATAATTAATTATCAATTTATCATAAACTTTACTTTTTTGGGGCATGTCCATGTATCATTAAAGAATTGAGCTTTTGTGGAAGGTAGAACTCTTAACTAACTTAATCAATTCATATTTTACATTGTTTGCTTTATTGAATAAGTTCGGTAGCTAATCATATGACAGACTTCTAGGTTGACAAACATTTTAATTAAAATCGATAAGGTGCTTACAATGACATCTTAAACAAGTCTCATATTGAAATAACAAAGTAAGTGAAGATTATTATAAGACATATCTCAAATTTATACAGTAATATGATATCCATGCTTTTGGAAATCTATATGGTATAGTCCAAAAAAACAAATTCATACTAAACTCAAAACAAACCATACATATTATAAATTTGAATAGTGATAAATCACATGTCCACTAACTTAAAATCATAAGTAAGAGAACCTCATTACTTTAATTGGAAAAGAAGCTTTTTTTAAGTTTGAGAAAATGACAAAAATAATCTCTTATGTTTGAGGATTTGATAGATTTTAAATAGTATCTTAAATATGCATTGAGCATTTTTTATTCTTTAAATTTGTCAAAATTAACAATTTAAGTCTCCATATAATATTTATTGAACTTTATCTGTTAGATTTAATAGAACTTTATAATCATAAATACCAATAAAGTCTAAAATATACAATACAAAAAATTACACTAGACACTAAAAAAATATTTAAAATAACAAAAATTACACCGGACTCTAAAATAAATAAATAAAACAATTAAAACTACAAAAACCCGCACGCTCTACACTAGCTTCGCCCCTACCTCTAACCCCATAATGTTTATCTAAATTATATACGTAAATATTTAGAGTACTATTTTTCGTATCCCAATAAATAAATAAATCCACTTATTTTAAATTAAAAAAAAACTATTTTCCAACCTATCAGACACACTATAATAATTAAGAATGTCTCACATGGACAATCTCCTGTTAGTGCTCCTCTTTATTTGGATGATAGTGTAGACACAAATAAATTATTCAAAAATGTCCCACATTTTGATAGTACTTCCTAGGGAAGCTTTTCATAAATAACACTAAAATATCATTAGCTTTCCTTCTAAAAGATGGTCCAAAAGCTTCTTTGGCACATTTTGAGAATCAAAACAAACCTTTAAATAGCCTCACTTCATCACATTCTACTTAAAATGAACACCTAAATATCTTCTCAATCCTATCAATATCTTCTTGCAACTTATTTGTTTTCAAGATTCTTTTTTTGGTTTAATCTTCTAGTATTCGAGATTCACTACACTGACTAATTCAAATTCGCACCAGAGTTTTCAATTGAGGGGTAAAACACTCTCGATCGAAAAGTTATTCATTCTCAAGGCTCGAACTCTAGACATCATTTTCAACTATGTTGAGTTCCACATTTGAGTTGATCTTTATTGCTTCTTCCAATTCTCACATTATATTTTGTTTCTGCAATTTTATCATAGCCATTCTCCTACTTAATGGCTTCCAATCTAGTTCACAAGATCAGGACATGTCTAAGAGAAAACAAGCACAAGGCAATCCCAAGGCTACACAATTTCACAAAGGTGTGAATCTTGATTTTCAGGTTAGAAAAATGGACACGTGTCACATCACAAGATATGCAAACATTTTCGACATCGAGTTATACATCGACCATCGACCATAGAAGTACTCCGAGTTATAAATCAAGACAACAAAAGTGGAGTGTACGACATTGCTGTTCATACTCAATTTTATGAGTCTGCCAATTTTAAACAGTTTCAAGTTTGACAACGTAGAAGGTGTGAATGCTAATGCTACAATTGATAGAATAATGGACTTACGTGTCATGTCAGAACAAATGCATACATTTTTTATATCGAGTGACATATCGATCAAAAAAATACCTCAGGATGTTAATCAAAACAACAAAAGTGGAGCATATGATGCTGCTGCTGCTCGATTTCAACATCACGAGTCTGCTAATTTTAAACAATCTCATCATCAAGACACGAGTTTCAAGCATGAAAATATAGGAGGTGTTGCGGAAATATCGTGGATTAACTAGCACACAATCACAAACAAAGAAAATAGAAAAGAAGAATAACACAAGGATTTGAGGTTCGGCTATGCCTATTCCTCTCAGCAAAAACAGAGAGAGTTTTCCACTATGAAAGAAAGAGAACAAGTTTTACAATGTTTTCAAGCCCTTGAGGACTACATTGTGTATCATGTACTATGTCTTAGAATCCCCAATTATATCCCCTATATATAGATCCCAAATAATCCTAAACCTATAAGGAAAAGGTTTTCCAATCCTATAAGGACAATATTTTCCTTTTCCAAATCTATTAGGACAAAGGGTCTCCTAAACTAATAGGAATTATAGTTTCCTAAAATATACAAGGAAATAATTCAAGACATAATTAACCGGAGGAGTGAGTGCTAACGATACAAATGACACAAAAATATATTTAGCAAAAATAAGAAAGGAAAATTTTGAAGAAAATAATGAGGAAGAAAAGGATGAATTGAGGAAAAGGATTGAAGATTTCATTGAGAAGATCAATAGGGGTTGGAGGGCAGAAAAATTAGGAATATTTTATCAAAGTCAATGAATTGTATGATTGTTAACTTGTTGACCTTAACTAGTATATGAAACAAGAAACTTTGTACTATAGTTTAGAAGGAAATAAATAGTAGTTATATAAAACTCTGATTGAAAATTTTGTAAGCAACCCTTTATTACTTTCTTCGTCCCAATTTATGTGTGGTAGGATTCGAATTTCGAAAAGCAAACAAGTTTTTCCTTAATCATGATTTTTTATGTCTTTTGAATATTTTGAATTGTTAATTAGTTGACTTTTAGTGTTTTTTTTTTTACTTAGATTCTAATTATATAAATTTTATTTCAAAAAACTCAAAGATTTCATATTTGAATTCATGATTCTCGAAATCTGTCACATAAATTCAGACAAACGGAGTGCTTCTTTCCTTTGTTATTTCTTTTTGAATTTTTAAGTCTGAGCATTAATTATAATTTTATTTTTTAAAAAAAAAAACAGAAGTTGACAACTAGAGCAAAAAACAAAAGAAGCAATAATTGTTAGAGAATTCAAGATATAATTATAGCAATATGGGTATAATTAATTATCAATTTATCATTAAAGAATTGAAACTTTTATGGGAGGTAGAACTCTAACTAACATTAATCATGATATTTACGAACACAACGTGAATACGTGTCAATGATCATTTTAAATTGTTTTCATTATTGAATAAGTTAGGTAAGCCAATCAATGTGACGCCCCTGACGGAGTGCGGACTGATGAGGGTGGTGACAAACTTTTGAAGACGAGGACAAGTGAAAAGTTTTATAAAATATAAATTAAATTTACATGATATGCACATTTTTAAAATTTAATGTGACGTAGCTCAAAAGATAAATTCGTGCAGGCTTAAGGTAAAAACAAACTGTACATATCATAGACTTGGTCCTTTGAATTGGCCTTTGTCAAATATTTACCGAACTTTATTGGTTAGATTTGACAGAAATTATGAAAAATAAAATTTAATCATTAACATCAATCAATTCTAAAATATACCATACAAAATATAATACTAGACCCTAAAAACGATATTAATAATAGCAAAAATGACACCTCAAAAAATGCACCTCACTCTAAAAATAAATTTAAAATAGTAGAAATTACAAAAATTGTATCTCTAGATGTGAGTTTTCGCTAATTTTTCTTTCTTTTATAGTCTCCATAAATAGTGAGATTGAACTTAAACCTTAAGGTTGATTTTGGATCCACTAAATCACTTATCCAGCTTCTAATATTCTTGTGTTGAAGAGATTCGAAATCTATATATATACATAAAAAAAATAAAAATAAAAACCTTATATACACATTATAATTTTTTATCGAGGAGGTTCAGATAAACCCCACTGACATCCCCTAGATTTCCCCTTATCTGTAAAGTCTCACAAACAAAGTTTGATAAATATTTAACGAAAAGTAAAAATATTAATTTTTGACAATATTAAAATATTAAAAATTATTCAATGCATATTTAAAGAAACATTTTGGACCTACCACCAAAAATAAGAGATCATTTTTATCATTTCCCTCATGTACATAACTTAACAATTCCAATAATAATAAAAAGTCTCGGGTACTCCTTCATCCATAATCAGAGTATTCGGGTTTGAATCCCCTGGATACGGAATCGCCTTTGTCAGGAAGCGTTTTACCCCAATGTGGATCTTTCTGGCACGAAACCAAATTTGATCGGGCTCCAATATGGATACCGAACACCGAATGAAAAAACAAAACTCCAATAATAATAAAAAGTCATAAACTTAGCTTTCACACCACACCACATTACACCATCAAAATCCTCAAAATGTATTAAAAAAGCTTGGTTGGCACATGACTTTTTAAAAGTCATATGTAAATTTGCCTTTAAAAAGGGGCCAAAATCCTAATCCATCACAGTTATGACTTATTAGTTATCCTATATTTTTGTGTTTCTGCAACCATGTTGAGTTCAACATTTGAGTTATTCAATCAAGCAAACTCCATTAATTCTTTTGTTGCTTTCATTTTTTGCAATTTGATCATTGTTATCTTACTAGTTAATAATAATAGTAGCCCAAAAAATAGTGACAACAAACTTGTTCCACTTTCCAAAACTTTAGTGAAAAATAATTGTTCTCATGTTTTGGACAAGAACAATGGTTTAACACATACAATTGAAGCAACCACTACAAGTATAAAATTGGTTGCAAGGGACAATGACAACAACCACGACGACGAAGACGATGAGAGGAGGGATGATGAGGAAGAAGAAGATGATGAGCTAACAAGAAAAGTTGAAGAATTTATTCAGAAGGTAAATAGATGTTGGAAAGAAGAGAAATTGAATGCATAATTTTGTAAGTTTTTTTTGTTTTTTGTTTTTTTGGTGAGGGAGAGGAATGTAGAATGGAGATATTCCGAGTTTGATTTCTCAGATGATCACGTGACGTTCTGAGATCATAACTATTACTAGTTGAGTGAAGATATGAGAAATTAGCCCGAGTTTTTTTTTTCTTTTTACTTTCTTTTTATTGTGGATATATGTAATAGATCAATATTGCAAAATTTTCTTGATGAAAGAATCTCCAAGTATTGATTATCATTATCAATGTTATTCAAAGTCTTCAAAATATTGACGGGTGTGTATCGAATTTTGCAAAATAGTGTATTTTTGAAGAATTCGACACATGTATAACAACATTTTTAAAGAATTCGAACAATGTAGATCATTATAGCTAAAGTAATGTACATGTAAGAGCAAAGACATCTCTATCTATATATTTTATTTCCTGTTAATCAATATATACTGTCAATATATACAAAATAAACTTGATAAATAATTTAACTGCTCTACAAAATATTACCACAATTCAAGCCCTATTAACATCTATTGTTTGCTTTGGTCTAACAGACTTCACAAATTCGTCCTTTTGACTTTGTCATCATCAAATTCAAAAGTGTGCATGTCATGTGAACTTACTCAATATCATATAAACACTTCACATTTCTCTTCTTTCTGATATAGACGTCATAGCTCATATGTACCTTTTCTTTAGAAATTTGTCAATTTAGAAGTCTGTTGATTTTTTATTTTACCTGCCCTCTGTCATGAGCGTCACATATATGATACTCTTTTTGTAATTTAACATTAAGGAGAGCCAATAATAGTGAAACAAATTAAGTATATTTGAGTTGGAAGGAAACAACTCTTTCCATCTGTCAACCAAGTTGTTGAGTGGGTAGTTACCAATAAAAACAAAAAAAATGACTAAGAATTCATAGAATCAATTATAGATAAGTAGGTCAATAATGAAATGTAGAAGTAGAATCAATGAGAAGTTGACTTAATCTTTTAAAGATAATTAAAGCTACCAAAGAATCATATTTCCTTTGACCTTTAATCAGAGATTTCAGGTATGAGTCCTACGTATGGAGAAAATCTTGCTATTAGCTGCAGACTCAATATGAATATCGAACACCGAATGGTCTTCAATTCAATAATTCATAAAATTGCAACTTTTTTCAATGAACTGGGAAGGATAAGCTACAACTTTCATTGCTATGTGTCCAAAAAACTAGGGGTCGATATAGTTTGGGCCAATTCGAAATCCAAATCATAATCTGGACTTTTTGGATATTTTGTTGAGATTTTTGGATTTTGAATTGGACTTTCAATTTTTTTAAAAAAATTTATGAATTTCGAATTTTATACCTGCCAAATGCAAATAAGTCCAATTTCCAAAGTACCCTATGACGCTACTCTTTATAATATTAAGTCCAATATGAAATTACATGACATGGACAACAAGGTAGCCTCAATCCTTATTAACCGTAGAGAGTTATTCATTTTAAGGAGCAAACTTATTAGATGAATTCAGGTGTTAATTGTTATGACCTGCTTTAAAGACTCAAAAATCAAAACCAAAATAAAAAAATGCAATCCAATCCGAACTTATTTAGATTGTAATTTTTTCAACCGACAATACCAACCAAAATTTTCATATCCAATCGGAACGGCCCGAACGCCCACCCTTACTAACAACAACTAATAATGTCTAAGAAGAAAAAGTGTGACTTTTTTTTATGATCTCTGATTCCATATATTTACAAGTAAAATAAACCTAGTTTGTTAGATTACACATACATTCCAAGGATATGCCTATATGGAGTTTAGAGGGGGGTAAAAAGACTTTCATGCTCAATGATACAAGGAAAAAAAAGGATATATATACATATATATATATATATATATATATATTAAAGAAAAAAAAATATTTTTTCCTCTTTTTAACATTTCTTTCTTCTGGATTTGATGATCTAGACTTTGTTTTCAACTTGTAATGAGCCATCCCTCATCAATTTTAAGCTGAGACTGTTAAAACGTTCACGCGAATATTGTCTCGATGCTTTTCTCCAATCCGTACCAGCCTTCATCATCGCAGCAAATTCCTCATAACTAATCCGGCCATCCTGCATACGTTTGACAAAAGACGAGACAAGACTGAGCTCACAAACTCTGGGAAAGAAGCTAATCAATATGAGGACATATGCCATATACTTTTCTAGGCATGTTGTTAGAGATAGATGGAAAACGACAGCTAACAAAACTTGAAGTCTGTAGCGGACATGTAACGAGCAGCAGATTAACCAACCGAGTAAATCACGACGCGAGCAGGGAGAGCATAATGTCACAGCACTAGAGAGTAATGACCGATAATACATATGTGATGGGAAGAACAAATGCCATCAAAGTATACATGTATATATGACGGTCTTCATTTGTCACAGCACTAGAGTCTCGTTAGCAACACATATGTGCTAGAAAGTGTGCATGCCATCAAAGTATAATATGTGTATATAATATGACGGACTTTAGAGATACGGTAAGGCACAACTAGGTGGAGTATTTGAGCTCTCAACTCAAATGAGGGTTCAGAAGGAAACTTCAAGATGAGGACCCATTAAGATGTAAAACAATATTTGCACAGTTAACCAAACAACGAAAAATTACTAAATGGTGTATGTGCACATAAATGGACATACTGACCTTGTCTGTATCAACATCATGCATAATGGCATTGGTGACTTCCTCACTGTTGTTGTCGTCCTCATCACTCAAGGCACTACGAAGCTCTTCGATTTCTATGTAACCACTCTGATTTTTGTCAAAAAATGAAAATGCTTTGCGCAGGTGTTCATCATTGGCCATCTTTCTAAGATGAATAGATACAGCAACAAACTCTGGATAATTTAAACTTCCATCTCCATCAACGTCGGCCTGTAAAACCGATACAGAAAAATAAAAACATAATAAAACAAAAGTTTAAGGAAGTAAAATAATAAAAAAGATAAGCACCCTTCAGGTCAAAGATTCGAAAGGATCAAGAGAAATGGTTTTTTTCTTTCTGGAAAATAATAAGCGATAAGCACCCTTCAGGTCAAAGATTCGAAAGGATCAAGAGAAATGGTTTTTTTCTTTCTGGAAAATAATAAGCACGGAACTAGGGATGTTAAGACAAGCAAAATGTCTAGCCCATTTCACTACAGGTTTTTCTAAACTGAAATGGTATAAAAATGTTGCAACTTACATGGACAAAATATATTTTGTAATCAATCAATTTCTTGATAGTACGGTGAAAGACAAAAGTTTAACGCTAACTTCTCATCAACAACAACTACGATTTGATCCCAAACTAGTTGGGCTTGGCCCTAAGCTATAGAAGTATTATAGATCTATTTCATCTCCGTGAATTTCTTAAAATTCTCTTAATCTCACGGTTATCCCTGCATCAACGTTCAAATCTCTAACCAAACTGAAAAGACTCTTAGCAAACATTGAGACACTAATGTAAGTGTACCACCAACAATCCAGCCTAAATCCAACTACTTGGTATCCTTTACTTCCTTCCATTGAGTATTTTCTTTACTAAGTTCACATGGATTCCGAGCGGTTTCCGGTCATTTTAAAATAATGTCCATCGATGATCGATGTAGTTTAGAGTTCTATGTAAGACATGGCCATATCATCTCAGGCACCTGCTTCTCTTTGAGGCAGAAAAGTTTAGCAGCTAACTTTCAAATATTATGTTACCCCTGGTAGAGCTATAAGAAATCAAATCGAGCCAAGAAGCAGGGCATGAGAATGCTTACCGCTTCCATGAGAATCTGAAGATCAGCTTCAGGGATCTGATGGCCAAGCTTCTGCAAGCCATCTTTAAGTTCTTCGAGGTTTATCTTGCCCTTCTTTCCAGTATCCATCATATCAAATGCATCCTTCATTCCAGCGACTTCCTCCGCAGACAAAAACTCAGCTATAACCTGTTTGGAATACAAGAAAGTACATATATCAAGATAAAAAATGAAACTTGATCAAAATCTGAGAATCGTCTCTCATTTTTTACGGTGAGAATTAAGATTTTAGTAAATAGCACAAGGCACTGCAGTAAATAGTTAAGAGACAATCTTCTCTCCTTCATTTCGAGCTATGAGGAAAAGCATATGAATTCATATTTAGTGGACAGTGAAGAATCCTGAGCTTACAAATATGATTGCAGACTAAGTGTGTGCTTACCGTCAGAGCTTTTTTCTTGAGCTTGTTCATTACTGAAAACTGCTTGAGTCTTGCTTTTACAGTCTCACCCAATGAGACATTTGGTGCTTTCTTTATATTATGTAACCAGGGATGTTCTGCACCACAAGAGTCAAAGCCCCCGAAAAAGATACTTATCAGAGAGAGAGAGAGAGAGAGTAGAACAACGAATGAATGAAGTACAATATCTCAATATTCCACAAACATTACCAAGAACTTGATGAGCTGTGAGCCGTCGAGTTGGATCTGGATCAAGCATTTTCTTTACAAGATCCTTTGCATTATCAGAAACTTTAGGCCATGGATCCCTCTTGAAATCAATCACAGAACGAATAATCGCTTGGGCTACTCCTTGTTCAGTCTCTGCAAATATTCAGAGGAACTTAAGGGAAGTATCAAGAATATGTTAACATATTTATGCACATTATTTAGCAACAGTCCAACCCATAAGAACCATTAAGAGAAGCCAAAATAATTGAACAAGAAGGCAAACAACTTTGATCTACATTGATTAAAGCAGAGACAGTCTTGCACCTCACTCGCCCCGTCAGCTAATATTTCAACGACATATTCTAACATGAATCAAGTTCTACTATATATTTCACAATCTTAGTTAATCAATTATCAAGTTCTAAAAATTGCACATGAAAATCTCTGCATCGAGGTTCCTTCCATGGTTATAAAAAACGAAGCAATAAAATAAGCAGACCTGCCCAGAAAGGTGGAACACCACAAAGAAGAATATAAAGTATAACTCCAGCACTCCAGACATCGACCTCTGGTCCATAGTTGCGCTTTAGGACCTCAGGAGCCATGTAATAAGGACTTCCTACTATCTCATTAAAGCGTTCCCCTGTTAAAGAAATCAAAATGTTAAACCTTTGTTTAGCATGATAAAAGGCTTATACTCACTGTTTCGTTTCAAATTCCATTACCAGGTTTAAAGAAAACAGACAACCCAAAGTCAATAGCCTTCAGCGGAGCTGTTTCTTTCTTGTTACCAAAAAGAAAATTCTCAGGTTTGAGATCACGATGCATTACCCCATGCCTGTGACACATCTGCAAAACCTTTGGAAATTTATGAACTGACCTTTGACATGATAAAACCAGAGAGTGAAACATGACCATAAATATGTATAAAGTTGTCTGCTAATTCAATAGGTTTAGTACCATGCCTTTCAGATAACAGTTAAACACAAACCAAATGAAGAAAAGTTCAAAAGTTTTCAACACCATATAATACAATAATCACTCTTTGATTGATCATTTGTGAACACATTCATGATTAACATATGGAACAAGATTCCTACCAACTCACAAGTATTTCATAATGTCATTCAGGCCAATTAATAGTCGTTGCAGAAAAGGACGCTGACTAAAAAGAGAATCCAACTTTAATGACCGTTCTCATGAACGATCAGTAACTACTTCAGTAGACAACTTAAATTTAACATCGGTTCTCATCTCTCTAAGTTGTACGTTTAGCTGTTGTTGGTGACAATTCCACTCAAATGAACAACAAATTGCTCTTCCATCTAAAAGAGTTTGGACATCAATGGTTCGCAATGTGGATAAAGATCAACATTTGAAGTAGAAAGAACTTGCTTTTTGGGAGAGTCGACCACATTTACTTCAGTACACAAACTAAATTTAAATTCCATTATCATTTCCCAAAACTGTAGAACTTTGTTAAACTTTGAGTGCAACAATCAAATTCTGTGGTAGGCTGCTAGCTAATACTCCACGAAAACAACAAGTGACTCTTTCACTTAAAAGTATTAGTTTGAACACCAATGGTCAATAATCTAGATAAAGACCAATATTTCAAGTGGATAACTATTTTTGAACGATCTACTTCCCTAAATCTTTGTTACAGTTCTAACTAGATTATCTGCCCAAGGCTAAGATAAGTTGAAGGATTGTTAGATGTTGGAGCAGGATATCCTCAATCGCCAATTAGCTTCATTTTACATCACTAGAATGATTAAGACTAAAACATGAACCTTTCAGACGTTTTCTTTTTATGAGAAGTAGAAGGTGCTTGAGTGAGAAGATATAGAACAATGGTACAGTTCACAAGACACTAAAACAGCCAAGTAAAATGAGTAAAGAAATAGAACTAGCAAAGATTGAGAACATAAGATAACCTCTTCTCATACTTAATACCATTATCAAAAAAAAAAAAAAAAAAACCTCTTCTCATTAGAATTTGGTGGTAAGGGAAATTCCATGAGGATATCAAGGTAAATGCTATAGCATGAATGTATACACTAGAATAACGCCATTGAATGGCAAAGATTAACACTAGAAATGAATTGAATAATGGTTAGGTGGTTCATATACAACTTCACCAAGAATATTCCCACTTCACCCTGAAATAGCAATCTGCTTATCAAATAGGTTTCTCTTATTAAAGTATGATTTTCTTTCTAATGTGAAATTGCCAGACTTCTTCAACAAAAACCCGAAATAACAAGGCAGGATACCTCCATCATGATATAAAACCCATACAAAAGCTTTGAAGAACTCAATGAAAGAAGAACCACAAGTTACTACGTAAATACCAAACGGCATCAATTGTGAACAACAACAGCAACATACCCAGTGTAGTCCCACAAGTGGTGTCTGGGGAGGGTAGTGTGTACGCAACCTTACCCCTACCTTGTGAAGGTAGAGAGGTGTTTCCAATGGAAACTCGCAGCTTAAGTAACACATTTATAAAAACAATATGAAAAGGAAATACAGTAATGAAGAAGCTATGCTGAAAACAATGGATATAATAAGATAACCTAAGCAAAAGGTAATAAAAACAGCAGGTAATTGTGAACTAAGAAGCTGATAAAAACTATACCTGAACGACCTCCATGACAGTCTTCAAAATTCCAGCAGCTGCCCTCTCCGTATAGTGGCCTCTAGCAACGATTCGGTCAAACAACTCCCCACCCTCACACAATTCCATCACAATATGCACTGCATTATCATCCTCATAAGTATCCTTCAAGGTCACAATATTGGGATGCACAGGCAAATGTTTCATGATCTCAACCTCTCTCCTAACATCATCAATATCCACGGCAGTCCTTAGCTTCTTTTTAGATATCGATTTACAGGCATATTTATCGCCTGCTTCCAAGTCAGTGCATAGATAAGTAACCCCAAATTCTCCTCTTCCGAGCTCACGACCCAAATCATACTTATCATGTATATTTTGCCCTGTTGGTTCTTTTAATACAACTAGCTTGTTTCCACCCCCGGAGGCATGTTTAGTCCCCCCATAATCAATTGAAAAAGGGTTGGGTTTGCTGTTGTTCTTTTTGTTCTTTTTTTCGGCAGATTTACCCGGTTTCACACAGCAATTACCCATAATACTTTATAAGATCAACTCCTGAAAAAAAAATTGATTCTTTAAACAACAAAGTACTTAATTTTCCAATTGTTTTTATAAACAATGCTTGAAATGTTTATAATTTATATATGATACTACTATTCATAAAACAACAAAATTGTAGCTGTTAAATCAAAATTCTCAAGAATAGGAGATCTCCAAGAATCCTGGAAATTATTCAGATACTGTGAAAATCTATAAATTATTCATTCCACAAAAGGATTAAGTTTTTTTGAAAAGGGGTGACAGATTAAGGAAATCCAGAAGCAATGAAGCTTAAAGAACAATGAAATGCAGCAAATCCACCTGAAAAATCAGATAAAAACCAAAAAAAGACTGAATCTTTAAATAATATAACAATCAAATCCAAGCTATACAACCAAATTATTCAATGATTTCAAGAAAACAATAAGCACAGATTCAGACAAAAGATCTCCAACAATTTTGGAAAATTAAACAAAAATTAAAGGGTAAAAATAAAGCAACCCCACAAAATTACAAACCTCAAATAATAAAAAAACGCAGCAGAAAGTAAAAAAAGAAGGCAAAAAAAGGAACCCCACCTGAAATAGTTGATTTTTTCCTTAAAATTATAGGACAAAAAAGGGGAAAAAAAGAAAAGAAAAAAAGGCTAAAAATTAGAGAAGAAGAAATAAAGGGAAAATGATAGGAAGGTTTTATGAATATGTGAAACAAAATCCGCCATTGACAGGAGAGAATTAAAGCTTTTTTTTTTGCAGAGAGAGAGAAAATTTTTCTCTCCTGCAATTCCCCTTTCTTGTCTTTGGCTCTTTCTATAGCCTTTTCTAATTTCTAATCTCTACTTTTGAAAAAAAAAAACTTTTTTTTTACATAAAAATATTTTTTTTTTAAAAATGTCTCAAGAAAATATTTTACAACTTCTAGAAATGAAATTTTAATTAGTTAGTTGTCATTTTATTTGTAGTGGTGTCTGAATAAACTTATGTTTATCTCAACAAATTAATTATCAATCATCGGTTAAACTAGTCTAGGGTTTATTTTTACTTTTTTTTAAAAAATATTTATCCTATTACTTTGAGAGATAACTTTCAGTTACAACAATAAGTCAATAACGATATACTTAGCGCAATTTTATAAATTGAAGTTTACATAGAGAGTAAAGTGTTTGCAGATCTTACAGTTATGGAGGTTGTTTTTCGATGACCCTTAGTTCAAGGAAAAGAAAGTCTAATGCAGTATACTATAGATAACCTAACAAACTATTGTAACAAGATAAAACGATAATTGAAGTGTAATAATCAAACTCAAAGGACAAGAAATTTCAAGAGTAATATAGCGGGTTACCTCTCCTATGTGGTTTGTGAGTTATTGCAAAGGAGCGAGATTTTACCATGTGCGCACCAAAAGGATAGCGACTACAAATTTCCCTTGTCATAAAAGAAATATATATATCTATATATATTAGATTATCATCCCCTATTAAATATGTCATAAGAAAAAATAACATTTGTCAAAAACTCTTTACCTAAGTCCTAAACATGTCCCCACAAGTTTTTAAAGCATATATGACATTTTTGTATATACACAACTAAATTTGACAATGATGGATCTCTAATGTATAGTTGAGACAAGAAATGATTAAAAGAGTTTTGAAATAAAATAAAAAAACTATTTAAAATATTCATGTGGCACTAATTTGAACAAAATCCTACCTTTTTTTTTTTTTAATTTTGAAATTTGAATACGAGACCTCGTGATTCTCAATTTATAAGATTTTATCTTGCTTTGTACAACAAGTTACTGAGTTTGATTGATGCATATGTCAGCTATGGAACATCAACACTTTATTTTTGAAAAATTTAAATGAGACAGGATAGGTGACGTGTCAGTATCACAATTCATTTTTAGTTCTTTTTCATTAATGTATACTAGTTAGTAGAATAGTAGTTTATTGATCTCCAACTTATTGTTTTTCTTTCTATATTTTAAGCACTAATATTACATTTGTATTTACTAAGATGTGTGCCCATCTTTTGCTCAACACCTAATCCATTCTAATTTTAACTTGTCATTATTGTTCTTCATAAATTAATAGGTATGTTGTGATTATAAAGTTGTTGTATTGTACATTGTCCACATTTCCTAATTAAAAAGTTAAAATCATATAAAATAAAATGACATTAAAGAGAAAATAATGAAAGAGACTAAATATAGCAACACAAATTTTCAAACATGTCTAAATAAGCGTCTGGGGTACCAAGTGGTGGCCCTATTACAACTTCATGAAGTCTAGTATTTACTGGATATATAACCAATACTTAAAAAAAAAAAAACGCTAAATAAGTGATTTCGGAGAAATCAAACTTTCTGTATAAACGACACCGTCTTGATGAATATCAATTTGAGGCCATAATCCAAATGGTCCTTTCGATGTCCTAAATACAGAATGATGACCCAATTTGCAGCAGAGTAGCAATTCACCATCCGCAAACCTATATTTTGGTACGATTGAACGAAAACGAGTCGCTTGTAGAGTAAACATCTCGGTCCAAGATTCCTTGACACCGTAGTCTTTCATTATCCACAACTTAAAAGTGCGTTCCATTTGCCATAGAGAACGAGTACAATAAAAGCAAAGCATTCCCCCCAATACTGAAACGCCATAATAAGATATCGTCCTTACCTTGTAAATGCTGTACGCTGGTAGCTCTGGCAATGATATTTCTCCGAACACCTTATTATCTGAAGAAGAACTAAACGAAACAATACAATAATTTCCCGAAGAACCAACCCAATGAAATGCTCCATTTAGAAATGCCAAAGGTTCAATTTTGTGATAGCCATTAAATTTAGGCTTAATCTCCAACATATATCCCGTGTTAGGACAAATTCTACTTGGATAGTTACGAATCTTTCTCCAGGAATCACTTTTTAACGCGAGAATTTCATAGGATGGTTGGACATTGATATCATCTGAATAACCTTGGTCTAGCTTAAGGACCTTATAGTCCTCACTAGTTGCATCATATCCTAATCCGAAAGTAGTGTACCTTGTTACAAATTCTGGATGAGGAAGTACTGTTGATTCTCTCGTGGAAGGGTTCCACAGCAGAAGTTTTTTATCATATCGATCAAAAATGCCAACAAGAACCAACCCATTACAAGAACCGTAAATGTGGCAATGGTGATTTGGTATACTGTTTGTAGGGCAATCGAGGTTTTGTATATCCCCAACAAGTTGAACAGTCGATAAGGAAGAAGAAGAAAAGAAGGTAACCTTATCTACCACGACAAGAAGTTTTTGGGAATTTAAGTCATTCTTGTGATGTCTTTGATGCTTCATGTTAAAGTAAGGATCGGAGATTGATGTCTTCCAATTTTTTGAAACACATTTGAATCGGAGAAGAGGCAACAGGGGTAACCTACTGAGAATGTCCATAAGTATTTCGCCTTGAAAGTCAATCCTCATGGCCTAAAAAGGACAAAACAAGTGTTTTAGACCTCGTGGAGATGAGAGACTATTTCCAAAAGACCCTCGACTCTCACGTTATAACTACTAATGCCTTGGAAAATCATTTAAACATACCTTGGTAGATGAAGCTATTCCACAAGAAACATGTGTGTTTTTCGTTTTCTTGTAGAGCCTTATGGATTTGTCGCTTGATTCCTCCAAACACTCGTTTTCTTCATCCAATACCTTCACCTAAAGTAAGAAAACACCATTTATTTGAAAACTTTATTTCTAGCATGACAAGGAGACGAAAGGCTTGTCTCTATAAATCTATACTTACATCCTTTTCAGCTTTATTGAGCCCGTTCAACGAAAAATGTTCATTAGTTTGCTTGACCTCAGCAACCAGAGCAATAAACTTTTGTGTCAATGGCCTCAATCTATCATGTTAAAAGGAAGTACTTCAGCGAAAATCAGACAAATTAATTATGAAAATTGGGTAAAAACAGAATCTAAACTCACTGTTTCCAGTTTTTTAACAATCTTTGGCAAACTTCTATTCCACTATTTGCTTCTAGCAGTGCAAGTGCTTTTGTCGTTGATGCAGCATCATCTCTACCAACCAACGTTTCCAGGAAAGTGTCGAGCAGATTTGTTTCCACAGAGTCATCAATCTAGAGAATTTTCCAACATAATACAATGTATAACTAACAAATTGACAGACACATTGACCATTCTGTTTTGAGATAATGGTCAAAAACGAAGTATCATTTTTTTGTGAGTTTCCTATCTGAAGGGCATATGGGAAACTCGCAAAAACGCATGTGGTTTTGCCCATTATTTCTTTCATTCTTGATCAACCAGTTAACTATGTTTCTAAGTAATAAGACATATGGCTAACTATGTTTCACGCACGATAAATACGAAAACCAACAACAGAACTACAGAAACTACTCACCTGATCAACAATATCAATATGATTTGTCTTATTTGACAGCATCACAACACTTTGCCCTGAAATCATAAATTGTGGTTAGCTCCCTATAGACAATGAAGTACAAAGAAGAGTCGCATCGTAGGCACCACCATTACTAAAAACACACACACAACAAAAAGAAACAGATACCTTCGCAAATTTGATTGAAAAGCTTTGCCTTTTGAATTATATCCTGTTCTTCTTTACTAGAAACTCCGGCTCCTTCAAAGTCCCTATCCGTTCCTTCCTTGTCTCGAAGCTTAAGTGACAAAGGTTCCATCTTTTGCTTCATCCTCGTGGGGCTTTTCAACTAAGTTAGAACGCCCTTTCTTACAGTTTCTTGGCTCCTGTCTCTTAAGCTAACAATGCAATTAAAAAAATGTCACATTACTTAACAAAATGATAATAGCTAACAATGCTTAAGGTTACAAGTTCATATTGTCAACCCCTTTTGCCATTGGACTGGGAAGATTCAACAAGTTATATATACATGCGAAAAATTATTTTCCCTCCTATATACATAGTATAGTTTTACGACGAGGGGATTCAATTGAACCCCCTTGTGCCTCCTACCTCCGTGCTTCTGCCATAATGGATTCAATTGAACCCCCTTGTGCCTCCTATCTCCGCGTCTCTGCCCTAATGGATTCAACTTAACCCCCTTATGCCTCCTACCTCCGCGCTTCTGCCCTAATGGATTCAGTTGAACCCCCTTGTTCCTCCTACCTCCGCGCCTCTGCCCTAATTGAATGGGGATTACAAGGTGGGGGAATTGAACCCTCACCAACAAGGTAAAAGTTCAGATAGCCAATCAACTAAGCTACTAAGATTTCTCATATCTACCCGTCGTTCAGATAGCCAATCAACTAGGCTACTAAGATTCCCCATATGTACCCGTCATTCAGATAGCCAATCAACTAAGCTACTAAGATTCCTCATATCTACCCGTCATTCAGATAGCCAATTGACTAAGCTACTAAGATTCCTCATATCTACCCGTCATTCAAGATTTTCAACAAGAAAACTTGTTTATATGTACAAAGGAATCAAACCCTAATACAATTAGACCAACTAAACTTAATTAGAGGTTTCTTAACAACCCTAGACCAAGCAATTTCTCTATATAAATATAGGGTTTATGCAAAAGTCACTAAAATGCATATACAAAATTATCATCATCTACCGAAAAAAACCCTAATCAACACTAGTACATCAATTTTCATAGAAAACACTACAACAAAAGCAGATAAGTACCTTTTTCTAAGCAAAACATTTCTTGCGCAGAACAGCTTTTCTGGGAAAAAAATGATATCAAGAGTCACTGCGGTTCAGTGTGAAACAGTTTTAGTTTTTTTTTTTTTTTTTTTTGACTTTTATAATTGGGTGTGACAATTGGGCAAGTTGAGTCAAATTTGAGCGTATCATAGTGGGTTAAAGACAATAATAGGGATAAGATCTAATTCAATTCATATTTACTTGGGTCAAAAACGGATAAGGTAATAGGTTATATAATGGGTCAAGAACCAGGCCAATTTAATTTTTTATTAATTTTAATTGTTTTATTTGTTCTTTAAACTATTAGGATCCGTTTGGTAAGGCATATTAATCAAAATAGTCCTTGGATTAAAATTTAGTCTAATAAAAGTATTGTTTGGTTTCTTTATTTAACTTAATCCATGGATTAGTTAGACTTCATACAAGGTCTTATGTTATCCCTAGAAAAGGGAGGGATAACTAATCTCTTATAAGACCCCTAAATGACTAAATTATCCCCCAATCTTTTTCCCTAAATTTCTTTTATAATTTAATGTCCTTTTTTATTTATATTGGAATAGTTATAAATGTTGTTTTTAATTCTCCAAATCCGTTCAATGTAATTCGATGATTTCACAAATTAATTTTTTTTTCTCCATGTTTGATTTGCTATATTGGGTTGATTTTTTTCTAGGTTTTTAAAAAAAAATGTAGTTCGTCCATTGACCACATGAATTAATTATTTTTTTAATATGCTTCGTGAATTTGAACAATTTAAGTAGACTTAAATCTATGTTAAGCTTAAGGTATATTTGACCAACAAAAATTAGAAATACACCGTGCTATCAAGGATCTTTGTAGTGGCATATCACACTTCAAAATTAATAACAATTTTTTATTTATTTTAGTATTTAACTTGACTAGTTAAATGAAATAGAAAATCCTATAATAACTCAAGGGTATAATAGGAAAGAAACTTTTGTAGAGTTTTAAATCAAACACAAGATTAGGTGGGAAGTAATGAACCAAACACTTGATAAAAACTAATCCCTGCATTATTAAACTCTGCATTACTAATCCCTACATTACTAATCCATGCGTTATTAATCCCTGCATTATGCATCTTTGTACCGAACGACCCCTTATAGTACCTAATAATTTTTTTTTTCTCTTTATTATGACTATATATAACGTATCAAGTTCGAGTTACATATCAACTCATTTTTAACGGGTTAAATGGGTTGGGTTGAAATAGGTTGAGGTAATGAATGGGCGGATCAACAACCCGCCCAAATTCATTATAATTTATTTTTAATATGATTTATATTGTATGTACTATTTGCTCGGAACATACGTGCAATGCATGTGCTCAAAAACATGTAATACAAATTGTAGGCCTAGAGGCGAATTCAAAATTTAAAGTTTATGAGTTCCTACATCAATTTCAAGTCATTATACGATAATAACTGGATTCATAGTTAAATATTTATAAATATATAGTGAATATTTTAATAGATTTATAGGACTTGAGCAAAAGCTAGTGAATTTCCGTGAACTCGAAGCTGGATCCTCCCTTGATTGTAACGTTGCATTATGTAATACTCGTGCACCATCTTTGTGTAACTTCACCATTTTTTTTCTTTTACATCTGTGAATCTTTGAACACGCTTTTTTGTTATATATGCTCTGTTTGTCTTAATTTATGCATAGGTGTTGATTGGTCACAAATTTCAAAAGAGAAAAGGAAGACTGTTGAAACTTCTAGTCTAATATAAGTCAATGAAATTTTTGTGGCGATAAATCATCACATTAAACATTCCACTATGAATTCTTATTCCATTATTAAAGGTACAACAAAAAGTTTTATAACATTAGAATTACTACTAAATAGACAAAGATATCATTTTTTTGAGATCGAGTAAAAAGTAAAAAAAAAAATCACATAAATTGAGATAAAAAAAATTCTAAATTTTTCTATTTTTTGAATCACCGTGTAGAATATCTAACTTGATTGTTCAGGGGAATAACTCAATGATAAAAAAGAAACATATAAATACAAAATAATGAAAAATTTATTTATTTATTTCTTAATTTCTTAATTTAAGAGATAAGGCAAAAGTACCGTATGACCGAAATCTCGGAGACACACATAAACTTAACTAGGGTCATATTACCCCTCCCCCTAAACTAATGGAATAAATACACCACAAACGATGATATAGCTTAGAGACTGTGCACACTCTCTTGAAGGCAAGTGATGAGTGCACAAATTGGACACATGTCATTTTTTTATTGGTAACTTTATAATTAGTTAGTACACATATTTATTGATATTAAAACTTATATTTTTTTATTTTTTTATTTTTTTCTTTGTAAAATATTTATTTTATTTCTTTCTCATTTTAAACTTTTTAATTAATTTATTATCTTTTCACTTTTAATTATTTTAAAAAAATCATATGTATTTTTTTAAAAAATAATTTAAAAGTGTCCTTTAATTTTAATGTTTTAATTTTTTTATGTTTTGTTTGATTTTATTCACTTATTTTGATATCTGTTCAAAATTAACTTATTTTAAATACCCGACATTTGGAATTAAATTTGAAATCAAATCAAAATGAATGACAAAGAAAATAAAAGAGAAAAAATAATGAATGAAGGTAAAAAAAAGTTTCGATACAAGGTAAAAAAAAAGTGTATTAACTTAATTTAAATACAAGATAAAGAAAATAAGAATATTTTTTAAAAAAAATTAATTTTATATATATATATATATATATATATTTACACACGTGGCAGACGCGTGCGTACAAACATAATCAAATTGGGTGGTTGAAACAGCCACGTCAGCACAAAAGGTGCACAAAAATATTTAAAAAATTAGTTTGGGGGAGAGGGGGTAATATGACCATAGTTAAGTTTAGGTGTGTCTATGAGATTTTGATCATAGTCTAGGGGGTACTTGTGCATTATCCCTTAATTTAATTTAATCTATTTTTTCTATGTAGAATAGAACTTAAAAACTATAAAAGCAAAATTAACTCCTTATGTCCTTTTATTTAAGTCGTGTAATATTTTTTTCACAAACCATAAATATTGTATTAACAATAATAGGGGGAGGTGGTTTTAGTTAATTTCATCTAAGTAGTAGTTTGGATCCTCTCGAGAACGAACCCTCTTTATGGGGAGCTGATGGTGGGTAGGGCTTATCATTTACCCAAACTATGTTACTTGTCGGATATCATTCCACATACAAGAGCTGGGGTAAAAAAGAGCTTGAACTATGGGGATCAATCTAATACCTGACTTTCTTTGTGTGAGAAGTTAGTTGTGTAGCTTAACGACCCTTTCTAGGTTGTTTCTATAAAGCTAAATAATAGATTAGTAATATGTCCAAAATTTTCAGAATAACTTTCCCCTTCTAAAACATGACTAAACAAACAAAGGGGTCATTCTTTTTATGAGGCCAGGGAGTTTGGATTGGTGTTAAGCATACCACACGTTTGGTACAAGATTATAATTTTCGTTTTCTTATTTATCATCTAAGTCAAACTTCAAACACAGATATAACTGATTCGTTGCTTCAGAGTTATTTTGATTCTGTAAAAATAGATGTAATTGATGGTTGAAACATGAGTATCATATCATCATCATCATATAATATATTACTAAAAGTGTCATGACCCAAAAATTGAGGTCATGATGACATACACCCTGAAAACTCGAAAATGGTGTGTAAGCCGAAATAAAAACACATACGAGACTCCCGAAGAAAAGTCAGGCCACAAACGATAGAAAACAACAGAGAATTTCTCAAAACTTGGTAGCATAAGTATAAAGAGCATCTAATACATTTCTAGAATCTGAATTACATCTCAAGTCTTCGAAAGAAAAGTTAAAGACTTTAAATGGAAGATGGAAACTAATGGCGATCCAGAAAGCAGGATCTCACCACAACTCCGAAATAAAGAATTCCGCTGGATCCAATTAACCGCTACGAAGATCACCCTGAATAGAATCTGCATCAAAGGGATAATAAAAGTAGGGGGTGAGTACAATCCACATGTACTCGGTAGGTTAGACCAACTGAGCATAAGCAACTAAATAGACTTAATAAATAAACTATGAAACACTTCAACCTGCACGCAGAAAAACCCCATTCCGGCATCGGTGTCGCCAATTTATATAGAACGACGCGAATAAAATAAACACATAGGAAGGTAGATAATAGCTATATCAACACATAAACAAGTTACACAACACAACAAAGTTGGCCAATGCTATGCAATTAAATGATGGAATGATGTGATGGTACCAAGGTCATCGCACAACCTGTCGTATAGACCTTGTCGAGCCTCTAGCTTCCAGGCAAAGACTCATAAGAACTAACAGTCCATATACCAATCTCATAATCTCAATATCTCATCAACTTGCCACCTAGCTCATGGGGACTTGCAATCCATATATATATATATATATATATATATATATATATATATATATTAGATTCTCATCCCCTATTAAATATGTCATAAGATAAATTAACATTTTTCCCCACAAGTTTTTAAAGCATATATGACATTTTTGTATATACACAACTAAATTTGACAATGATGGATCTCTAATGTATAGTTGAGACAAGAAATGATTAAAAGAGTTTTGAAATAAAATTAAAAAAACTATTTAAAATATTCATGTGGCACTAATTTGAACAAAATTCTGCCCTTTTTTTAATCTTGAAATTTGAATACGAAACCTCATAATTCTCAATTTATAAGTTACTGAGTTTGATTGATGCATATGTCAGCTATGGAACATCAAAGCTTTATTTTTGAAAAATTTAAATGAGGGAGGACAGGTGAAGTGTCAGTATCACAATTCATTTTTAGTTCTTTTTCATTAATATATACTAGTTAGTAGAATAGTAGTTTATTGACCTCCAATATAGAGCAAACTTCTACCCAACTTATTGTTTCTCTTTCTATATTTTAAGCACTAATATTACATTTGTATTTACTAAGATGTGTGTCCATCTTTTGCTTAAAACCTAATCCATTCTAATTGTAACTTGTCATTATTGTTCTTTATAAATTAATAGGTATGTTGTGATTATAAAGTTGTTGTATTGTACATTGTCCACATTTCCTAATTAAAAAGTTAAAATCATATAAAATAAAATGACATTAAAGAGAAAATAATGAAAGAGACTAAATAGAGCAACACAAATTTTCAAACATGTCTAAAAAAGCGTCTGGGGTACCAAGTGGTGGCCCTATTACAACTTCATGAAGTCTAGTATTTACTAAATATATAACCAAAACTTTTTTAAAAAAAACGCTAAATAAGTGATTTCGGAGAAATCAAACTTTCTGTATAAACGACACCGTCTTGATGAATATCAATTTGAGGCCATAATCCAAATGGTCCTTTCGATGTCCTAAATACAGAATGACGACCATCGTATTTGCAGCAGAGTAGAAATTCACCATCCGCAAACCTATATTTTGGTACGATTGTGCAAATACGAGTCTCTTGTAGAATAAACATCTTGGTCCAAGATTCCTTTACACCGTAGTCTTTCATTATCCACAACTTAAAAGTGGTTTCTGTCTGCCATTGAAAAGTAGTACAATAAAAGCAAAGCATTCCTCCCAATACTGAAACACCATAATCAGACCTCTTCTCTACCCCGTAAATTCTGTACGTTGATGGATCTGGCAACGATATTTCTCCAAACACCGTATTATCTGAAGAACAACTAAATGAAACAATACAATAATCTCTCAAATAACCAACCCAATGAAATGCTCCATTTAGAAATGCCAAAGGTTTCATACTGTTATCCTCATCAAAGTTAGGCATAATCTCCGACGTATATTTCATGTTAGGACGAATTCTACTTGGATAGTTACGAATTTTTCTCCAGGAATCACTTTTTAACGCGAGAATTTCATAGGATGGTTGGAGATGGCTATCATCTGAATAACTTTCGTCTAGCTTAAGGACCTTATAGTCGTCACCAGTTGCATCATAACCTAATCCAAAAGTAGAGTACTTTGTTACAAATTCTGGATGAGGAAGTACTGTTGATTCTCTCATGGAAGGGTTCCACAGCAGAAGTTGTTTATCATATCGATCAAAAATGCCAACAAGAACCAACCCATTACAAGAACCGTAAATGTGGCAATACTGATCTGGTATACTGTTTGTAGGGCAATCGAGGTTTTGTATATCCTCAACAAGTTGAACAGTCGATAAGGAAGAAGAAGAAAAGAAGGTAACCCTATCTACCGCAACAAGAAGTTTTTGGGAATTTAAGTCATTCTTGTGATGTCTTTGATGCTTCATGTTAAAGTAAGGATCGGAGATTGATGTCTTCCAATTTTTTGAAACACATTTGAATCGGAGAAGAGGCAACAGGGGTAACCTACTGAGAATGTCCATAAGTATTTCGCCTTGAAAGTCAATCCTCATGGCCTAAAAAGGACAAAACAAGTGTTTTAGACCTCGTGGAGATGAGAGACTATTTCCAAAAGACCCTCGACTCTCACGTTATAACTACTAATGCCTTGGAAAATCATTTAAACATACCTTGGTAGATGAAGCTATTCCACAAGAAACATGTGTGTTTTTCGTTTTCTTGTAGAGCCTTATGGATTTGTCGCTTGATTCCTCCAAACACTCGTTTTCTTCATCCAATACCTTCACCTAAAGTAAGAAAACACCATTTATTTGAAAACTTTATTTCTAGCATGACAAGGAGACGAAAGGCTTGTCTCTATAAATCTATACTTACATCCTTTTCAGCTTTATTGAGCCCGTTCAACGAAAAATGTTCATTAGTTTGCTTGACCTCAGCAACCAGAGCAATAAACTTTTGTGTCAATGGCCTCAATCTATCATGTTAAAAGGAAGTACTTCAGCGAAAATCAGACAAATTAATTATGAAAATTGGGTAAAAACAGAATCTAAACTCACTGTTTCCAGTTTTTTAACAATCTTTGGCAAACTTCTATTCCACTATTTGCTTCTAGCAGTGCAAGTGCTTTTGTCGTTGATGCAGCATCATCTCTACCAACCAACGTTTCCAGGAAAGTGTCGAGCAGATTTGTTTCCACAGAGTCATCAATCTAGAGAATTTTCCAACATAATACAATGTATAACTAACAAATTGACAGACACATTGACCATTCTGTTTTGAGATAATGGTCAAAAACGAAGTATCATTTTTTGTGAGTTTCCTATCTGAAGGGCATATGGGAAACTCGCAAAAACGCATGTGGTTTTGCCCATTATTTCTTTCATTCTTGATCAACCAGTTAACTATGTTTCTAAGTAATAAGACATATGGCTAACTATGTTTCACGCACGATAAATACGAAAACCAACAACAGAACTACAGAAACTACTCACCTGATCAACAATATCAATATGATTTGTCTTATTTGACAGCATCACAACACTTTGCCCTGAAATCATAAATTGTGGTTAGCTCCCTATAGACAATGAAGTACAAAGAAGAGTCGCATCGTAGGCACCACCATTACTAAAAACACACACACAACAAAAAGAAACAGATACCTTCGCAAATTTGATTGAAAAGCTTTGCCTTTTGAATTATATCCTGTTCTTCTTTACTAGAAACTCCGGCTCCTTCAAAGTCCCTATCCGTTCCTTCCTTGTCTCGAAGCTTAAGTGACAAAGGTTCCATCTTTTGCTTTATCCTCGTGGGGCTTTTCAACTAAGTTAGAACGCCCTTTCTTACAGTTTCTTGGCTCCTGTCTCTTAAGCTAACAATGCAATTAAAAAAATGTCACATTACTTAACAAAATGATAATAGCTAACAATGCTTAAGGTTACAAGTTCATATTGTCAACCCCTTTTGCCATTGGACTGGGAAGATTCAACAAGTTATATATACATGCGAAAAATTATTTTCCCCCCTATATACATAGTATAGTTTTACGACGAGGGGATTCAATTGAACCCCCTTGTGCCTCCTACCTCCGTGCTTCTGCCATAATGGATTCAATTGAACCCCCTTGTGCCTCCTATCTCCGCGCCTCTGCCCTAATGGATTCAACTGAACCCCCTTATGCCTCCTACCTCCGCGCTTCTGCCCTAATTGAATGGGGATTAGAAGGTGCGCCTCTGCCCTAATTGAATGGGGATTACAAGGTGGGGGAATTGAAAACCTCACCAACAAGGTAAAAGTTCAGATAGCCAATCAACAAAGCTACTAAGATTTCCCATATCTACCCGTCATTCAGATAGCCAATCAACTAAGCTACTAAGATTCCTTATATCTACCCGTCATTCAGATAGCCAATCAACTAATCTACAAAGATTCCCCATATCCACCCGTCATTCAGATAGCCAATCAACTAAGCTATTAAGATTCCCCATATCTACCAGTCATTCAAGATTTCCAACAAGAAAACTTCTTTATATGTACCCAAAGGAATCAAATCCCAATACAATTAGACCAACTAAGCTTAATTAGAGGTTTCTTCACCACCCAAGACCAAGCAATTGCTTTGTTACTGAGTTTCCAACAAATATTTCTCTATATAAATATGGGGTTTATGCAAAAGTCAACAAAATGCATATACAAAAAAAAACCCTAATCATTACTAGTACATCAATTTTCATAGAAAACACTACAAATATTATGCATTCATACCTTTTTTCTAAGTAAGAAATTAAACTGTTTTTCTTGCGCAGAGCAGCTTTTCTGGAAAAAATGATATCAACAGAGTCACTGCTGTTGAGTATGAAACAGTTTTTAGTTCTTTTTTTCGACTTTTATAATTAGGGGTCAGCTGGTAATTGGGCGGATTGGGTCGAATTTGGGCTGGTGATAATGAGTTAAGATAACAATTGGGTTAAGGCCTAATCCAACCTAAATTTGCTTGGGTCAAAACGGGCTTAGGTAAGGGTCAGACCTAAATCAACCCAATTATTTTTTCTTTAATCTTTCAAAAATTTTAAGTCCGTCACAATGAAATTTTCAAATTTTTTTTAGCACTATAATATTTTTAATATAATTAACCAAATTAATGTGTATATTAAAACTACTAGTAGAGATGATAGCATACAATCAATGGATTTAACCGATTTCAATACTTTCGACACAAAATATAGTTATATATAAAAACAAATTACTATTTAAAAGATAAGAATCGATTTTGAACCTATAATTTTAAAAGTTTAATGGATTCAACGATAAATTTAAATTGATCAAATTTACATCTTAAATTCACCATTTCGTAATTAAGATAAAATATAGTTAAATTTTCACGAAATCTATTTCAAAAAAGCATATGATGTCGATGGCTTGAGGTAGAGCACTTGATGGATAAGAGTGACCTCATTTATCATTGCCAACACAAGGAAACTCAATAACACTTTTTTGGGTCCTTTTTTTTTTAACAAGCTAGAGTTCATATAGGAGAGCAAAATGAAGCTAATGTACTATTCTTTATCATATATGTATAATTACTTTCAATTATTATGAACAAGCATAATACATAAATATGTCATTCAACTTGGCTTCAGCTGACATCTATGCCCTCAAATTTTAAACTTGTACAAAAATTGAAAAAATAGACACATTCATCTTATGTGGCGTCCTACACGGAAAATTTGTGTTCTACCTAGCGTCGTACGTGTATTATGCCACGTAGGACATATGTGTTTACTTGTTCAATTTTATACAAGTTTAAGTGTCTAATTGTGCTCACTCAAAGTTGGAGGATATAGATGTCAGGTGAAACCAAGTTAAAAGGCATATTTATGTATTATTCCTGATGAATATGTAATATTTTTTTCACAAGCCGTAAATATTGCGTTAACAATAATAGGGGGAGGTGGCTTTAGTTAATTTCATATAAGTAGTAGTTTGAGTCCTCTCGAGGATGAACCCTCTTTATGGGGAGCTGATGGTAGGTAGGGATTATCTTTTACCCAAACTATATTACTCGTTGGATATCATTCCACATACAAGAACGGGGTAAAAAAGAGCTGAACTATAGGGATCGAAATGATACCTGACTTTCTTGGTGTGAAAAGTTAGTTGTGTAGGTTGACGACCTTTTCTAAGTTGTTTAAATAAGGCTAAATAATCGATTAGTAATATGTTCAAAATTTTCAGAGTAACTTTCCCCACTTGAAACATGACTAAACAAACAAAGGGGTTCATTCTTTTTATGAGGGCAGGAAGTTTAGGTTGGTGTTAAGCAAACCACGCGTTCAGTACAAGATTAAAAATTTTGTTCTCTTTTTTACCATCTAAGTCTAGCTTCAAAAATAGATATAACTGATTCTGTGAAGTTGTTTGAGAGTTATTCTGATTCTGCAAAAATAGATGTAATTGATGGTTGAAACATGAGTATCATATCATTAATATAATATATTACTAAAAGTGGGAAGCTCCAAAGAGTAAAGTTAGATTACCATTTTACTCTTACACTAAATTATAAGGTAATAATTTTTTTTTAATTAATTAAATATTATCATATCATATTATTATTAAATTTATATTACTGTAAAACCCCAAAAATTTCTAAGTTAAGACCCGAACCATTCTTGAATTTACGTATCATACTTAGTGATTCTTAATTGTTCTTAGCATTTAAGGTAAATTCTTTAGTGTGAGAATAAAATTGGAGATGAATTAAGGTCGCAAGAAACCCCTAGCACAAAGTTGAGTTGAAAGCTCCCTTACCGATCAAGTTTTGAGAAAAGATTTTATTTAGGTCATCTTCAAATGACCATATCTCTCAGCTAATAAAGAATTATGTGTCCCATGACCTATAAAATTGAAGGTGAGTCCTCTTTCCAACACAATCGAGTTTGCCTTTTTTTTTTAGCTCGAAGTAAAAAGTTATGGCCAATTTACCAAAGACTGCCATATCAGAGTTTCTGAGTCTGTGAATGACGGATCCAACCTACGGTCCGTCGGTTGAACGACGAACCGTCCTGTCAAGTCGTCGGTAAAGTACTGAGAGTCAACTTTTGAGACCCAAAACCTACGGATTCAACCGACGGGCCGTAAGTACTACTATGGGCCGTCGTTTGGACCCGAAAGTGGACTTTTGAGCCTTAAAAATTCAATATCAATTCCACATATGGGATCTACGGTTTGTAGATCAAACCAGGAACTGTAGATGGTCCCGTGGAAAGTTTTTATCTGCTTTTAAAGAGGGGTAGTTCAGTCTTTTTCCACCCCTTCTAAGCCTAACTCACGACGTTTTTACACCTAATTAAGGTCTTTAGCAATATTAATCAACCCCAATACTCTCATTAACGCTTCCAAGTCTTAGAGCAAGGATCCAAGAGGAGAAAGCTAGGTTTTCAATCGTTCTTCCGATTTCGTCAAGAACTTCGTTCTTCCCAGGTATGTAAGGCTATCATAGTGTTGGACTAGTTCGTCCTCACGCCCTTCATCTACTTTCAAATAAGTAAAAGAGTAAATCTAAAGTTCTATCCTTAGATTTGAGAATTCTTGAGATGAGTTTGTTGTTGAGATTTGAGTTCTATTCCTAATGGTTGAGTTGCTATATGTTATGCATTGAGATTCTTGAGTTGATTAGTTCATGTCTATATTTCAGCATGAACCCTATTAATTGAGTATTCTTAAGATGAGTAGTATCGTTGAGTTCTGAGTATTGAATTTTTCTATATTGTTATTGACATCCTTGAGTTGAGTTGTTCATGTTTATATTTCAGCATGAACCTTATTTTGAGTTATAAATTTTGAGAATCTTTTTAAACAAAACATAATGGTTTTAAATTGAGTTTTTGAAAAAGTAAAGAGGAGTTTGAGAATCTTTTTAGAACAAAGGCTTTATCTTTAAAACTGATGCTGAGAAAGAGTAAAAGTTGAGTTCGAGAAAAGTATAGGAAACTAAGTAATTCCCAAAGATAACAGTTTTAAATTGAGAAAAGAGAAGCTTTGCTTTCTAAATGAGTTTATGAGTACATAGATACTTCAGAGCAGTTAACTCTATTAAGAGAATCTTTTGAATAATTACCTCAAAACAGAGAAAGAGTAAGTTTTATACATTTGAGCATGAGTATATATATATATATATATTATTGGGAGTAGTATTGAGCACCGATATGGGAATGAGTTCAGACAACTCAAATTCCTCATAAACCATGTATGCCAACATGGGTAAATGATTATACTTTTTCGATGAATCCTTAGTACCTTCGGGCAGAGCTTAGTGGATCCACTTAGTTGAGGTGTTCTATACCCCGTCAAGGTATAGGACAGTTCTGGTAGCGTGGGCGAGACGCTGTATCATCACGTAGCTCATAATTATGGTTCTCGGTTAGAGAAACTCCCTAATAGAGTAAATAGTACTTTCATTGTATTTTCACATACAATTTTCTTTGAGTTATTATATTGTATTTTGTGAAGCTTTAAATGATCTTATATCTAATCATGCTTTACATTGAGTTGAGTTGAGTTGGGTATTTCTTTCAGTCTGGTCAGTTCAGCATATGTTATTATTGCATTCTTTCGGTAAGAGTTTAAATGAGTTTTCCATCATGATTTATATTATATTTCAGTTGAGTTACTGCCAGAGTTTCAATTCAGTTGTTTTATAATTCAGCTATATTATATACTCGTACATTCAATGTACTGATGTCATTCGACCTTCATCTTTTATGATGCAGATACATGTACTTAGGATCCTTAATAGGAGTTCCGTTGAGATCACTTCATCCGTTTGTCAACTTTTGAGTAAGGCCTCCTTGGTTCTAAAGGACTCCAGTTTTATAAGTTGTTAGTAGTAGTTCTCTTGAGGATTCGTGGGTTTTGTCCCGACACTCATCTTTGTACAGTAGAGGCTTCATAGATAGACAGTTTTGAAGAGTCTTTCAGTTTCAGAGGTTTTCTTTAAAACCTATGTTTAATACTCACTATATTCATAAAGTTTTGAGTTATAATACACTGTTGATTTTGCATTACTTTCAGCTTGATGCTTGTGTATGCTTGAGTTAGTCTTTTGCTTAAAGTCAATCAGAATGAGGGTTCTCTTGGGGACCATCAATGGTTCTCGAGTGCAGGCCACATCCAGGGTGTAGGCTCGGGTCGTGACAAACTTGTTATTAGAGCACATAATTCAAGTGTCCTAGGGTGTCTATGAAGCCATGTCGGTAGGACCTTATTTATGGTTGTGATGGCCCCACTTCTATAAATGAGGGTCTATAGACATTTAAGAAAATTTTCCCTTCTTTCATACTCTAAATCGTGCAATAAAACTGTGTCATAAGGGACTTATTCAAATTTGTACGTTTCTCAGATCCATTCGACTACCCCTCATACTCAAGGTAGTTGAAAAGCAAAGCCTAGATCCTTATCGATGTGCTACTCTAAGCAAAAGTTTTCAGAAAGTCAAGAGACTGTAGAAGGGCTTGAGAGAGGCCTATGAGTGAGCTTAAGTATTTGAATTTGAAAGAATGCACCCTTATTCATATGAATCGTGCGTTCGAGCTAAAAGCGAGATATACTCCAAAACACTCTTCTCTAAAACCTTGTTTCAGGTGAGACCCTTAAGAAAAAACTGTGTTTTAAAATGCTTGGGTAGTATTCCCACCCGAAAGGATAGTATGAGTTACGATGTTATGAGCCAATAGTAGTAGAAGTGCCTAGAGTTAGAGAATGCATGCAGAGATATAGTAATCTAAGAAAGGGAGATAGTGATGAGGCAAATTACGTTGTTGTAGTCATGCACCCAGTAAGTTATTAATGAGGAGTTTTTCCTTATGGGTAGACTAATAAGTGATGAGTTGGTGTAGATGTCATGATACAAGGTAGAGTAAGAGTTACTAGTATGGATGAGTTAGAGTATACTTTAACCAGAGAGAAGTTTATGATGAGGTGTTAATGCATTAGTATCGACCAAGTATTAAAGTTGAATAGAAGAGCCGAGTATTCGTGATGCGATAGATTTAAGCTAGGCCTATGATTTTTTAAAAGGAGATCCCCATGATATTCAGAGGGTTATAGAACTAATTAGGCAATGATGTATAGTAAATGAGTAAGTAGTGCATAAGTTGTGAAATGGAATGTGATGGTAAACTGTAAGTATGCAGACTGAGAGATAAAGATTGACTACTTTTCATGAGGTCTTAGTGGGCGAGTGTTTCTTAATTTTATCTAGTAGTTGTAAGTTAGTATAGTATGTGAGTAATTGTATTGATATCTGTGTTTGGTACTAGACACTAAGCTTGAATTTGAGATGAGTATCGTGATAAAAAGGATGACAACATGCGGGTGATGATGTTAGTTTTAAGATCTGATCTAGTAGGTTTGACATAAATTAGGTGAGGAAGTAAGGTGTTACTTTTCGATGAATGTGAATGGTTCAAGTGTGGTGTTATTACCCTTAGATGAGAGAAATGAAGTATGACTAAGTCATTAGATAAGCAAGAGCATTAAGGGGTGTACCCGAGATCGTATGTAGTAAGAAAATGTTTTAATTAAGTTTATGATTTTTCATGTGTGCCTAAATAGCATATTTGAGTTGTCAAGGTGGAGTAGGCTGTTGTAAGCACTATTTATTATCCTTAAGAGTGTGGTAGAAGGGATTAAATATATATATATATATATATATAGCAAATAATGAGTCTTTCAAATGTCGTTCAAGTTTCCTCCGGTTAGCTAGATAGCTAGATATGAACTTAGAAGGATGATATTAGTGAGCTAAGAAGGAGAAATTAGACTTTTAAGAGTTAAATTAAGCAGCTTTATAGGTCAATGCGGGTAACGATCATAGAAAGACATCTATAGAAGCGTGAAGAGGTTTAGAGAAGCATTTGAGAAAGAGGTCTTAGAAGAAATCTTAGTACTTGCACATGGAGAGTTCAGTAGCCATGAGATAAGCCTTTCCTTAGTATTAGAGTAAATTGAATGTAGACCAGCTTAGAGATGATGGAATAAATCCATAGCTTTAAAGTGTCGGCTTCAAACCTAAGGGGGAGATGGTAAGATGAGATACCAAGTCAAGTGTGGAGAATCATATAACGATGTATTCATAAAGAGTTATAGTGTTATATCAACCCATTTATACTCTACCGTATTCCTTAAAGTTCAGTCGTTTCAACATCATGTCGATGTTTCTAATATTAAAATTGTGTCCATGACCTATGCTCATACACTTTAGACAGATTCACATCTATGCTCAGTTCACAGAATGAGGGGCAAAGACTTTAGTCCATTGATCTCAATCTTACCCTATAAAGTTATAGATATCAGCCTCATGATATGAACCTATTCATAGAAGCAAGTGTCTCATAGTATGCTTAGTATTGCAAATTCATGATTTGATCTCAATGGCTAGCAACATAATGTTATGTCATGCATATTCTTATATCAGAATTCTTGAATGAATCGTGCTTATGATCTTTCACCCTAAAGCTCTTTCAGTGATCCTTTTAGTTAGTGAGTGATGTTGATGATAGTAGTTGGGTGTTGATAGAAAGAGAAGGTTGATGATTCTTATGTTGGTAGTGTTTCTCCCAATTGCACACGCAAGTGTACGTAGTCGCAGAAGTAATAAATGGCTCATTTAGAACCGGGTTATCGTACCCAAGGGACTTATGATCAATGTATATCAATTCAATTAAATCTACAACTTAAAGAAACTATTAGCAATATGGTTTTGAATACTACTACAACGAACAATTTAAATAATAAACTAACTAACAAGGATAAATATAATTTCGGTGTTTTAATCAATTAAGGGACAATTCCAGGGCTGTAGCATGCTTTGGGTTTCATGTATCACATCTCATGCAAAGAATCAATTTTAGTTATCACATTACTGATTTACAGGGTTAATATTGTGATCATGATTTCTCGACCTCTAATCGCCTACTCCAACTAGCTGTCTAACTACATCGTTGAGCGGGGATAGACAGTCCTAATTGGCGAGCATTTATATTTCATCCTGTTTCGTAACCAAGCTAGGTGTTTATCCGGGCGTCACTCCTAAACACAAATCTAATCAAAGTTAGAACAAGCTCTTTACATTCTCTGGTCTATCTATCTCTTTATCTCTCGAGTCCAAGAATAGACAATAGATTTATTTCTATGGTGGTCTGGCATGAAATACTAAAACAAGAATGTAAAAATAATGTATATGATAACCAATAATTAATTCAAAGCAATTTGACGTTCAACAATAACCTGTAGCTACAGCCCTAGAACAAAGGCATTTAGCCACACATAATATTCATAAACTCAAAAATAATAAGTTTCATAAAATTCAAACCTAAAGAAGAAGTAGAGAATTGAACCCAAAGATGAATCGTAATCCCTTGCTCTTCCACACCAAAAAAAATAGCTCCCCTAAATAATTATTTCTATGGACTATTTATAGATGTAGAAAACCCTGAATAAAATAATTGAGTCCAAAACAAATTAGGAACCCAAAACCGAAACGGAATTGGATTCCAACGTGAACAATGCACCACCTCAAATTATATTGTGGTTGTCTTCAAAACTTGACACGTGGCATAATGCCTCTTTCAATTAACATTCTTCTTCGGCACTTTCATATATGTATAATATATATATTATACTATTAACTTTAATCCATTAGGCTGTCTGCTTGATTTTCTTCTTCAACCTTCCATCTTTAATTCGTTTTAGCTCCAAACTTCTTCATCTTCATACCAATTTAATCCTACACATAAAATACACTAATAAACACAATTCGTAAAATCCATGCTCAAAAAGGACAAATATAAATAATAAATATAAGGTAATTAATGATAAGAAAATATATTTTTGGCCTCAGATCAGGTAGCAGTAGTGTGCTTATTCCATCTAAGGTTATAAAAGTGGAAGAAGTATGAGATGAAGTTTTACTTTGAGTAATAGTTAAATGAGAGCAATTAGTCGGTTCCTGGTAGTAATGCGTGAAATTTTAGTTGATAGAGATGACGAGAGAATGAGAAATCCTTAGAAGGATTGGTTAGTAGGATTCCATGGAGTTGTTATAGTACTAGGCTTGAATGTGGTGTTGTTAACATGTGGACAAATGCATGATGCATTAGGTGTTTCTTGATATGGGCTCAAGGTTGGTTGAATGCGGTTATAAGGAGAAGCATTCTTGGGATGAGATTCCCTATAGAGGTATAAAACCTGAATCTTGTGGTTTAGATAAGTATAACCATGTCATGTTTAGCATCTTGTGAATTAGAGATTAGGCTTGAACACAGTAAGAGCAAGCGAAGCGATTTGACTTAGACCTTTGTAAGAGTAGTCATATTTTCTAGTGGGAGCTATGAGTTGCAGCTAATGAAGTGTAGTAATCAGAAAGGAGAGCATAGTTGAGAAGTGTTGTTAAGCTTAAAAGCTACCAGTCATATCACTCAAGGCATAGTAGTTATATTCTTACTTCGTGTCTGGATACTCTTGTTTCATGTCATTTGTTGTAATCTTGAAATCTTATGTGAGCTTTGTGTCAAGCGAGCTCGAGTCCAGTTTCAAAACTATTAGTATCAATCAGTTCCGCCTATGTTAGTAGGCAAACTCAGAATTCAAGAGAGTTAGTAATAGTAACTCCTTTCCCCTCCATTCTCAGTTTAACCATCATTCAAGGACGAATGATCTCAAGGGGGAGATATTGTAACACCCTAAAAATTTCTAAGTTAAGATCCGAACAATTCTTGAATTTGTGTATAAGGTCATACCGAGTGATCTTTAATTGTTCTTAGGTGTTAAGGTAAATTCTTTAGTGTGAGAATAAATTTGGAGATGAATTAAGGTCACAAGAAACCCCTAGCACAAAGTTGAGTTAAAAGCTCCCTTACCGATTAAGTTTTGAGAAAAGATTTTACTTAGGTCAACTTCAAATGACCATATCTCTTAGATAATAAAGAATTATGTGTCCTATGACCTATCAAATTGAAGTTCTTTGAGTCCTCTTTCCAACGCAATCAAGTTTTCCTTTTTTCGAGCTCGAAGTAAAATGTTATGGTCAATTTACCAGAGATTGCCATATCATAGTTTCTGAGTCTGTGAAAGACGGATCCAACCTACGGTCCGTCGATTGAATGAGGAATTGTCCTGTTAAGTCGTTGGTAAAGTACTGAGAGTCAACTTTTGAGATCCGAAACCTACAGATCCAACCGATGGGTCATAAGTACTATTATGGGCTGTCGTTTGGATCCGTAAGTGGATTTTGAGCCTTAAAAATTCAATATCAATTCCATGGATGGGATCTACAGTCTATAGATCAAACAACGAATCGTAGATGGTCTCATGGACAGTTTTTATCAGCTTTTAAAGAGGTGTAGTTTAGTCTTTTTCCACCCCTTCTAAGCCTAATCTACGATATTTTTACACCTAATTAAGGTCCTTAGCAGTATTAATCAACCCTAATACTCTCATTAACGCTTCCAAGTCTTAGAGCAATGATCCAAGAGGAGAAAGCTAGGTTTTCAATCGTTGTTCTGATTTTGCCAAGAACTTCGTTCTTCCTAGGTATGTAAGGCTATCATAGTGTTGGACTAGTTCGTCCTCACGCCCTACATCTACTTTCAAATCAGTAAAAGAGTAAATCTAGAGTTCTATCCTTAGATTTGAGAATTCTTGCGATGAGTTTGTTGTTGAGTTTTGAGTTCTATTTTTAATGGTTGAGTTGCTATATGTTATGCATTGAGATTCTTGAGTTGATTCGTTCATGTCTATATTTCAGCATGAACCCTATTAATTGAGTATTATTGAGATGAGTAGTATTGTTGAGTTTTGAGTATTGAGTTTTTCTATATTGGTATTGACATCCTTGAGTTGAGTTGTTCATATTTATATTTCAGCATGAACCTTATTTTGAGTTATAAAATTTGAGAATCTTTTTAAACAAAACATAATGGTTTTAAATTGAGTTTTTGAGAAAGTAAAGAGGAGTTTGAGAATCTTTTTAGAACAAAGGCTTTGTCTTTAAAATTGATTTTGAGAAAGAGTAAAAGATAAGTTCGAGAAAAGTATAAGAAACTAAGTAATTCCCAAAGATTACAGTTTTAAATTGAGAAAAGAGAAACTTTGCTTTCTAAATGAGTTTATGAGTACAGAGATACTTCAGAGCAGTTACTTCTTTTAAGAGGATCTTTTGAGTAATTATCCCAAAACAAAGAAAGAGTATGTTTTATACATTTGAGTATGAGTATATATATATTATTGGGAGTAGTATTGAGCACCGATATGGGAATGAGTTCAGACAACTCAAATTTCTCATAAACCATGTATGCCAACATGGGTAAAGGATTATCCTTTTTCGATGAATCCTTAGTGCCTTCGGGTAGAGCTTAGTGGATCCACTTAGTTGAGGTGTTCTATACCCTGTCAAGGTATAAGACAGTTCTGGTAGCGTGGGCGAGACGTTGTATCATCACGTAGCTCATAATTATGGTTCTCGGTTAGAGAAACTCCCTAATAGAGTAAATAGTACTTTCATTGTATTTTCACATACAATTTTCTTTGAGTTATTATATTGTATTTTGTGAAGCTTTAAATGATCTTATATCTAATCATGCTTTACATTGAGTTGAGTTGGGTATTTCTTTCAGTCTGGTCAGTTCAGTATATGTTATTATTGCATTCTTTCGGTAAGAGTTTAAATGAGTTTTCCATCATGATTTATATTATATTTCAGTTGAGTTACTGCCAGAGTTTCAATTCAGTTATTTTGTTATTCAACTATATTACATACTCATACATTCAATGTACTGATGTCATTCGACCTGCATCTTTTATGATGCAGGTACATGTACTTATGATCCTTAACAGGAGTTCCGTTGAGATCACTTCATCCGTTTGTCAACTTTTGAGTAAGGCCTCCTTGGTTCTAAATGACTCCAGTTTTATAAGTTGTTAGTGTTAGTTCTCTTGAGGAGTCGTGGGTCTTGTCCCGACACTCATCTTTGTACAGTAGAGGCTTTATAGATAGACAGTTTTGAAGAGTCTTTCAGTTTCAAAGGTTTTCTTTAAAACTTATGTTTAATACTCAGTATATTCAGAGAGTTTTGAGTTTTAATACACTGTTGATATATCATTTCTTTCAGTTTGATGCTTGTGTATGCTTGAGTTAGTCTTCTGCTTGTACTCAGCCAGTATGAGGGTTCTCTTGGGGACCAGCAATGGTTCTCGAATGCCGGTCACATTCAGGGTGTAGGCTCGGATCGTGACACTTACTTAATGTCAGCGTACTATTTAATGTGAAGAACTTTTCACTTTCTGCAACTTCATTTCAGTGATGGGCCTCTTATGTAGGATATGCACTAATATTCAAGTTTTTTCAATGATTTGTTTAAAATAAATATTAGAAGAGGTATATGATTTCTTGGACACATATTAAATGGTATACAAAGTTGTTATTTGGAAGTTGGAAAGAATATTTTTTCATAGTTTCAGGCTTTTCGCTTCCAAAACTAATTTTTTTTATTTTCTTCCGTTGCTTAACTTAATTGATAATAAATTATCTTATCTAATTTATTAAATTATTCTCAATGATCAACTTATATAAATGGATTTATAAATGAAGAATATGTACAACTCTCTCCATTCGATAAAGCAGTAGAGGAAAGATACAAATTTAATGAGTAAGTTCATTTTTCAACTTTATTATTTTCTGTGAACGCGTTCATAAAAATATATTATTCATTTTTATATAATATTTTATGAGTTTTAAGTTTTATATATTAACAATGTTTTCTACCAATTTTTTTTTTATATTCATGTTTATGAGTTAAAATTAAAGTGATGTGTTGACATAGAAGTGTTGGAGATTGACTTTTGGACGTCACTATATAAATATTTTAATGAAAATTAATTTAATTACATACTATTTAATTTTACCGACTTTCAGAAGTCGGTATTATAATTTTTTTTAATTTTTATTTTACACAAAACCGTCCTCCGGAAGACGATTTAAAATAAAATTTATTCAAAATATTTCTCGATTTTGTTTTTTTATATTTAATCGAGAAAAAATAAAATATTGTTATTTATTTATTTATTTAATACCGACATCAGGAGGTCGGTTTTTATTATAATTCATTTTTTCCGGAAAAAATTCCGACCTCCAGAGGTCGGTATTTGATTTTTCTGCTTTTTCTTGCATAAAAACCGACTCCTTGTAGTAGGTTCTTTGAATTTTTTTATTTTTCATTCTTTTTAACAATACCGATCTCCGGAGGTCAGAAATTACCGACTTACATTTGAAGTCGGTAATTTTTAGGTCGGTATTCATTGTTTTTTTAGTAGTGTTAACTTGAAGTTGTTTTAAACTTTAATTTTTTATTCCTTAAATTTGTTGAAGTTGGTAAAAAAAAAGGTGGATAAATGAAAAGAACAGATATTCATACATAATATTTTTTTGATTTATGCTAATTAATGTTTTCCTAATTATAGAATTATAAGTGGATAGATGAAGCTACTCTAACAGTTGAAATCCGTAATCACAACAACAAAGTGGAATACACATTAAGAACATCATTTATGAAAGAGTATTATGTAATACATGAATATACTATATGGTTCTCAAAATATAATTCATTATACATTTTGCCAACCTAGCTAAATTTAGTTATTCAATTTTGCAGTTTCAAATAATATTTAATCATCTGTAGTTCAACAAAGAAGTCATTCGAATAAGTTGACTATTCATCTATTTCAACTTGTACTTTTTCACTTTATTCTATTATTCATTGCAATGTATTTTTTAATATGATTTATATTGTATGTACTCATAGGATACACGTGCCCAGAAACTAGTAATACAAGTTGTAGGCCTAGAAGCGAATTCAAAATTTAAAGTTTATGGGTTCCAACATCGATTTCAAATCATTATACAATAATAACTGGATTCATAGTCAAATATTTATAAATATTTATTAAATATTTTAATAGATTTATATGAATTGAGCAAAAGCAAGTGGATTTCCTTGAACCCGAAACTGGATCCTCTCTTGATTGTAACGTTGCATCATGTAATACTCGTGCACTATCTTTGTATAACTTCACCATTTTTGTCTTTTACGTCTGTGAATCTTTGAACTCGCATTTTTTTATATATATATGCTCTGTTTGTCTTAATTTATGTGTAGGTGTTGATTGGCCACAAAGTTCAAAAGAGAAAAGGAAGACTGTTGAAACTTCTGGTCTAAAATAAATCAATGAAATTTTTGTAGCGATAAATCATCTCATTAAACATCCCATTATGAATTCCTATCCCATTAATAAAGGTAAAATAAAAAGTTTCATAATGTTAGATTTACTACTAAATAGACAAATATATCATTTTTAAGACCGACTAAAAAGTAAAAAATATCACATAAATTGAGATAAAGAAAATACTAGATTTTTCTATTTTTTAAATCCCCGTGTAGAATATCTAACTTGATTGCAGCGGTAGAGCAAGAAATTTCACGAAGGGTGTCCACGAATTGCACGAGTGAGCCTACTCTTCTAAAAAGTGAAAAAAAGATGCTGCTAATGAGATCCAAACACGCGAACACTTTTAAGTTCCCATGTCTTGGTTGTTACAAGATACCTGAAATCACTAGGCTACAACACGTTGTTATGTCAAGGGTGTACATAATATGTTATTTAACCACTTTATTTATTACTTTACTTGTATATACAATATAATTTTCGACGAAACGTGTTCAATTGGACACCCTGATAAGAGTGTAGCTCCCTTGCTTGATTGTTCAATGGAATAACTCAATGTCAAAAAAGAAACATATAAACACAAAATAATGAAAAAATGATTTGCTGATTTCTTAATTTATTAATTTAATTCAATGTATTTTTTCCTATAAAAAGTGGAACTTAAAAACTTTTAAGCAAAATTAACTACTAATATCTTCTTTTTTTTTTTTTTAAAGAAAACTAATAAATACTACCTCTATCTCAGTTTAATTGCCAACTTAAATTTTATATTGAACCTGATTGATGAAATTGAGTATTGAATTAGACTAATTTTGTGAAAATTATTTGAATTCGTTTGGTCAAAATAAGAATTAATGTAGATATATACATATTAAGTTAGACAATCCTGAATTTGATTGTATTTCAACAATTTTTTAGAACTAATTGAAGATAGTATTATCTACTAATGTGAATGTGAAGAGTAGATAATATCAAGTAAATTAAAATTAGCCATTTTTGAAAAGATCATAAAAACATAATTATTGCGTATTCTACTCACATAAAACATTATTTAAAAAATTCACTTTGGTCAAAAGTGAAAGAAATAAATGACAAATTTAGAATAACTTTTACAATTAGTGTTAAATATCAATATTACCATGACACATAAAAAAGAGTCCATATCAGTATCCTTGCACTTTAAAAGCCCTTCTTTTCTTTATTGAATAAACAATAATTGAATTGTCAAAATTGAACAAACATAATTTTCAAGGAAACAACTTAGCAACCAAGAGAACTCATAATATTATTTAATATCAAATAAATTAAAATTAGCCATTTTTGAAAAGATCATCAATTCTCTTACTACGAAGGATTCAAATTTTGTGAGGGTGAGTTTGATCCTATATACTCAAATCTCATTTTTCATCTAATTCTTTTTCCCCCCTTTTTGCCATTTATTTCACATATATATTCGCAGTTTAGCTCAATCTAGCAAGTATCGATGTTTATGTTGGAGATGCCAGCTTGGATTTGCAATTCATTTTAGGTTTCTTTTCGCTTTCCTCTTAGGTTCTTTTCGCTTTATGGATTGTCTCTAACAAATGTGTGGTTCTTTTTTATTTAGCAATGTTTGCTCCCATTTTTTTTTTTTGCTTTTCTTGAATTTGTGGTAAAAGTGTTTTTTTAATGTTTAATCTTAGATTTTGATTATTTTATGTCTTATTGAGCTGTTTGTTTTTCAATTTTATATGAATATATTCTCGATCTAATTAAGTTTTATTTAAGCGAAGCATAAAAATTATTGAAAAAAGAAACAACCCCCCCCCCCCCCCGCATGTTTCATAATTATTATCATGTTGTTATTTTATTAAAAAAAAAATAAGTCGAAGTATTTTGTATTTTTTTTATACTTCTGGAATTAGTCAAAGATAATTTTATTTATTTTTCAACTTTGAAATTATTAGCATGGAGGGAAATTTTAATTTTGTGAGGGCATGAATAATTAATTTAATTAATTCATTGATATATCTTTTCTTTGTATTTGATAGTATACATTCAATATGATCGAATTACACAAGAAAGAGAAAGAAAACATCAGTAAGAGCCAAAAATCTGAAGGACACAATAGAGGCAGATTTGAAAAAGGCCAAGAGGGTATGTAATTATTTCTGCATCTTAATTATTCTTATCAATAAGTCATTATTTTTTAAATTAATTGGGGTACTACTAATTGAATTTAAAATTTTAAAGTATCATTTATAAAAATATTTTGGTAAAATAAATACTTAATTAATGTATATATATTTCTTTCGGAGAGTGCAGAATGCAAACTAGACAAATGAAGGAGAACAAAGAGAGTAATCCAAAACTTTCTATCAAAGTAAAATTAAACTGATGTACTGACATAGAAAGATTGACTTTTGGACATATAGTTAAAGTTGTTTTAAACTTTAATTTTTTATTCTTTAAATTTGCTGAAATTGGTTTTTTAAAAAAGGTGAATAAATGAAAAGAACATATATTCATATATAATATTTTTTGTGATTTATGCTAATTAATGTTTTCCTAATTATAGAATTATAAGTGGATAAAAGAAACTACTCGAACGGTTGAAGTCCGTAATCAAAACAACAAAGTGAAATACACATCAAGAACATCATTTATGAAAGAGTATTATGTAATATATGAATATATTATATGTTGCTCAAAATATAATTCAATATACATTTTTCCTACCTAGCTAAATTTAGTTGTTCAATTTTGCAGTTTCAAATAATATTTAATCATCTATTGTTCAACAAAGAAGTCATTTGAATAAGGTCACTATTCATCTATTTCAACTTGTACTTTTTCACTTTATTCTATTATTCATTATAATGTACTTTTAATATGATCTATATTGTATGTACTACTTGCACGGGACACACGTGCAATGCACGTACCCAAAAACAAGTAATACAAATTGTTGGCCTAGAGGCGAATTCAAGATTTAAAGTTTATGAGTTCTCACATCGATTTCAAGTCATTATACGATAATAACTGGATTCATAGTCAAATATCTATAAATATGTAGTGAATATTTTAATAAATTTATAGGACTTGAGCAAAAGCTAGTGAATTTTCGTGAGTTCGAAGCTAGATCCACCCTTGATTGTAACGTTGAATTATATAATATTCGTGCACTATCTTTGTGTAACTTCACCATTTTTTATTTTTTACGTCTGTGATACTTTGAACCCTCTTTTTGTTATATATGCTCTGTTTGTCTTAATTTATGCGTAGGTGTTGATTGGTCATAGATTTCAAAAGAGAAAAGGTAGACTGTTGAAACTTCTAGTCTAAAATAAGTCAATGAAATTTTTGTGGCGATAAATCATCTTATTAAACATCCACTATGAATTCCTATCCCATTATTAAAGGTAAAATAAAAAGTTTTATAACGTTAGATTTACTACTAAATAGACAAAGATATCTTTTTTGAGACCGAGTAAAAAGTAAAAAATATCACATAAATTGATATAAAGAAAATACTAGATTCTTATATTTTTTTGAATCCCCATGTAGAATAGCTAACTTGATTTTTCAGGGGAATAACTCAATGATAAAAAATAAACATATAAGCACGAAATAATGAAAAATTGATTTCTTAATTTATTAATTTAATTCAATCTATTTTTTCCTATGTAGAATAGAACTTAAAAACTTTAAAGCAAAATTTACTACTTTTGTCTTCTTCTTTTTTTTTGAAAGAAAACTAATAAATACTATCTCTATCTCAATTTAATGGTCAACTTAAATTTAATAGTGTACCTCATTGTTCAAATTGAGTATTAAATCAGATTAACTTTGTGAGAATTATTTGAATCCATTTGGTCAAAATAAGAATTAATGTAGATATATACTTATTAAATTAGATAGTCCTGAATTTGATTGTATTTCACCAACTTTTTGAGAACTATTTGAAGAGTGTATTATCTACTAATGTGAATGTTAAGAGTAGATAATATCAAATAAATTAAAATTAGCCCTTTTTGAAAAGATCATCAATTCTCTTACTACGAAGGATTCAAATTTTGTGAGGGTAAGTTTATCCTATTCAAAACTCATCTTTTCATCTATTTCTTTTTTTCCTTTTTTGCCCCTTATTTCATATATATATATATATATATATTCGCAGTTCAGTTCAATCTAGTAAGTATCGATCTTTATGCTGGAGATGCCGACTTGGATTTGCATTTCATTTTAAGTTTCTTTTCGCTTTTCCCCCAGGTTCTTTTTACTTTATTGACCATCTCTAACAAATGTGTGTGCGTTTTTTTTAATTTATTTAGCAATGTTTTTTCCCAGTTTTTGCTTTTCTTGAATTTGGATTTTCCTATGTTTAATCCTAGCTAGATTTGATTGTTTTATGCCTTATGGAGTTGCTTGTTCTTCAATTTTATATGAATATATTCTCGATCCAATTAAGTTTCTTTTAAGCGAAGCATACCAAGGATTGAAAAAAAGAACACCCCCCCTTTCGTTTCAATTATTATCATGTAGTAATTTTATTAAAAGAAAAAAATAAGTCAGAGTATTTTTTATTTTTTAAAAACATCTGGAATTGATCAAAAACAATTTTATTTATTTTTCAACTTTGAAATTATTAGCATGGAGGAAAGATTTCACTTTGTGAGAGGATGAATAATTAACTTAATTAATTCATTGATATTTTTTTTCCTTTGTATTTACTAATATCAATATGATCGAATTACAAAAGAAAGAGAAAGAAGATACAACTAAGAGCCAAAAATCTGAAGAACACAATAGAGACAAATTTGAAAAGGGCCTAGAGGGTATGTAATTAATTCTGCATCTTAATGACCTTGTGTTAATTATTCTTTTAATTTTACTCTTATCACCAAGTCATTATTTTTTAAATTAACTGGACTACTATGATAGAATTTAAAATTTTAAAGTTATCATTTATAAAAATATTTTGATAAAATAAATATTTAATTAATATATATATTTCTTTAGGAGAGTGCAAAACGCAAATTGGACAAATGAAAGAAAGCAAAGGATGTAATTCCAAACTTTCTATCAAAGAGGGAAAAGATGCAGACTACCCGGTGCAACAAAGAATGCCGGATAGTACAGTGAATAGTTTAAATATTATTGACCTCACCATTACGGTAATTTTCATATTTTTTATTTATCTATTTATTTCCCTTTTCCCCTTTGTTTTCAATTTTTGGGTCATCTCTAATACATTTTAGAAGATTATAATTAATAAGATTAATGGAAGCTTGTTTATTTTTTCTACCATAGCTTCGAAGCCATTTTTCTTTTCTCTCAAATTTTTTTTTATTTTTAATATTACTTCGTTATTCAACTATAAACCTTTTAATACTAAGGTAAGTTGGTAAGGTTTTTTGTTTTCTGCTGACGTGAATTTTTTATTTAGATGATTCATTGATTATGATCTTTCTATTACACAATAACTTCTCTATTTTCAATCGCTCAACAAAAATAAAGAGAAAAATTGCAAGAAGGTGATACATAATGAGAGATCTAAGGAATATAACGAAATCAAAAAAGAAAAGGAGCAAAAGGTCTCTTTCGAACAGGAACCACTTGAAAAACAACATCAACAACAAGACATCAACGGTATCTAAGAAATTTTACATTTCACAATTGACTTATATTAATTCGTTTTGATGAAAAATTATTCCTAGTACATACGTAATCAATTAATTTAAACTTCTTACAATTGATGAGTTACACAATTAATTATTCTAATTTTGAATTGGTTATGCATGATTAACAGCTGAGTTTGAGAGCCTTGGTGATAATAAATCAAATCTTTCTCCAAAAGAGAATAAAGATGAAGAAGACCATTTAAATAAGGAAATATCAGAGAAGACTATGTTTCAATCCCTTTTTAACCTATGTGAGGTAATTGATTAATAATGATTTGGGTCTATTTACTTAATTAAGGGAATATTTTAATTTACTTTTCAACTTTGAACTATTAATTTTTGAGAAAAAATTTACTTTCCGTCAATATGAATTTTCTGTTGAGCTTGGTCATTGTATTCCACAATAAATGTGTCTTCTCAATTAATCATTTCTAATAAAACAAAGTGAATTTATAGGTGATAATACAAAAAGAGATAATTGGGGAACACGGCAAAAGTGAAACAAGAAAGGATCAAGAGGACTCTATCGAAGAGGAACTATCTGAACAACAACAAAAAAACATCACATGTACTTGAGGAATTTTACGTCTATCAACATTTGACACTTGTGTTAATGTTTTTGTATAGAGAAATAGACAGATTCTAAATTTTAATTTGTGGATACATAGTATTACTGGTCACATTATCCTATCTTATCCATGAAAAAAGAACGATATTTTTTTTCTAAGATTGAAACTCTGCACATTAATGGCATAGGCGGAGTTGTAGCCTAAGATGCATACATGAATTAGATTCCAATTTGATTCTAAATTTTTGAATTTATATTGTTTCCAATTTGATTCTAAACTTTTGAACTTATTTTTTTTCTATGTGTATCATACCCTCTCATTTGGTTATGCACAATTTTCAGGTGAGCCTGAACTCAACAAAGTCGTAGGAGAAGACAGTCTTTCGAATAATTCTGATCGTGTTTCAAACGACAATGACACCAATTGTGGCTCAAAACTCTTGACAAGAGATGAAAATAATGGAAACTATCACATCACACAAGGAATACCAAGAAGTACAAAATTCCGCTCCATGAGCAACCTCTATAAGGTAATTCATATATACCTTATGTCTATTATATTTTCTTACATTAACATTAAGTATCGTTGATGAACACAACAATTTTCTCCTTCAGTAATTTTAATCCTTAAATATTTGACAAAACTAAAGAAATTGTTAAACTTATTTTGAGTATATCTCATATAGTTTCCTTGCATTTTGATAGTGTACTACCAGACTGTCACTTGCTGAAGATGAATATAATTGGAATCTTTCGAGGGGAAAAGATTCATCAGAAGATTCCAATATGAATCGCTTGAAAAACGAAGACTCAAGTAACAAAAAGAATTTTGATTGTAAGAAAAAATGCAAAGAAAACCAAAAAGGCAACGAAGAAAAGGATGCAATGACTTAATTCTTCCATCTTCAAGGTTATATTTAAATCATTTCGTTGGATGTTGAATTGTATCAGTTGATTTACAAATTTAAATTTAAGTCACCTTATAAACTTCGCCAATTGCTTCTTCAGTTGTATGTTCTTCATTAATTACCCTTTACAAAGGTTCATTTTCAAAATTCGTTAGCAAGTTAACGATGAGCTCTCTCTCGAGGATTTTTTTTTTAATTCATGCTAGATTTAATATCAAATTAATAAATATGAGTTTGCTTGATATATAGTTAGAAACTAAAGAAGACTTGATTGTAACTCAGTTTACAATCAAATATTTATAAATATTTTAATAGATTTATAGAATTTGAGAAAAAACTACTGGATTTTCGTGAACCCAAATTTGAATCCCTCCTTGATTGTGGAATATAATTATGTAATACTCGTGTACTACCTTGCCCCAATCCCATATGTGGAATTACATTAGGTATGTTGTTGTCACTCAAGTTTACAATATGAAATTACAATACACATATTTTAGGCTGCCAAGTGGTGGCACTAGTATACTAGTACTACTTCAGATATAACCATAACTTTAAAAAAAGCGATGATAAAAAGGGGCATCGATCGATGACATATTTGTTTAATCTTGATCATACGTAATTAATCAAATGCTAAATAAGTGATTTTGGAGAAATCAAGCTTTCTGTATAAACGACACCGTCTTGATAAATATCAATTTGAGGCCATAATCCAAATGGAGTCCTTTGGATGTCCTAAATACAGAATAACCATCCAATTTGCAGCAGAGCAGCAATTCACCATCCGCAAACCAATATTTTGGTACAATTGAATGAAAACGAGTCTCTTTTATATCGTAGTCTTTCATTATCCACAACTTAAAAGTACCTTCCATCTGACATTGATAATTAATATGATAAAAGCAAAGCATTCCTCCCAATACTGAAACGCCATAATCAGACTTCATCCCTACCTCGTAAATTATGTACGTTGATGGCTCTGGCAACGATATTTCTCCAAATACCGTATTATCTGAAGAAGAACTAAACGAAACAATACAATAATTACGCGAAAAACCAACCCAATGAAATGCTCCATTTAGAAATGCCAAGGGTTGCATATTGTGATCCTCATCAAATTTAGGATCAATCTCCAACGTATATCCCGTGTTAGGACAAATTCTACTTGGATAGTTACAAATTTTCTCCAGGAATCATTTTTTAACGCGAGAATTTCATAGGATGGTTGGTGATTGATATCATCTGGATAACCTTGGTCTAGTTTAAGGACCTTATAGTCCTCACTAGTTGCATCATATCCTAATCCGAAAGTAGTGTACCTCATTACATATTCTGGACGGGGAAGTATTGTTGATTCTCTCGTAGAAGGGTTTCATAGCAAAAGTTGTTTATCATATCGATTAAAAATGCCAACAAGAACCACCTTGTTTATCAAAAAGACCACTGACTCTCAGATTATAACTACTAATGCCTTGGAAAATCGTTTAAACTTACCTTGTTAGATGAAGCTTTTCCACAAGAAACATGTGTGTGCTTCGTTTTCTTGTAGAGCCTTATCGATGCGTCACTTGATTCCTCCAAAGCCACGCGCATATCACTCAAAATTCATTGACTATAACACAAGAAAAATGGAAAAATTTCTATTTTCCGTTCCAGGCCTCGTTTAAACTTGAAAATGCCGACATTTGCCCCTCCGAAGCAACGCACGCCATTAAATAGGTCGTCACGGACGCCCACAATTTTTTTTGCCAAAAAAACACCAAAATAGAAAAATCCAAGGACTATAACACATGAAAAATGGAAAAATCCATATTTCCCATTCCGGGCCTCGTTTGAACTTGAAAATGCCGATGTGTGCCCCTCTGAATCAACGATCTCTATTAAATAGGTCGTCATAGTCGCCCACAAAAAAATTCAGCCAAAAAACCACCGGGCGCACATATCACCAAAAATTCATTGACTATGACACGTGAAAAATGAAAAATTCTCTATTTCCCGTTTCGAGCCTCGTTTGAACTTGAAAATACCAACGCTTGCCCCTTTGAACTAACACACACCATTAAATAGGTCGTAACGGACGCCTACAACAAATTTTGACCAAAAACCCCCCTAGGAGAAGTAGTAGAGGAAATATACAAATTTAATGAGTAAGTTCATTTTTCAACTTTGTTATTTTCTGTGAACGTGCTCATAAAAATATATTATTCATGTTTATATAATATTTTATGGGTTTTAAGTTTTACTCATTATCATTGTTTTCAACCAGATATTTTTTTATATTCATGTTTTTGAGTTAAAATTAAACTGATGTATTGACATAGATGTGTAAGAGATTGACTTTTGGACATATAACTTTGATTCTTTGCATAGCTTGAAGTTGTTTTAAACTTTAATTTTTGATTCCTTAAATTTGCTGAAGTTAGTAAAAAAATAGGTGGACAAATGAAAAGAACAGACATTCATATATCATATTTTGGTGATTTATGCTAATTAATGTTTTCCTAATTATAGAATTATAAGGGGATGAATGAAACTATTCTAACCATTGAAATACGTAATAAAAAATACAAAGTGGAATACACATCAAGAACATCATTTATGAAAGAGTACTATGTAATATATGAATATATTAAATGTTGTTTAAAATATAATTCATTATACATTTTGCCTACCTAGCTAAATTTAGTTGTTCAATTTTGCATTTTCAAATAATATTTAATTATCTATTGTTCAGCAAAGAAGTCATTCGAATAATTTGATTATTTATCTATTTCAACTTGTGCCTTTTCACTTTATTCTATTCTTCATTACAATGTATTTTTAATATGATTTATATTGTATGTACTACTTGCATGGGACAGACGTGCAATGCACGTACCCAAAAACTAGTAATACAAATTGTAGGTCTAGAGACTAATTCAAGATTTAAAGTTTTTGGGTTCCTACATCGATTTTAAGTCATTATAAGATAATAATTGGATTCATAGTCAAATATTTATAAATATTTAGTGAATATTTTATTGGATTTATAGGATTTGAGCAAAAGCTAGTAGATTTCCATGAACCCGAAGTTGGATTCTCCCTTGATTGTAACGTTCCATTATATATGTAATACTCGTGCACTATCTTTGTGTAACTTCATTATTCTTTGTCTTTTATGTATGTGAATCTTTGAACACACTTTTTGTTATATATGCTCTGTTTCTCTTAATATATATACGCAAAGGTGTTGATTGGTCACAGAGTTCAAAAGAGAAAAGGAAGACTGTTGAAACTTGTAGAATAGAACTTAAAAACTTTAAAGCAAATTGTAGGCCTAGAGGGAAATTCAAAATTTAAAGTTTATGTGTTCCTATATCGACTTCAGTTCATTAAATGATAATAACTAGATTCATAGTTAAATATTTATAAATACTTAGTGTATATTTTAATAGATTTATAGGACTTGAGCAAAAGCTAGTGGATTTTCGTGAACCCGAAGCTAGATCCTCCCTTGATTGTAATGTTGCATTATGTAATACTCGTGCACTATTTGTGTAACTTCACACCATTTTTGTCTTTTACGTCTGTGAATCTTTGAACACGTTTTTGTTATATATATTTTGTTTGTCTTAATTTATGTGTAGGTGTTGATTGGTCACAGAATTCAAAAGAGAAAGGAACGACCGTTGAAACTTTTGATTTAAAATAAATCAATGAAATTTTTGTGGCGATAAATCATCTCATTAAACATCCCACTGTGAATTCCTATCACATTAGAAAGGTAAAATAAAAAGTTTTATAATGTTAGATTTACTACTAAATAGATAAAGATATTTTTTTAATGAAGACTGACTAAAAAGTAAAAAAAATATCACATAAATTTAGATAATAAAAATACTTGATTCTTTTATTTTTTTAATTTCCGTGTAGAATATCTAACTTGATTGTTCAAGGGAATAACTCAATGGTAAAAAAGAAACATTATATAAACACGAAATAATGAAAAAATGATTTGTTGATTCAATCTATTTTTTCTATGTAGAATAGAACATAAAAACTTTTAAGCAAAATTAATTACTAATGTCTTTTTTTTTTGTAAGAAAACTAATAGTGGACCTGATTGTTGAAATTGACTATTGAATCAGATTAACTTTGTGAAAATTATTTTAGTTCATTTGGTCAAAATAAGAATTAATGTAGATATATACTTATTAAATTAAATAGTCCTGAATTTGATTGTATTTCATAAGTTTTTTGAGAGCTATTTAAAGAGAGTATTATTTACTAAAGTGAATATGAAGAGTAGATAATATCAAGTAAATTAAAATTAGCCACTTTTTGAAAGAGCATAAAAACATAATATTGCATACTCTGCTCACATGAAACATTATTAAATAAATTCAAAAAGTCATTTTGGTCAAAAGTGAAAGAAATAAATGACAAATTTAGAATAACTTTCTCAATTAGTGTTAAATATCACTATTATTATGACACATAAAAAATAATTCATGACAATAATTGATTCAAAACTCTTGAGTTTATCCTATTCAAAACTCATTTTTTCATCTATTTTTCCCCCTTTTTTGCCCCTTATTTCATACTAGTTTCTGGGTACGTGCTTCGCACGTGTGTTCTATGTGAATTTTAATAAATATATTAGAATATCTAAAATTCTATGAAAACATGTATGTAATGAGTAATAAAATACAACAATTACAAATAAATCTTTAATAAAACGTCCAAAAAACACCAAATGAAGGGGGGTATTTTGATGTTTCAAATTAATTCCTTTTAAGCAACAAATGGTATTTTTTGAACTTTGGTTAATAGTTAGAAAACTTTCAATAAAGTCACAAATGGTTAATTTGAGCGCAAATAAAAATATAAACTTACGGCAATAAATAAAAAACTAAAGTTAGAAGTCTAATAGAGAAAAAAAAACACACACAAAAAAACATAGAAGAAAAAAATATAATGTATACATCCTTCTTAAGGCTTTGATCAATAATAATATAATTGAAAAAATAAATACAAAATTAGTACATAATTTTCCGAGTTCTTATCGACTCCTTGCCTCATATCCAATTAAATTCAAGAGTCTCTCTTCTCCATCTACTTTAACTATAGAATAAACATGATAACATTGGGTAGGGGTTTCATGAAACAAAAAAGATGAACTTATATAGATAAAAATGAAGGAATACCAAAAGATATCTTAAAGTTTTAAATTAAATATTTGGAGGTTATGAGTTTGAAAAGATGAGAGTTATGGATATTAAGAGTGTAACAGTTGAATAGGTAATTAGATATGAATTATGAATATGAATATTAAAGCAAATAAAGAAAAAAAATAAACAATAGGATATTATGTCTTTCCATTTTGCAGATTTGCACCCTTTTAAATTATTAAATTTCGTTATTTATCATAAAAGATAATACTTTATCTATATAAATTATATTATTTATGAGAGAAGTTACGGAAAAAGTTATGAAAAGATGAAAAGTTGAGTAATTTATGTACAAATTTTTGGATTTACTAATTTAAGCTATTATTATTACTATTATTATCATTATAAAGATATAGATATTTAATTAGGAATTAATCAAAAGAAGTCCAAAAGTTATTAACATTATAATTAAAATGATACAATATATATATATATATATATATCCGCAATTCAGTTCAACCTAGTAAGTATCAATGTTTATGCTAGAGATGCCGACTTGGATCTGCTGTTCATTATATATATATATATCCGCAGTTCAGTTCAATCTAGTAAGTATCGTTGTTTATGCTAGAGATGCCGACTTGGATCTGCAGTTCATTTTAAGTTTCTTTTCGCTTACCCCCCCCCCCCCCCAGGTTTTTTGTTTAATTTAGCAATGTTTATTCCCACTTTTTTTATTTTCTTGAATTTATGGTAAAATAATTTTTCCTATGTTCAATCCTAGCTAGATTTGATTGTTTAATGTCTTATGGAGTTGCTTGTTGTTCTTCAATTTTATATGAATACTAGTTTCTGGGCACATGCTTTGCACGTGTTGCCCATATTCATTGTTACATAATATTGTCAACAATTTAAAAATTAAAATTATATTATATAATGAAATTATAGTGTGAGGTATACATTTATAATTTACTAAAAAAATAACTATAATTATTTAAAATTTATTAAATATAAATTTATAAAATGATTCGGACTATATTAAATTTATGAATATATTAGTCCAAATAAATATTATGAATTAATATAATTGGGTTAATTATTTATGTCCAATAAATATGGATTTAATTAAGGAAAAATTACTAAAGTACATTCCTTTAAGTATATTATTTCCCATTTGTCCCTATATCTTTTAAAAATAACTAAAATCCCTTATTTTAATAATGTATCCGTATTAATGTATTAATGTATCCGTGCTTGTATTCATGTATCCGCGCTTTCATTAATGTATCCAGATTGGGTTAATTTTAAGGGATTATTGTAATTAGAAAAAAAGTAGGGATAGATAGTAATTTCATCTTTACACTATGTGATTTATGTAACTTACTCTTTAATTAAAGTCCAAATTAATTGATTTAGGCTACAATAGATGAGCCCAGTTTCCTAAGCCCTCCTAGAGGCCCATTTTGGTGCCACGTGGCATGCCAAGTCAAACAAGAAGCCAATAGGATCATGACATGTGTCAAAAATGACAAGCCCGCTCCATAAAGCCCATATGCCATGTCACTTAAATCAGATTGGCCGAAGGGAATCCTGTTCCAATCACAACTCCTCTATTTTAAAACTATAAATAGGGGTCCTCATAATTCAGAAAAAGCACCAAGAGTTCTAACAAGAAGCTAGAGAAAGCTCGTGGATCAAAAGCCGCAAATTTCTCTACAAGCTACAAGTTCAAGAATTCAAGCGTTCAAGATCAAGAATGATCAAGATCAAGACCACCAGATTCAAGATCAAGCTCGAAGCCCTTGAATTCAACTAGAAGTCAAGATCAAGATAAAGTTCAAGTTCAAGTTCATCGAAGTTTCAAGAACAAGCTCCAAAGCCCTTGGATCCAAGATAAAGTTCAAGATCAAGATCATCAAGTTCAAGTCTATATCAAGTTCATCAAATCTACAAATCAAGATCTAGCTCGAAGCCCTTGAATTCAAGTATAAAGTCAAGATCATGATCAGTTCAAGTTCAAATTCATCAAAGATTCAAGAACAAGCTCCAAAGGCCCTTGAATTCAAGATTAAAGTCCAAGAACAAATTCAAAATTCAAGATCAAGCTCAAGAACCCTTGAATTTATATCTGAAAAGACGAATTAGAGGAATCATAGAGATTGTAACACTCACACTTTGAAATCAATAAATACGATTGTTGCTATACTTTTCCGTTCCTGATTATTGTTTTCTCTGAATTTTATTGTCTACAATAACTTTAATAAAATATAATCCAATAAACTCTATTACGAGAATTTATATTGTGCAAATATAGTTATATTACGAAATGTAATACGATAATCATGTCTCAATTTTGACATCAATAAGACGTTCAATGCAAACTTTAAAAAATAGCAATAATTAAAAATTAAAGTAATCTAATCGTTGTGGAGAGTGTTGCATAAAGAAAATATGCATATACAACAGTTTCATGAATACTTATAAGAAGTAATGGGAAAAGAAACACTCGTCAAATAACTGGTTAACAATAAAATAGACATAATCAATTAGATAACGTATAATTAAACATCTCAATCTAGCCCAGAGATATATAAACACCTAAATGGTAGCAATAGACAGAAAATAAGCTTTTCAAAAGGGAAAAAATAGATTTACCTGGACATTTTTGTTGCATCTGAGCAAAATAAAACAAGCAAAAAGAATAGAGTGTTACGTTGTGGAGAAAAGGGAAACTAACCAAATGACTTATGTAATAAGAGTGCTAAATTCGGGAATTTCATACGAAAAGAAGGCTATGTAGTATGGCTCCTATCCCTTCTTTTTACGCCAGCTGCTCTGCTCCTTATCCCTTTCGATAGGGGATAAAATACGTTTTCATCGACATTTTTCTTTTTGATTCAACTGTCTTTTTTATGTCACTTCCAGTGAAGGTCGGGTATGTGCCGCTTATACCATCAGCAGATGGATTAATTACCAGTAGTTCCATGCTATATCTTGCACACGAGATAGAAAAGTAAGAGTTCGGAGAGTTGTCTGACAACCTTCCCAGTTCCCGCTTCGGTTCCAAGAGAAAGGAAGGGGCTGATCCGATAGTGCGTGCTGGCCGGTTCGATACTATACTCCTTGCTTTGATACTTTGGTGTCTTACTTATATAATTAAAGTGGAAATTACAACCTATGGCATAAGTGTTATTGTAACAGTAGCAACTCAAAGAACAATCAAATAAATATTGGAATGTGAAAAAGATGGCAGTTATGAAAAATGATTACCTTCATTTGATCAATGAATGTGTTTGTATTTATTATTTAAGATAATGTGTCTATATTTTTATACAAAAATACTAAAGGAATAATTTTTAAATTAAAGGATAAAATTGTAATTCAACTTTGAGTTATGAGCTTCCCACTTTTTGTATAATATTATGATGATATTCTCGATCTAATTAAGTTTGATTTAAGTGAAGCATACCAAGGATTGAAAAAAAGAACCCCACCCCCCTCCCCCCTTTGTTTCATAATTATTATCATGTTGTAATTTTATTAAAAGAAAAAAAACAAGTTGGAGTATTTTTTCATTTTTTTAAAGTTTATGGTTCCTACATCGATTTCAATTCATTATACGATAATAACTAAATTCATAGTCAAATATTTAGTAAATATTTTAATAGATTTATAGGACTTGAGCAAAAGCTAGTGGATTTCCGTGAACCCGAAGTTGGATCCTCCGTCGATTATAACGTTGTATTATGTAATACTCGTACCTATCTTTGTGTAACTTCACGCCATTTTTTGCCTTTTACGTATGTAAATCTTTGAACACGGTTTTTGTTATATATACTTTGTTTGTCTTAATTTATGTGTAGGTGTTGATTGGTCACAGAGTTCAAAAGAGAAAATGAAGACCGTTGAAACTTCTGGTCTAAATAAATAAATGAAATTTTTGTGGCGATAAATCATCTCATTAGACATCCCACTATGATTCCTATCACATTAATAAAGGTAAAAAATAGACAAAGACAACATTTTTTTTGAGACCGATTAAAAAGTAAAAAATATCACATAAAGTGAGATAAAGAAAATACTAAATTCTTCTATTTTTTGAATCCCCGTGTAGAGTATCTAACTTGATTGTTCAAGGAAATAACTCAATGGTAAAAAAGAAACATATAAACACGAAATAATGAAAAATTGATTTGTTGATTTCTTAATTTATTAATTTAATGCAATGTATTTTTTCCAATGTATAATAGAACTTAAAAATCTTTTAAGCAAAATTTATTACTAATGTCTTTTTTCTTTTAAGAAAACTAATAAACACTACCTCTATCACAATTTAGTGGCCAACTTAAATTTTATAGTGAACCTATTTGTTGAAATTGAGTATTGAATCATTTGAATTCATTTGGTCAAAATAAGAATTAATCTAGATATATATTCATTAAATTAGATAGTTCTAAATTTGATTGTATTTCACCAACTTTTTGGAGAGAGTATTATCTACTAGTGTGAATGTGTGAAAAGTAGATAATATCAAGTTAATTAAAATTAGCCATTTTTTAAAGGATCATAAAAAACATAATTAAGGGAATAACTCAACGATCAAAAGGACATATAAACATGACAGAGAGGGTACCGATTTGCTTCTTCATTTAAATCAATTCATTTGTGCTCATCAATTCTCTAACTACGAAGGATTCAAATTTTGTGAGGGTAAGTTTATCCTATATATTCAAACTCATTTTTTTCCATCTAATTCCTTTTTCCTTTTTTGCCCCTTTGTTTCATATATATATTCACAGTCCAGCTCAATCTAGTAAGTATCGATATTTCTGATGGAGATGCAGACTTGGATCTGGAATTCAGTTTAGGTTGCATTCGCTTTCCTCCTAGGTTCTTTTCGCTTTATGGACCATCTATAACAAATGTGTGATTCTTTTTGATTTAGCAATGTTTGTTTTCACTTTTTTTGCTTTTCTTGAATTCGTGGTAAAAATATTTTTCCTATGTTCAATCCTAGCTAGATTTGATTATTTTATGTCTTATGGAGTTGTTTGTTCTTCAATTTTATTTGACTTCGATCCAATTAAGTTTGATTTAAGTGAAGCATACCAAGGATTGAAAAATGGAACCCCCCCTCCCCCGTTTCATAATTATTATCATGTTGTGATTTTATTAAAAAGAAAAAAAAAACAAGTCGGAGTGTTTTTATTTTTTTAAAAACATCTTGAATCGGTCAAAAATAATTTTATTTATTTTTCAACTTTGAAATTATTAGCACGGCAAAAAGATTTCACTTTGTGAGAGTATGAATAATTAATTTAATTAATTCATTGATATATGTTTCCTTTGTATTTGATAGTATACGTTAAATATGATCGAATTACAAAAGAAAGAGAAAGAAGACACCAATAAGAGCCAAAAATCTGAAAAACACAATGGAGGCAAATTTGAAAAGGGCCAAGAGGGTATGTAATTAATTCTGCATCTTAATTGCCTTGTGTTAATTATTCTTTTAATTTTACTCGTATCACCAAGTTATTATATTTAAAATTAATTGGAGTACTATGATAAAATTTAAAATTTTAAAGTTACCATTTATAAAAAAAAATTGGTAAAATAAATATTTAATTAATATATATATATTTCTTTAGGAGAGTTCAGAACGCAAACGAGACAAATGAAAGAGAACAAAGGAAGTAATTCCAAACTTTCTATCAAAGAGGGAAAAAATGCAGACTACCCGGTGCAACAAGAAATGGCGGATAATACAATGAATAGTTTAAGTATTATTGACGTCACCATTACGGTAATTTTCATATTTTCTATTTATCTATTTATTTCCCTTTCCCCCTTTGTTTTCAATTTTTGGGTCATCTCTAATTGATTTTGGAAGATTATAATTAATAAGATTAATGGAAGCTTGTTTGTTTTTTCCGCCATAGCTTCGAAGCCATTTTTCTTTTCCTTCCTTTTTTCTCTTCTCTCAAACAATTTTTTTTTAAAATTTTACTTTGTTATTCAACTATAAACCTTTTAATACTAAAGTAAGTTTTTTGTTTTCTGCTGACATGGTTTTTCTATTACACAATAAATTTTCTATTTTCAGCCACTCGATAAAAATAAAGAGGAAAATTACAAGAAGGTGATACTTAATGAGAGATCTAAGGAATATAATGAAAGCAAAAAAGAAAAGGAGCAAGAAGTCTCTTTTGAGGAGGAACCACTTGAAAAACAACAACAACAAGACATCAACGGTATCTTAAGAAATTTTATATTTCACAAGTGACTTAAATTAATTCTTTTGATATGGAGATGGAAAAGAATCCTAAAATTTTAGATTAGTTGTTCAAAGTATTAACTATATATTGTTTGTGTGTCATTTCCTCTCATTTGGTTTTGCATGATTTTTAGATGAGTTAGAGCATAACATTATCACAAGTAACGATAGTCTCTTGGATAATACCGATCATATTTGCAAAGATGAAAACTACCACCGGTTGAAGCAAGGGCTACCAAGAAGCACAAAATTCCGCTCCATTATTGACATATACAAGGTGTTTCAAACTATATTGGAAAATAGTTTTAGTACATTGATCTTTTATATACTTATTTTAGTTAGCTCATCAAGTTTTTCTTTTATTTTACAGCATACAAAGAGACTCTCATCACCTAAAGAGGAATATAATTGGAGTCGTACAAGTACTTTAGAGAACCAGAAAATTGAAGTGCACAATGAAGACAAAACGGGAAAGGATCAAGTAAACACTTTCAAGGAGACACTATCTAACAAACTAAAACGAAAAATTATTCATGGTACGTACGTAATCAATTAATTTAAACATCTTACAATTGATGAATTATACTATTTTTGAATTGATTATGCATGATTAACAGGTGAGTTTGAGAGCCTTGGTGAACATAGTCAGGAGGATAATTTTAATCGTACCTTAATGGAGAATAAAGATGAAGAAGAACATTTAAATAAGGGAATATCAGAGAGGACTATGTTTCAATCCCTTTTTCACCTATGCGAGGTAATTGATTAATCATGACTTATGTCTATTTGCTTAATTTAGGGAATAATTTAATTTTCTTTTCAACTTTGAACTATTAATTCTGAGGGAAAGATTTTACTCTACGCCAACATGAATTTTCTATTAAGCTTGCTCATTGTATTCCACAATAAACATTTCTTCTCCGGTCATTTCTAAGCAAATAAAGTGAATTTATAGGTGATAATACAACACGAGATACCTGAAGAACAAGAAGGAAGTAAAACAAGAAAGGACCAAGAGGACTCTACCGAAGAGGAATTACCCGACCAACAACAACAACAACAAAATATCACTGGTACTTAAGTAATTTTATGACACTTATGTTAATTTTTTTGTATGGAAAAATAGATGTGGATTCTAAATTTTAAATAAGTGGATACATAGTATTACTGTTCTCATATCCTTTCTGATTCACGAAAAAAGAGCGATATTTTTTTTAGGACAGAAACTCTGCACCTAAATGGCACAGAGCGGAGCTGTAGCCTAAGATGCATACAAGAATTAGATTCTAAATTTTCGAACTTATAATTTTTTATATGTATCATACCCTCTAATTTAGTTATGCACGATTTTCAGGTGAGCCTGAGCTCAACAAAGTCACAAGTGAAGACAGTTTTTTGAATAATTTTGATTGTGCTTTAAACGACAATGACGCCAATTGTGGCTCAAAACTTTTGAGAAGAGATGAAAATGATGGAAACTACCATATCATGCAAGGAATACCAAGAAGTAAAAAATTCCATTCCATCAGCAACCTCTATAAGGTAATTCATATATACCTTACGTCTATTATATTTTCTTACGTTAACATTAAGTATCGTTGAACAACAATTTGCTACTTTAATTTTGATCCTTAAATATTTGACAAAATAAAAGACATTGTTAAACTTATTTTGAATATATCTCATATAGTTTCCTTGCATTTCCACAGCGTACTGCCAGGCTGTCACCTGTTGAAGATGAATATAATTGGAATATTTCGAGGGGAAAAGATTCATCGAAAGATTTCAATACGAATAGCTTGAAAAAATAAGACTCAAGTAACAAAAAGAATTTCGGTGGTAAGAGAAAATGTTGAGAAAACCAAAAAGGCAATGGAGAAAAGGATGCTATGACTTAATTCTTCCAACCTCCAATGCTGTATTTCAATCATTTCTTTGATGTTGAATTGTATTAGTTGATTTACAAAGTTAAATTTAAGTTACCTTATAAACTTTACCAATTGCTTCTTCAGTTGTATGTTCTTCATTAATTACCCTTTACTAAAGTTCATTTTCAAAATTCGTCGGCAAGTTAACGGTGAGCTCTCTCTCGAGGATTTTTTTAATTCATGCTTGATGTTAATACCAAATTAATAAATATGAGTTCACTCGAGATTCGTGGGAAGGCCCCAAACATAATAATGTGTGATAAAATTACAACCTTGTCCTCCTATACAACAATTTTAAAGTTAATATACAATTATTATATGAAGGTGTTGTTTGGCCACGATGTTTAAAGAAAAAAGAAGACTGTAGAAACTTGTGGCCGGCTTAAATGAGTTAATGAAATGTCATGACCCAAAAACGAACGTGATGACACTTGTCTATTCTCACCAAGACAATTTAGCCTCAACCCAACGAAAACGAAAGAAAAGCGGAAATATAAAGCAAGAACAAGACAAAGGCGAAAAAGTACTTATTCATTATAAACAATACCCCAAAATTTGATTGTCACGTGTACAAGCCACTAATATATAAAATGCGAAATTAAGAAGTAAGTGCAAGTCTTAGTCTTTGTTTCTCAAATAGAACAAAGTATAAAGAAAAGGAAGAAAGAGGGTCCGCTGAAGTGACAAGCAGCTACCTCTTCAAATCCTTGACAAGCCTCAAAATCAGAAGAAGGAGAAAGAGATCATGCAGGTCCTGGCTCGGAACCTGTACAAGTGTAGAATCAAGGGGTGAGTACCAACAACACGGTACCTAACAAGCAACCTAATAAACAAGGCATCTAGCTAGAAATCAAATACCCCTTACACTCCAACCGAACCTCCTCAAACTATAATCTACACATAAATCAGCCCAACCTAGCAGTTCTACAATATGCGGGTCACAAGGCCCAATATCCACAGTTCAATAGTCACCAATCAACAACCAAACGAATCAAGTAGTTCAATCTCAAAGTCAAGTAGATCAGTCACACGCAACAAGTACATCAACCACAATTCACAAGCAAGTCACACATAAGCATCAAATGCATCAAGCACAATAAACAATCTCTCGCCGGAACCATTTTCCATCGGCACAATATCACTAGCCAGAACCATTTTCATCGACGTTATATCAAATCACTAACCTAAATCATTTCCCATCGGCTTTATAACAATCGCCGACAAAGACCTCGGCATCACAACAATTGTTGGCAAAGACCTCGGCATCATAACACTTGCCGGCAAAGACCTAGGCATCAAAACTGTCACATGTCTCATCATGGTGTTCAACAATCAATGCAAACAAGCAATATAACACCACATGGAAGAGACAACAATTCATACAATTCAAGTCCACTTTCATGTTATCAAGCATTTCATCAATCAATCAATAAAGGCTACAACAAGGCAATTCACAACATCATGTTTATCACATAGCCTTTTCAATTTCACCCTCTTTTTATTCATTAAGATTTAACAAGTGGACAATTAACCTTCACCTCATTCCCATTATCCCAACACGCAAGCAACGAAGAGAGTACATGAATTCTACTAGAATACAAGGTTTAGGAGATCACTTGCCTTGAATCAATCAATAATCACTCCAAGAGTTGAGTCTTCCCCTTCCGAATCACTTTCAAAGCCACACAATCTATAAACAAGCAAGTATTCACAATCACTTTCTGGAAACAATAATACCCACATCAATTCTCTTAAAAAGTGGGCCAATCAACACAAAATCCAATTCCGCAATAAGGTTTGAATATGAAATTTAATACTTGAAAACATTTCTCAAGGCCTTAGAAACTCATTGGGAAAAATCATTTCAAAAAGGAACTCAAAAACAATTCACAATCACCATTTTACTAAGTTCTTGGGTTCTTGAAGATAACCCCAAATTTCTCATTTCAAAAGGTTGATTTGAACACATAAATCCATAAATATTAATGGGTAATAGAAGATTTAGAGTTAAGAATCGTTACCCAAAAGTATTTCCTCGAAAACCTGGTTCAAATCGCCACCCCAAAGCTCCCAAAACTAAAAAAATGGTGAAATGGGGTTGAAACCCTGATTTTAGAAGAACATTATGCCCAGGATTCAAATGCTCATCGCGATCGCGACCCAAAGTCACGTGATCGCGATGAGTAAAAATAGTCAACTCATTAAATCGTTCGAAGGGACCCTCATAATTCGTTCGGAACTCCGTATACACAAACCACATATGCAAATCAATTATACTCGACGTTCCGGACTCAATGGAACCGTCAAAATATGAATCCAAGGTCTCCTTGATCCGACATCCGTGAGAACCACAAGAAACTAACTCAACGCCCAAAAAGGCTAAAACAAGCTTGGGACCTCTCAAAAATCAACCAAGACCTCACCTACGCCTAAAATCATCCCCCGAATCCAATGGAACTCTTGGAATTCCGATTCGAGCATCCAAACCCCGAATGATAACCAAAGTCAATCCAAAACTAAATTTCCACAATTTCACAACTTAGGACCTCAAATCCTCAAAAAGACACCGAATCTTAAGCTGACAACTCTCATAGATCAGATTTCACCTTTCAGTACTGATGGAATCGACGAAATTCCATTCTGACACTCGAAACTCCAAAAGACATAGAAAATCACTTTCTTAACAACTTAGCTTTTCAAACTCAAAATTTACCAAACTCTCAACATTGAACTCAAAGTCCAAAACCAACTTTCAAAACTAAATCATAGAAGACTCGGGGTCAATATCGGGAGGGAAAAACGGTAATTTCACGAAGAAACCAAAAATGATTAACTGGGTCATTACATGAAATTCCTGAGACTGACTGAAATCATCCCAATAAAGGTTAAATCAAAATAAAAAATTTGAAGTTAGATTACTATTAGACATAGAAATATATTATTTTCTTTTTGAGACTGACTGAAAATGAAGTATCAAATAAATTGAGACAGATAAAATACAATATAATAAGGACATGATTATACATTACTAAGTGTTGATTGAATTAAATGAAATGGTGCTACTTTATGATACAACATTGAACAAAAATTGCCATATAATCCCTCCTATGCTTTCCTTGGTCCTTATAAGGAATTTAAGCTTACTATACAAATTTACTATATCCCCACAAAGGTAGGGCTAATGGCTGCGTACATCCTACCTTGCCCCGATCCTACATGTGGAATTACACGGGGTATGTTGTTGTGTACAGGTTTACTGTATGAAATTACAATATATATATATTAACTATCTTCAGCTCTGGAGGAACTTCCAAGGGCCGGTTCCAGTGCCTATCCTGCAAACCATGAAGCAAAAGATAAACAAATTATGCTTCTGAATCCCATGGTCGCCTTAATAGCCTGTTTGGCCAATCTTCTGAAAAACCGAAGTGATGATTTTCTTACAAAAAAACGGTTATTTTAGAGAGTTGACGTGTTTGATCAAGCTTTTAGGAAAAAAAAGTAAAGAACTTTTGGAGCCCTGGTCAGACACAAATTATTGCTTTAATATCGCAAAAGTGTTTTTCAATTGATTAGTCAAACACAAAATGTTATTCTCCAAAAGTACTTTTTCGAAAAGCAAATTTCGGAAGCTTGGCCAAACAATCTGTAAGTCTTTGTTTTTCGGATGCTTACCTTCCGAAGCCAGCTAAAGCTCTTAGGCTCATATAGATGGTTAGAGCTACCCAAATTCCGATAAATCCATAACTTGATGAAAGAATGAGAAGGAATATAATGCTGAAAAGAGCCACCGTAAGCTGAATATCAAACGTATTCTTGTCAATAAATGTTTACTTCGATCAGAATAAATTACAAAAAGTTGACAATATCCCCGGAACATCACGAAGAAAGATTTCTTTGAGAAAGTAATTCTCTATTTGGAAATGTGTGCGTGGTTGTGTGTGAAGACGGGCGTAGGGGTGGGGGTGGTTTGAGGACATTTATTGAGTTGAAGTGCGAGTTTGAGTGATTTAAATGTAGTTGACACCTATGTTGCTCAGACTCTACAAAAATGTTGTCGCACCTCTGTCAAATCTTAAAAAAAATGCACTACTTTTGGAGAATCTGACGCTCACCAGTCGACATTTTTGAAGAGCCCAAACAACATAAGTTGAGACTAATGTCGCAACTCGCAACACTCTAATCTTTTACAATGTAAAAGGAAAGTTCATACCTATTGTGAGCATAGTATGTTTATTATGTGTTGACAGCAAGAAATGAATATTTCGAGTGAGCTTACCATCGAGTATGCAGAATATGCAAAGTCGGACGCGCCAAAGTTTACACCATCGAAGACAAAAGCCAGGCAATTGATTGGTTGAGTTGCTGCAACAAACTGAAATTAGAAGAAATGTTAAGTTCTGAACCAAGTCTTTTACTGTAAAAGATTTGTAAATGTATCAACGACGTGTGTATAGATGGCGTGTACCGGAATTCCAATGCCAATTAGGTTCAGGACATTGACATCTTTTGTAAACACTCGTGCTCCGTAGTGTAAACCAATTCCAAGAACGAGTGCTAGTACCAATCCTAGAACTACTCCCAACTACACGTTTTCAAGAACTAGTTCATTACTAGCTCATTTGCTATTAACAATATACTCGTACATGAATACTCTGCTATTGCACAACTTTTTAGTACCTGTAACACCCTTGATGCTGTTGCAGTACACCTACTGAAGTCCTTTTGAGTAAATGCACTTGCTAGTATCGCCTGAAAGGGGAAAAGGAACGTTGAAATTCGCTCACTTAATATGATGACCGTTGATGCTTTCTTGTGGTGGCGAATATGAAAGTACAAATCTGTTTCACTAGAGATATCTGAAATAATATACCGTCATACTTCGCTATAATAACATGGTCTGTCCCTATTTTTATTTGGCAGCTATAGTGAAATGCTTTTATAGAGCATTATAATATAACATAATATGAAAGATCGGTTCCACAGGAAACGAGGTTGTTATAGTGTAATGTTGTTCGAGAAGATGACTGTTATAGAGTGGTCTGACTGTCGGAAACATGTGATAAGTTGATCTGGTTAGAAGTACCTCCGTTCTATTAGTTACCGGTTATCCTCTTTTACTCTATCTCTTTAGTTTTATTTCAGACAGACGAAAAGTTTTGACAGGGGAGATTACACATCTCACCTGCCCAGCGACAGCTAATCCGTCAGCTAGAAGAGATGTAGCTAGCCAAATCTGCAAGCAGACCTGAAATGCAGCCATTTGTGTTGGTCCTAACCTTGCAGCCAATGATGCAGCTAATGTTACGCAGAATGTTACCGCTATGACCCTCACTAACAACAGGAAGCCTGAAATTAGGAGAAAAAAAGAAGAAAAATCAGTTAACTTCTTTACGAGTACGAAAGGTATACATTTAGAGTTGGCATTAAAGTGAAAATTCATTTCTAGACAGAAAAACAGAACGAAATCTGATGAACGGACGTGGTTCAACATTTCAGAAAACAAATGGACGGCGAAAGCTCAGAAGGTTATATATATCAGATTAACGTAATATAGTCATCGGAGTACCACCTTACCACCTTAAACACATACTCCAACCATAGTATCAATGTAAGAAATCATGTTTCTTTGATGATTTTGTGTTGAACATGTAGTAGAAGAAATCTTTGGTATTCTCGTATTGGAGATCTTCTTGAAACTAGCATCAGCAGACCTTACGGAAATTCCAGTGTTTTCTCTTATGTTTACAGGAATATGGATTACTAAACAACAACATACAGCATACCCAATGTAATTCCACAAGTCAGGTCCCCTAACTTTGCGGGAGTAGAGAGGCTGTTTCCAATAGACCATTGGCTCGACAGACAAGAAAAAAATTCGAAGCATAGTAGCAAGAAAATATGACAGCAAATAGCAAGTGAAGCAACAAATAGTAATACACATAGAAGAAAAAGAAACGCGATAACTAAGACACTTGGTAATGAGGATTAGTAGAAAGAAAGCAAACATGCTTATTTTGATACAATAAGAATGCGACTTAGGAAATTACAGAGCCTCATCCTAACAAATACGGAGCTGGTTTCGTACTTAATTGAAAACTATGAAATTTAGTAGTTTACAAAAGCAAGAAAATCCTTACCATTAGTAAGAAATCGAGCGAATTGAAGATACTTGAGACTAGGAGGTACGATATCGACCTTTACCAATAGTCTCCAAAATAGTATAACTGAAATTAGGTACCTATAATACAATTTTCAAGTAAGAACATCTTTCCAACATATCGCGAGCTCTTTAATCAGTGAAACTGTTGCCTAGCGATTTTATTTATCAGGAGGAGAGACTAGAATCTACTCACTGAGAAATTACATGAGCAATTGCAGCACCTCTGACACCGAGATGGAAAACAAACATGAATATAGGGTCCAAAATTATATTTGCCAAATTGCCAGCCACTGTATGATATGTCAAAACACACACAGGAAATGAAAAAGCGAAGTCAGACTTAGGCCTCGTTTGTTTTATTAGAATTAAGACGCTTGAATCTGAAAGCATGATGTGTATTAAGATTTTGTTGTTTGAAACTAAATACACATCTCACACATCCCTAATTACTTACCAGTTGCAAATAGTGGAGTTTTCGTGTCTTTAAATCCTCGAAATACACCTTGCATAGCTAATGAGAGGAGAACTGCCGGTGCACCAAGTGACCTTAATCTCAGGTAATCTTGTGCGGGTTTCGACATAGATGAGCCCTGTAATATTATCAACATACAACCGGAAATTTACACTATGAGAGCCTCTCAACACCCCTTCACCTAACTCCGCAAAAACGGGATGAAAAAAGTAAAAGAAAATGATACCAAAGAGTTGGAAGAAGGATACAAGAATCTGAATTCCATTGGAAAAAATTACTCTCTCCGTCCCAACTTATGCAACACTCATTCAATTTTAGTCAGTCCAAATAAGAATGACGCATTTCTATATTTAGTAACAAATCAACTTTGTACTTCCCATTTTATCCTTAATTAGATGATTTATAGACACAAATATCTACGACTTGTTTTAGACCACAAGTTTCAAAAGTCTTAATTTCATTCTTAAACTCCGTGCCCAGTCAAACACCTTCACATAAATTGGGACGGAGGGAGTAAGAAATTACTCTTCCCTCTCTGTTTATGAAGAGATCAACTTACAGGTTTGACTCCCATGAATTTTAATAAAGGCTTTGCTCCAGCAATAAGAAATACTGCTTGGATGATGCCAAGGACAGCACCAATGATCAATGCAGACGATGCGGATGGAATATGTCTCTTTTCGGGCTTAGATTTCACTACTTCAAAGCTCGTAACTATCTTTTCGGACTTGCATATACTCCCTGTAGAATCTGAAGGTAAATGAAAACATAGCGTCATTATCAAAAAGCACGTGAATCATTTCTCGAGTGTGTATCATGTTGCTTATTTTCAGTTTCAACACTTCTATCAAAACACATAACTGCTTATTCATAAATTCAGCTCCAACACTTAAAAAGCATGGATTTCACTTTCCAACATACCATTTTTAGGTATCAGGCTTTTGCTTTCACTCTTTGACGGTGAGTCGATTTCAAATGCTTCAGCATCATCTCCTCCATTCCGCTCCATACATTTATCATTTTTCAGGTCTTCGTTTGCATTCGTGATTGCATCTTCCTCCGCGACGAAAGAAGTTGTTACGCTGACCAGGGGAAATATTGCAATCTTAGATGCTTGATTGAATACAGCAATTGAAACTCCTACAGCAGCCTGCTCAACCGCACCTGTTTCGAACAAACTTAGAGTTCATTTTGATGATTCAATAACTGTTATGCTTAACAGCCACCGTAGTTTATAAGTCTAACTTATGTTCACTTTGTGTTTCTTCGCGAACAGTGTCGGAGCCACAATACTACTTATGGGTTCGCGGCAGAACTTAGTAGCTTTGACTCACTCTATATTTGTGTTGAAGAGTCAAAACTACACCTCAAGTATCCTGATTTTTTGAGTTTCATACTTGAACTATCAGGTGTGCGAATTTCCTAGCTTAACTATCACCAAATGTTTATCAAACACACCTCTACCTGAACGATGTAGGAAAAGGAAATAACTGATAATTGAGGTGTGTTATGATAAATAGTTGACGAAAGTTCAGGTAAGAAAAATAAACATCTGATAGTTTATATAGAAAACTCGCAAAAAAGTGATACTTTTGATCATTAACACTTTCATTTAATCTGTACAAATAATCTATTCAGAATCCAGTAAGCAAAAACAAAATTGTGATCCAAAAGTCGGAACGCATAAACTAAAAGTCCTAGCTCTGCCTCTAATCGCAAGATAATAGGAAAACATAAAATTTTGTGAAGTTGATACCTATATGGCCAATAAATGCTGTATCAACTAAAGATGCAATAGGATCTGCTGTTAAAGCTAGTGCAGCAGGTAGAGCAATCCTTCCTATTTCTTGTCCAAGTTCATCCAATTTAAAAATTGATCTGCTCAAAGTAAACAAGAGAGGACAAGTTATACATTTGCCCGGTCGATCAAAAATAATTACATTCACAAGTCAAATATACATTATTTTGTATAAAATATGTATATTATATATTAATATACAAAAATATTATACGGCTATTATTTAAATTTGTCCTCTCTTATGTACAAAAAAAACTATCAAAACTATCTCATTAACATTTCCCTCTGTTTTGCTCCATATAGTGTGAAACTATGCTGCTCAGACTCTTCAAATATCATTACTAAAATATTAGGAATTAGCGATGGGATAAATTTTGTAGCTAAACAACAATAACAACAGAAGAATCCATGGCTAATCCAATTTAGCAACAGATTAGCTATGGATTATCTGAAAAATCTGGTAGTTACAAGCATTTTATCTACGGATTTTTAGCGATGAAAAATCCTATAATTTTTCTTGTAGCCATAGGGTGTGTGTCGATTCCTCTTAAAATAGCGCATTTTCTGAGGATCGTCACGAGTGCAACAACATATTTAAAGGGTCCAAGCAATATTATTGTTATGGCACAAGGATAAAAATAAGGTAAAAGCACATTAATTTTATCATTTTTTACATGTAAAGTGTGTATAAACCTTTTAAATTAAATGATAAATCTTAAACTTTTTGGCCAAGAAGAGAAAAAGGAAATTAAAAGGAAAAAAACTTTACCTTATATCTCTGAAAAATATGGAGAGTGGGCTTTTAACATCCTCTCTACATGAAACTTCTTTCTCTTCCATACTTGTATATTGCAAAATGGCAAATTCCCAATATAGAAATATATATATATATATATAAGGATACCAACTACAATAAAACCTTGAACATTTTATTTTATAAAAATAATTTCGTTACGATATTTTGACTCGACACAAAATTTAAGAGAAAAATAAGCCATAAAAAAATTACGGTTATAAATGAGGGAGGGGTAAACAGAAAAGTTTAAAGTTAAAATGTTACTGAATATAGAAACGTGTTATTCTTTTTTAGATTGACTTAAAAAGAAAGTGTGTTACGTAAATTGGGACGGAGGGAATATTTTTTCTAAGTGAGGTACTATCTGTTTTAAATTAAGTATATTTTTTTTTCCACAAAATTCCTAGAATATTGAAGTCATCATTTGGAGGTTAACATGAGTCCAGATTGTACTTCAAGAGGATAAAACCTGCCTAGGATGTCACTTTCTTTGGAATAGTTTACATCTGTTTTTATGTTTTAAACTTCCATTGAATAGTTGAAATGTACCAACAAATTTCTTTCTTAAATTAGGTATAAAGTACTTTTTTTTCATTTCAATTTATGTCAACATTTTTGAATTGTTACGGAGTTTAAGAAAGAGAGAATTTTTTTAAAAAAAAATTATGGTTAAAAAAAACGTCATAGAAATTTCTGTGACTATAAGTCATTTCATTAATAATTTTTTAAAATTTAAGAAATTCACTAGGCAAGGTGCTCAGGGCTAGTTTTTTTTTTTTTTTTTTTAAAATAAATAAAATCGAAACTCTAAAGGAAAAAACAAACAACATGGATTATGTTTTACCTTACTAATCCTATTGAGGCGTAAAAATAGTAAAATAGAAAATTAAAAGTTCAAATTTTTTACTAAGTATGAAAAAAAATCATATTTTTTGTGATTGACGAGAAAGGAAAGAATATTACATAAATTACTGTATGTTATTGAGATTTTTTTTGTATGAATATGTGAATTCAGATGGAATGGAATAAACTTATTATTAGATTTAGAGACTAGAGATAATATAATTGCATATTTTTTTTCTGCAAAAAATGTATGCATCTTACAATCTCAAGAAATTGACAAACTTTAATGGAAAAAAAGAAAGAAAAGAGAGGACATATTTTAACATTTAATGAAGAAATATGTAAAATGTTTTAGTTTTTGACAATATACCTTTTTTATGACGATAGTTCATTCTGGTTCTGTCGATAAACTTCTTTTCTATTATCTTCCAACATATGAACAAGTTAACGTAACTCAACCTTTATAAATAAAGTTCAATAATACTTAATGTTTCTGGCTCGCCTCTATCTCTAAACGGTCTTGCTAACGTTGGAGTTTTGAGGTCGTGATAGCTTCGAGCCTTCTGGGTCTTGCTCTCTTTTTTTATACTTCTACCTTTCTATAGTTACCTTGATACAATTTATTTGTTTGTTTATTGTGTAATAATATGTTTTTTTTTACAACAAATATCTAAACATTATTGTATCTTTGGCTAAACGTAAAATCTGGGAAAAGTGGTGTTTGGCAATGGTTGAAATTAACTAACATTAGCTAAATACTGTTTTCACCTTGATTAAAGGAAAGTGACATAATTTATGCATTTAAATAACAACATAAAGCTAAAGAAAAAGGAAATTATTATACTCCTAGTAAAAACAAGAGAAATATAGTAGAAAATATATTGCCAAGATAATTGGAGATAATCTTTTTGACTTTTCATTCAAACTTGTGTCAATAAGACTGACAAAATTAGCTCATAAAATCATAATCAGCCTAATTCACTTAGATTTGGATGGGTTAGTGATTCACTTAATTCAATTTGCATATATATATATATATATATATATATTATTTTTCTTTTATTAGAAGTACTTAAACAAATTATTAAAAAAATAAAATAAATTTTAAAAAACTAACAAAGAATTTAAGATTTAATAGGAGTTGGACAAGTTGGTTTATTCAGTGGTTATTCCTAGTATTTTAATGAGAATTTATTTTCTACTATGCGTTTTCCCAGTGAGCTGGTTCAGTGGAAAAATCATATTTTATAACACAAATTTCCATTAGTTTATGGTGGGGAAAACTTTGTTTCTAGTAATGTAGGACCCCAAATTGGATTTAGCGCTATTGCGTCGCTAAATAGCTCGTATAAATCTAACAAAAAATTTCATAATTTGTCGTCAGAGATGAACTTTGTTGTTTAGCTATAAAATTTATTCGTCACTAATCCTTGTTTCTTTAGTAGTGACAATAGTAACAATTTATAACGTTGGTTCCTTATAATTTTAATTGTTCTCATTCTTCAGTTATCGTATTATTTTGTTTTAATTACTGTTCTTTTTTTTTTGAATGATGTGTTATCATGCCTTGTTCAATATTTGCCTTGGTTTCTTCACTCCTATTATTTGGTTGAGCCGAGGGTCTATAGGAAATAACCTCTCTACCTCCCAAGATAGAAATACGATTTGTGCACTGTACCCTCTTCAGACCTCACTTGTGTGATTACGTTATGTATGTTGTTGGTATTATTAAGAACAAATTATCTTGACAGAACAATTTATATACTTTAGATAAATGACTTAGCTCATTTGTTATTTAATTCTCTCACATTATTTTAAACTTCATGTATCTTTTATTTTTTTAATTTTTTTTCATACATAGCATCAATCTAGATGATGGTAATTTATCAACAGAAGTAACAAAAGCATTCAGGACCAAGTGCAAAACTACACTCTCCATGAATAGCTCCTTCCCAATTGATGCATTGATTGTTACATTCATCACTAAATAAACAAGGCCCTGACCATGTTGTGCTTGGTTTTTCACAACCAAGTGCTTCTACCTCTGTGTAAAAAAACAAAAAAGTATTAGTTCAATTAATAATATTATGAAAATAATTATTTCTTTTGTCTAAATTTATGTTAGACGTTGATGTCATTTTTAGTTTGTTCCAAGAAGAATGACATATTTTTACTTTTGTTAATTTTTTTCTGAACTGCTTTAGACTGTTTTTCCTTGGGTTGAGGGTCTATCGATAAAATATCTTTAAGGTAGCGGTAAGGTATACGTATACTCTATCCTCATTCCTCTCTAGACATCATTGTGTGGGACTATACTGGGTATGTTGTTGTTATAACAATTTAACTTTACAATATTTAATTTACCCTTAATGAGATGATTTGCGGTCAGTGGCGTAGTCACATGTAGTGAAGGGTGGCCAGTTGAACACTTTTCGTCGAAAAACTATACTATGTATAATAATATATATAAAAATTTATGAAGAAAATAGGTCAAAAATTAGTTTTCACACGTATATATTAAATCTGAAACACTCTTAACGAGATTTTTGATTTCGCCACTGTGATTTGGGGGGGGGGGTGGCGGCGCAAAATCACTCAGTAGGTTCCCATATTACTCAGTAGGTTCCCATATTACTCTCTTTGTTATAATTTATTTGACATAGTTCAAATTTCAAGAATCAAAATTTTAAATTTTGACCGTAAACCGACAGGGAATTTTTAAGTTTTTGATTTGAAACAAAACTTACGCAAATTTAGAAATTAAGTAAAAAGTACTATAAGTCACAATAATTAAAGATTAAAGAAAAACTCGTTTGACTTTTAAAATTCAGAAAATACTATATAAATTGAGACAAAGGAAGTAGGATATATGGAGCACTACTGGTCACTTTTCTAAGGCGCACTGAAAAATATTCAGGACTATAGCATATCATAAAAGAAATACATTAATCATGACGCGAGATATCATGAACGCGAGGGGCGAGATACTTACCCATTGATACAATCATGAAGAAGCAAAAGAGAAGAGCAAGAAAGGCAGTGTAGTGAATTTGAGACTTAGCCATTTCTTGAACTGTATTTTGTTGATTATTTGTGACTGAGGATTTAACCATCATATTTTATATATATGGGGAGGAAAAAAAAGAGATATCAAATCACTAGGTAATAGTATTGTCTTGTGTGAAACACACAAGAAAATATATTGATTTTAATTTAAATACCCTTGGAAATGGAGAAGAGATAAAAGGGTGTGTTTGGTGCGAAGAAAAATATTTTTCTGAAAAATAAGAATATTTTTTATTTATTTTTGTACATGTAAGTATAAAATATTATCCATTTTTTTTTGTATATAATCTAGATAAATATTATGGGAGGTGAAGTAGGGGAGTAAGGTGATAGGGATGGGGACTAATACGTGAGCTGAGTGAAGATGAGATATGTTGGAGGGCGGAGACGAGAAAATCAATGAAGAAAATTATTTTTGTCATTTTATGGAACTAATTACCTAGAAAAAATATTTTTTTAAAAATTTGATCCGCTGAACATGAGAAAATTAAAAAATATTTTCACCAAATTATACACCCCAAATATTTGTTTTGATCTTTAATTTGGATAAAGAACATTACCCAAAGAATGTTTTTCTAATTCACTTTCTTAGTAGATTCTTATGGCGATTAAGTCTATATATGATAAGACAATTTTTCTTTGTAGAACATTATTATCAATGATGATTGACCTTTTGCATATGCTAATAGCACAAAAAACATATATTTTCATATACGGGTGTGTTTGGTACGCAGGAAAATATTTTCTTGAAAAATAATTTTCGGGAGAATTTAATGATTTTTTAAAATTTATTTTATATGTTCAGTAAGTAAGCAAAATAAATTATCTTATCTATTATATATCATCATCATCATCATCATATATATCATATCATCATATCATACTCATTCTATAAGTGGAAAGCCCCATAATTGAAAGTTAGATTACGATTATACCCTTCCAAAGTTAGTTGACCATTATAATCTCTTATTAAATATTAAATATTTATTGCATCTAATTTGGTTTTATTGAAATTCAATTAATGTATTTTTTTACCATTTGAACATGGTTAAATGGGAATAATATTTGATCTTAATGTAAGTCTTTTTATCTCCTTAGGAGTTAAAGGACCTTTGGTTTGCCTTTTGATCTCATCAACAACTTATATAAATGAACTTTTAAAAGAAGAAACACTATTATTTAGACATAATACATAAAAATGACCCTTAGCTTGTCTCCGGCTGACAACTATTACCTTTAACTTTGAGTATGCACAAGTAAGCTCTTAAACTTGTATAAAATTGAACAAATAGACATGTTCGTCCGACATGACAATTTTTTGTCTTACGTGTCGTCCTACGTGTATTATGTCACGTAAGACACGAGTGTCTACTTGTTCAATTTTATACAAATTTAAGTGCCTACTTTTGCACACTCAAAGATGGAGGGCTTAGTTGTCAGCTCAAACTAAGTTAAGGATCATGTTTAACTAGTCATTTTTCTTCTTTATTTTTTCTTAGTGTTTCATTCCTTATAATATGATTTTTTTTACCCCCTTTCAAGAAGTATATTATATATGTCTTTATTAATAAATTGCATTACTTCATAAATAAGTAAAATTACAGACTATATGTCGTATTTTTGTATTCAAGTGAAGAAGTTTTTTTTGTAAGTTTATTCTTCCTCATGTATAAGTTTTTTGTATATCTTAAAGTGAAACCAGATGGGTACTATTATTTTAGTTATGAGATTTTTACTTTTATAATAGGATGTTTATTTCATATTTTCTGCTCATTTTGTCATTATCCTATTGATGTGTTAGGTTTGGGATGAAAAAAAATTCCTCAAGTGATATAGTTTTCAATTAAAATATCTTTTTGATTAACTATTTTGTCATACAAATTTAAAATAAAAATTGGAGATCAACGTGCAACGCACGTTCACGAAAACTATTATTACTAAAAGTGGGAAGCTCATATTTTCAAAGTTGGATTATCATTTTACCCTTAGACAAAATTAAAATATTAAAAAATAATAATAAAATTAATTAATTAAATTTTCCTTTAAAACTCATACATGATGAATTTGAGTAAATTAAATCAAATATAGTTTGTGTTCATCTAACTAATAGGTCATTTAGTTTTAATCTGACAACGTTTTGGCTTTTAGCATTCACTTTGAATGTAGGTATAAATTATTATGTGCAGAAACTTATTATAGGCTTTTAGCATTTGTAATTTGATGCTTTTAACTTATTATAATATATATATATATATATATATATATATATATATATATATATATATATATATATATATTCTTTTGACAAAAAAAAAGTGTAGAAATTTAGTTTTTATTTAAAATGGTAAAAAGATCTCATAATAACTTTGGTTTTTTTTACTACTTCAAACATCTCATAATAAAGTGAGTCTTTTCTACTTCTAACATTTCATAATAAATTGAGCCTTTTCTACTACTTCTGACATCTCATTATAAATTATAAGTCTTTTTTACTATTTCATTTGGTTAAAATACTCATAATTTTTTTAGTCTTCTTCTCCACCATCTTCAATTTTAGGTACTTATCATCCCTATCCCAATCTCATAGTTTTTTTTGTCTACTTTCTTAATATTCATATGTTTGAATCGAAACGAGGTTGTATGACTTCTAACCACATTTGGATTGATTATGATGCAATTCAATATACGCATCAATTTTGTTTTAATTTTTCATTATAATAGTTAATTTCACAAGATAGATATTTTTGTAACAATATGTATTTATCTTTAAATTAAAGTACTATATATGTCACTCAAGTAGCATCAAATTTGCAAGAATTTCTAATCTCAATTTATGAGTTTGTTATTCTTTTTTTTATTGTGTCGCTTTTATCATTTGCAATATAAAATTTATATTAAGTATTTTGGGATAAACGTGCAACGCACGTTCCCAGAGACTAGTCCAACAAAATGCAAGTGTTTTTACACATGGTGGGACTTAGCTTGACATATCTTATATAGACCGACATCGCTTGCACAAATTGTGTGCAAAAAACTCTTAAACACATGGTGTGATATCATCCGTTTTGAGAAAAACTTGCATAGTTTCCCCCTAAATGTCTCTCATCATTAAGAGTATCACTACTCTTAACATATCTCTTTTTGTTATCAACTTCTAATCCGACAACGAAGAATATGGCCTGTTAAATTAAAATTATTAATAACACATTAATTGAACACAAATTTATTCTCTGTTCATTTATCGTAATTTCTTATATTTCTACGTAATATCATAACTTTTACTATTTTTAATAAATATTTGAATTGAGCTTGATATTTTCGTTGGAACAAAATCTTATTCTTTTGTTAAAAGTTGAATTTGCCAACAAACACAAATATAATTAAAGTGCTTCCATGTGTATCATGAGGAGGAGAAAAGAAGTGGGGAAACAAAGTAAAGTGATTTTTCATAGTGCAGAGAAAGCAAAGTAGGAAATTACTTTTTTTTTTGTAGTGTGAATGTGGTTGTTAAAGAGAGCAAAAACAAATACTTTTTCTGTGAAGTTGACATAAAATGACTAGGTGACCTTCCTAGAATTGATTACTCCAAAGCAATAATTAAATGTGCATAGTAAATTTGGAAAAAAGAGACAAATATAATCCTCAACTTTGTGATCTAGAGCAAATATAATTAGTGCATATTTTATATATCCATAAATATATTTTTCCTAGTAAATTTCTTTGCTTAATTTGTTCTATATATACCTCATCAAAATTATTGAATAGAGGAACAAAACAAAGATTTCTTCTCTACCAACTTAATTAGTTTTGAACACTTGAGTGCAAAAATGAGTTATGTAAAACTTGTATTTCAAATGCTATTGCACTTCCTCTGTCATCTTGCTTTCTGCTCATCCTTATCTCATTTGTGCTCCAAAGATCAAGCTCTTGCTCTTCTACAATTCAAGCATATGTTTACAATAAGTCCTTATGCTTCTGCTTACTGTGATTTTCCTCATCCGAAAACTCTTTCGTGGAACAAGAGCACAGATTGTTGCTCTTGGGATGGAGTTTATTGTGATGCGATGACAGGACAAGTGATTGAGCTCAACCTCACTTGCAGCCAACTTCAAGGCAACTTTCATTCCAACAGAAGCCTCTTTCAACTCTCCAATCTCAAAAGGCTTGATTTGTCTAATAATAATTTTTCTGGATCGTACATTTCACCTAAATTTGGTGAGTTTTCTAGTTTGACGTATCTTGATTTGTCATATTCAAGTTTTACAGGTCTAATCCCCGCAGAAATCTCTCGTCTTTCTAAATTACAAGTTCTTCGTATCCAGAGTAGTCTATATGGTCTTAGATTCGGACCTCACAATTTTGAACTACTCCTTAAGAACTTGACCCAATTAAGAAAGCTCAACCTTTACTCTGTGAAGGTCTCTTCCACCATTCCTCTTAATTTCTCTTCTTATTTAACTACTCTAGGACTTTCAGACACAAGGTTATATGGGATATTACCCGAAAGAGTTTTCCACCTTTCCAACTTGGAATCTCTTGATTTATCATTCAATCCCCAGCTCACTGTAAGGTTTCCCACAACCAAATGGAATAGCAGTGCATCACTCGTGGAGTTATATCTCAGTGGTGTGAATGCTATTGGTAGGATACTTGAATCATTTGGTCATCTAACTTCACTGCGTACATTGACGATAGGTTCTTGTAATCTCTCAGGGTCTATTCCTAAACCTCTATGGAATCTCACCAACATAGAGGTTTTGGACCTTCGTGATAACCATCTCGAAGGAACAATTCCTGATTTCTTTAGATTTGGAAAGCTCAGGTTGTTCTTAATTGGAAATAACAGCTTTGATGGCCAACTTGAGTGCTTATCCTTTAACAGAAGCTGGATGCAACTTGAATTGCTAGATTTTTCGTCCAATTCCCTAACTGGTCCAATTCCTTCTAATGTAAGCGGACTGCAAAACCTACAATCACTCATCTTGTCATCAAACCACTTGAATGGGACTATACCATCATGGATATTCTCCCTCCCTTCACTAAATGATTTAGACTTGAGTAATAACCATTTCAGTGGAAACATTCAGGAGTTCAAGTCTAAAACATTGAATGGAGTTTCTCTAAAACAAAATCAGCTGCAAGGTCCTATTCCAAAGTCACTCCTAAACCAGAAGGACCTACCGTTTCTTCTCCTTTCACACAATAATCTCAGTGGACAGATCGCTTCAACCATCTGCAATTTGACAGAACTTCATGTGCTAGATTTAGGCAGCAATAATTTGGATGGAACAATCCCTTTATGTTTGGGTGATATAAGTAGACTTGTGATTTTGGATTTAAGCAACAATAGTCTTAGCGGGACAATTAATACAACTTTTAGTATAGGAAACAAACTTATAGTCATTAAATTTGATGGGAATAAGCTAAAGGGGAAAGTCCCGCAATCTTTGATCAATTGCAAATATTTGGAAGTTCTTGATTTGGGTAACAATGAATTGAATGACACATTTCCTAAATGGTTGGGAGCCCTACCTTATTTGCAGATTTTGAACTTGAGATCAAATAAGTTCTATGGCCCTATAAAAGATTCAGGAACTGACAGCTTGTTTGCTCAAATTCGAGTCATAGATCTCTCATCCAATGGATTTAGTGGAGATTTACCAGTGAGCCTTTTCGAGAATTTTGAATCCATGAAAATAATTGGTGAGAACAGTGGAACCCGAAAGTACGTAGCAGATTATTTTTCTAATATTTACACAAATTCCTTTAGAGTAACAACAAAGGGACTGGAGCTTGAACTTCCTCGAGTTTTGACTACAGACATGATTATCGATCTCTCAAGGAATAGATTTGAAGGCCATATCCCAAGCATTATTGGAGATCTCGTTGGGCTTCGTACGTTGAACTTATCTCATAATCGCTTGGAAGGTCACATACCAGCATCACTGCACCAATTATCTGTACTTGAATCATTGGATCTCTCCTCAAACAAAATTAGCGGAGAAATTCCGCAACAACTTGCATCACTCACATTTCTTGCAGTCTTAAATCTCTCTCACAATCATCTTGTTGGATGCATCCCCAAAGGAAAACAATTTGATACGTTTGAGAACAGTTCGTACCAAGGGAATGATGGGTTACGTGGATTGCCACTCTCAAAGGATTGTGGGGGTGATGAAGGGGTGCCACAAGCAACAACTCCATTTGGGCTAGATGAAGGAAAAGAAGGAGATTCAGCAATGAAAAGTTGGCAGGCGGTTCTCATGGGTTACGGTTGTGGACTTGTTATCGGACTATCCATAATATACATAATGCTGTCAACCCAAAATCCAGCATGGTTTTCGAGGATGGATGTAAAATTGGAACACATAATTATTACGACAATGAAAAGGCACAAGAAAAGATATTAGTGTGTAACCTCCAGGTATATTCTACTTGATCTTTTTCCTTTAGAAGATTACATTTTCTACATCTTTAAAGCTTTTAACTCTAATTCTTTATTTTTGGAAATTGCTGGATTCAAGTCTACTGCATTTCTGCGATGCGAATAAAAGTTTTTACTTTCATAGTTTGTGATGTTTCATGAAGTGTTTGTTACCCTTTGAATAAAGATACGAGTTTTCTTCTGTTACGACTCAACAAAATTTGATTTCACTTATCTGTAGTATGTAGAAATAAATTCAGCATATACTCAATTGCGAGGAAAAACCATAGAATTTCATAGAATGCAAAGGGATCAAAAGGGAAACACCAGTAGAGCAAAAAGTTTGAAATAACAGTAGAAAGCACATTAAAAATTTGAAATAGAAAAAAGTATTTATCGATAGAGGTGGTATAGCAGTTGAAAAGTTGGAGAAACAACCTTGGATACTAAGGTTTAAATCCTAGAAGAGGTGAAACCAGATATCACATTTATATTATCTAAACTTTTGCCTTGAGAATTAGATACTATACAACTTATGCCGGACAACGCCAAAAGTTCTCTTACGAAACTAGGTCATAGTTAAGGGTAATATGACCTACAAACTTCCATTAAATGATAAGCAGGGGTAAAAATTAAAGACCACCCCGAAGTAGGAACAATCCGTGCAAAGACATCTATCACCAAAACTGCAGATCTAAACCAATTTACAAGACGAATCATATATTATTAAAAGTGGGAAGCACCCAAGTTAAAAGTTGGATTACGAATCATATATTATTAAATGATGTTTTTTCTTTCACTTTTTACGAATTTTGAATCTTTATTGCTTTAATAAAGGGAGAAGATTAAGAGTTGTAATGGACAATGAAAGGTCATCATATGTGGATTTATAAATATAATATTTGTTATATGCATTCTTGTGTATCATTTTCAATTTATTAAAGAACATCTTGCCATTGCAGTAAGCTCTCTTTTCAACTTTCTTTCTTTGATCACTTTCATTACTTTATGTTTCAACTTTTAGTAATTGTTACTACTATTTATTTACATGAGTTTTGACTGAACTTTAGATTGGAAATCAATTTTATAGGTGTCATGGCAAATTACAAGGCCAACAACAATGAGGTTGGTAAATATATCGGTACAAGAAGTGAATTATAGTCTACTTTATGATGCACAAGAATACATATTTTTTTTGTAAAATATATATTTTATGTACATATTGTGTTCTTTCATGTATGATTATATAAATGTAAATATGTAAAGCAAGTCTTTTGAATTAGATAGTGGTGTATCGTAATTGACATTTGTCACAACAAAAAAATTATACGTTATGCATATTTCCTTTTCTTGCCTTCTGTTATTCATATATATTCTTATAGAGTATAGAAAATTTTCAAATTAGTATATTGACGTGGCTTTATAATCAAATTTTAGAAAAGTAATTTTGATACTAATTTCTTTATTGTGTGATAATGATTTTTTTTTACGTTATAAGTAATTAGTGTCATTTATTCTGGGAGCATGAATTTCGCAAAGTTCATCAAGTAAATACAATATAAAAGTCTTTATGCAACATTTTTCTTACCTTTTCAACTATTCTATGTAATTTTAAAGTTTTATTATAATTTTAGGGGATTACATATTTTATCAAACAACGTAGAAAACACTCTATAAAATCTTTAAATTTATGGGTCCTACTCCAATTGAAAATTAGTTTTATGATTAGTGTTCTTCTATTTGCTTGAAATTTTTTGAATGTATGATTTTATTTGTTACAAAAAAGGATATAATTTGAAAGGTATTCATATCTAAAAAGATATGGAATTTTCCTTCCGTTAACAATAAGTATTAATGATGAATTTATGTAAAATTCTTATATAAATAACATAAAAAATATGCATGATTCTCATCGGTCATTGAATGAAATAATGGAGGATAACTAAAAAGTCAGGTATGTAGACATTTTCTTCTACAGTCAAAGCAGAGTCATTTAATCATTTTTGTATATTCATTTTGATAGTGTTACATACTAATATATCACATGTTTGGACCTAATAACATAAAAATTTAATTATTACTTTAATTACCAAACCAAGTTTTGTTGTCCAATTTGCAGGTTCATGAAATGTCTAATCATTCCACACACAATAAAGAAGTTATTGAATAGGTTGACTGTTCATGTATTTCAAATTGTATATTTTTCTGTTGAATAGTTTGTGATACTCATTACAGTATGACTTGCTTAACTCATACAGTAGATAATGTTTTCATTTGACTCGCACGTGTCCAGAACTAGTTGTAAAATAAACCAACATCAATTGCACAAAATTCTAAATGAAGAAACTCTTAAAATAGTATGATATCGTTGTCTTTGGGCAAAACGTGCACAATTTTCTTCCAAATGTCTCCAATCATTAAGAGTATCACTTCACTTTATACACATCTTCTTTTTCTTATCAACTTCTAATGCGAGACATTGTTCATACACCCAACCAACATAACATCGAGGTATTCCGTCACGGTTATCATATGAAGTAGTCACCAATGATCAGTTGGCAGGCAGTTCTTATGGGTTACGGTTGTGGACTTGTTGTTGGACTGTCCATAATATACATAATGCTGTCAACTCAATATCCAGCATGGTTTTCGAGGATGGATGTAAAATTGGAACACAAAATCATCACAAGAATGAAAAGGCACAAGAAAAGATATTAGTTAGTCACCTCCAGGTATTCAGTTTGATCTTTATCAATGAATTTGCTCACAAAATTGCAGGATTCATGTTGATGGTGATGCAAATAAAAGCTTTTTATTAATTACATCAATTAAGTAATTTCATTAACAAGCTAAATGTCTACGCTAAACTCAATGCATATAAACATTTGAGCATTTAACCTTAAGGCGATCGAGAGACTTGTAATTTCATATGTTTAAATCCAAGCTGCTATTTAAGTTTATGAATCTGCCCAACAAATTGCTTTTTTTTCCCCAAAGAAAAAGCTGATAATGTATTAAACAAAATTGTATTATTACAATTGTTTTCATAATAGTCTAAAAAAGATTATTCAATGGAATTTCACTAGAAAATGTGATATGTAATTGACAACTCAAAAGTTGACTGAAAGTAACTATATGAGCTTCTTGGAATTGATTAGCTGTAGTAGATTTTTCCTTGCTTAATTTGTGGTTCAAAATATACCTCATCAAAATTACATTCATCCATCACATCTGTTGGTGGTTCATAATATTTGTCTATCTGGACTTGATGAATCAGTCCCACCAAAATTTGAAGTGATAATCAAATGATTTTCTTTTTTTACCTTTTAACTCAATTGTGTGTTTATGTCAATTTCAGTTGTCGCTTTGAACATTACCTAGTCGAGAAACGTTGTGTCTGTTCCTCCTGGTTAGTCATAAGCTAATTTAGGAGGCAACATCAAGTGTATTAATTAGCTCTTTCTTTGTTTGTTCAACTCCTTTCTCTACGTTAGATCGGGCTGCGGCACTGCACTCTTTCTTTCTCTGTGGGTCGATTACGTGCATTGGAACTGAAAAGGGCTCTATTCATATACAGTCTTCCTTGCTTCTTACCTCTTATCTTATTGAACGATACAATCCGAGAGAGAGAAGACTGGGCACATACTAATTTAATAGCATTTCAGAAAAACAGAAATGTTTTTGTTTGATTACTAAGGTATAGATAATCGAAGCAATTACATTTGTATGTGTATGCATTCCGTAGATTCAATTTGATGTTTTTATTCTAATTCAGACCTATAATTTCGGTTGATATTCATATTGATGCATAGATATTTGACAACAAAACACAACACACTAAACTTATTAAGAATTTTTTAAAATTAACAAATCTCATTCTAGATTATCGAAAAAAAAGAGTTGGCATTTTTGACTTGGAAGTTAAGGTCTATAAACCAACCAACACTTTTATAATAACCAATCAATATTGTTTTGGAATTTTGACTTGAAATGTTTCTTTTCTCAAGGTCTATACACCAGTTATTACTCTTATTTGACTAATTGAGCATTTATTAATTTTAGACTTGAGATGTTTTTGAAATGTTTCTTTCTTCTCCTTCTTTTTTCTCTAAGAATCTAAATTGATAAAATAACTATTTCTTACTTGACTACTGTTAGATTAAATGATCTTCACACACATTGGGATGGTTATAAATTTTTTTGTCAAAGTCTATACACCGATTATCACTCTTATAGACTTTGCTTTCTCCTCTAAAAAAGAAGAGGTTATCCGGTGCACAAAGCATCCCACGTTAGCAGGGTCTAAAAAGCTTAAGCACGTGACCTAGACGTCACACAGAGACACTTAAGTGCTGTTCCAAAGCTCCCTTCACTTTTCTTTCTCTAAGACTTCAATTGATTTAATAAGTATTTCTTACTGTTAAGGATAATATTCTCAAGGTAAATTTTTCTACATCATGTCTGATAGTACTAATTTGACAAATGAGATTCATAATGCATAGCAATTTGGGTCTGAACTACTTGTAGAGACTTGGGATTATGACGTTTTAAGACTGATAATGTATCAAATAAAATTGTATTATTACAATTGTTTTCATAATGGTCTAAAAAAGATTATTCAATGGAATTTCACTAGAAAATGTGATATGAAACTGACAACTCAAAAGTTGACTGAAAGTAACTTTATGAGCTTCTTGGAATTGATTAGTTGTAGTCGATTTTTCCTTGCTTAATTTGTGGTTCACAATATACCTCATCAAAATTACATTCAACCATCACATCCGTTGGTGGTTCACAATATTTGTCTATCTGGACTTAATGAATCAGTCCCACCAAAATTTGAAGTGATTTTTGACTGAATTTGTTATTTACCTTTAAGTCAAGGTCTTTATACCAGTTAACACTCTTATTCTTATCTCTGTTTGTTTGCATATCAGATATCCTCTGCTCAATTTGGATACTTTACTGCAGCCAAGAGCTTTGAACTGCTCAAGCATTATTTTGATATGTTCTTCAATAGCATTGTATTGTCTCAGCAGTTCTGCACAATGAGTGGTTATTCATGAAGCGAGTTGAAATGTGCGCCACCAGCCCTTGGGGATTTCTCGATTATCAAAAGAATCATGATGGACAAACCAGAGTTGTGTAGTTACAGAGCTGCAACCCATAAAGATATGAGACTTTTATGTTTACAAGTAAATGGATTTTCGACTTGAAATATTTGTTGTCAAGGTTTATAAACTAACTGATACTCTTATCCAAACTAATCAAATTCTTCTTGATCTTTTGATGTGAAAAGTTATGGCCAAGGTCTATACACCAATTATCACTCTTATAGACTTTTCTTTCTCCTCTTAAAAAAAGAGGTTGTCCGGTGCACAAAGCATCTGTGCTACAAGGGTCTGGAGAAGGGTCGCACCATAAGGGTATGATGTAGATAATCTAACCTAATGCAAGCATTAGTGACTGCTTCCACAGCTCGAACGCGTGACCTTTAGGTCATATAGAGAAAAAATTATTATAGTTCTAAGGCTCCCTTTCACTTTTCTTTCTCCTCCAAGAATATAAATTGATTTAATAATCATTTCCTACTGTTGAGATACTATTCTCAGGGTGATTTTTTCTGCATTGTGTTGGATAGTTGTATGTAGTACTATTTGATACATAAGATTAACAGTGCGTAATAATTGTGTCAAGACTACTTGCACAGACTTGGGATTGTGATGTTTTCGACCGATAAGGTATCAAAAAAAAATTGTATTATTACAAGTGATATGATTTTGTGCAGTACCTTTCATTTAAACTTTCTATATGATGACTTGACTTAATAATTTGGAACTTTTGATATTTTTCAGCAATCATTTAGGGTTCAACTTAATTGTTGTAGTCAAGGCTCATACATTACCATCTACTCTTATAGACTTTTCTTTTTTGCTCTCAAAATTTAAATTGATTAAAGAGAAAAGGACTTGATATACCCCTCAACTTTATTATTTAGATCTTATATACCACTCATTATAAAAGTGGCTCATATATACTTTTTTCCTCTAATGGAAGTGAAAAAATTAATTCTAAATTAAATTTTTATATACACTAAGGAACACTCTTATGCCATGTGTGTAGATATTTTTTTAATTTTTAAATTATTTTAAAATTTTAATTTTGTTTGATTTTTCAATAAAAACAATTTTTTGGATTTATTATTTTTATGGTCAAATTTATTTCTCACTCATTTACTTGTAAAATGTATCATAGATTCCCCAATTTATTTATTTTTACAGATACAAAAAAAATTACAATATAGCTGCAAAAAAAATAGTTAAAATTTTTTTTTACTTTTTTCTCTTTTTCCATTCACATTTTTTTCCTTTTTATTCTCATATTTTTACACTAAAAATGAAAGGGAAAAAATAAATAAAAATAAGATACTCAAATAATGATAAGCAAATAGATCTATAAGGAAGATATTTAAAACTCAAATTATGCATTGAATAAAAGAAGTAAAAAAATCATGTGTAAGAAAGATGAAATATATCCTAAATTTTGCTAGAAGGATCATATATACATTACATGAATTCTTTTTATAAAAAATCAAAAAAATAATAATTTAACATTAATGTTTTCACTACCATTAGATGAAAAGGGTATATGTGAGCTACTATTATAACGGTAGGGGCATATGTGAGTCACTTTTGTAACAAGGAGTATATCAGCTCCAAATCGCAAAGTTGTGGAGGTATATTAGGCTTTTTTCCCCAAAGAAAAAGTAACCTTTGTGCATATGACCAAACCGAATTGGAAAATGTTTTGGTCAGGGTCTATGCACCAACAAATACTCTTATAGACTCTTCTTTTTCATTGGAACATCACCAAAGAATCTACATATGATACTGACCTCACTAAATATTTATCAGAAAATAAGCTCAATAAAGATAGCCTTAAGACAATCAAAAATTAAACAAAATTGTATTATTACAATTGTTTTCATAATAGTCTAAAAAAGATTATTCAATGGAATTTCACTAGAAAATGTGATATGTAATTGACAACTCAAAAGTTGACTGAAAGTAACTATATGAGCTTCTTGGAATTGATTAGCTATAGTAGATTCTTCCTTGCTTAATTTGTGGTTCAAAATATACCTCATCAAAATTACATTCATCCATCACATCTGTTGGTGGTTCACAATATTTGTCTATCCTGACTTGATGAATCAGTCCCACCAAAATTTGAAGTGATTTTTGACTGGATTTCTTATTTACCTTTAAGTCAAGGTCTTTATACCATTTAACACTCTTATCCTAACTAAACAAGTTTTTTAAAAAAAATTTCAACTTAATTGTTTTTGTCAAGGCCAAAACATCACCATCTACTCTTATAGACCGTTCGTTTTTGCTCTCAAAACTTAAATTGGTTGAAGAGAAAAGGATTTGATATACCCCTCAACTTTATTATTTAGATCTTATATACCCTCATTATAAAAGTGGCTCATATATACCCATATGGTTACACAAATGACTCATATATACTTTTTTCCTCTAATGGAAGTGAAAAAATTAATTCTAAATTAAATTTTTAAATTTTTTGTAAACAAAAATATTCATGAGGGATATATTTGATCCTTCTTATACATTTTTATATTCAACGACTTACTTGAATTTATTATTTTGTTGGTAAATTTATATTTGAACTAACTTTCTTGTAAAATTTATCATAGATGCCCCAAAAAAAATTATAGATACAAAAAGTAAAGGCAAAGGCATAACACATAAACATGACCCTTAACTTGGCGTCAGTTGGCAACTATGACCTTTAATTTTGGGTGTGCATAAGTAGACACTTAAACTTATATAGATCACACCTTTGAATATGCATTTTGAAACTTTTGATATTTTCTAGCATTAATTTAGATTCTTGTGTATTAACTTGAGATTTTTCTTGTTGGTTTAATTACAAATGTTTACTTAATTCTTTATTTATTTATGTTTGGAAGTTGTTGGTTTCAGGAGAAGCAAATAAAATTATAAAAACCTTTTGCCTTTCCTAGTTTGTGATGTTTAATCAAGTGTTCATTAACCTTTGAATAAATACATGAGGTTTCATAAAATTAATTTTTTAGGTAAAGTTTATTTCAAGACGAGTAAAAGAAGTTCATACATTGAACTATTAATTTTCTTTGTAACAAATATCTGGGTGTGGACTATTTGAAAAGACTTAGAATTGTGACGCTTTCGTCTGCTAAGGTATCAAACAAATTGTATTACAAGTGATAAAAAATTTCTATTGTAGCTTTAATTTGAACTTTTCTTTGCAATGACTCGTTTATACAACAAGCTTGGACTAATGATCTAAGAAATATGAGAAGTAACATGATAGCGAAATATTATTTTATACTGTCAATGTATATAATTTGAATTCCTTTTATGTTCATAGAAAATTGAAGTCCAGTGGAATTATTTTTAAAATATTATAACATCAGACTTTTACTATTTCATTGTGAATCCTTTCCTTTAAGTCAAGGTCTACACACCAAGAAATCAATCAAAAATTTGAAGGATTTTCGACCTAAAATGTTGTTGTCAAGGTCCTTTCCCTAGTAAATTTCTTTGCTTAATTTGTGCTATATATACCGCATCTAAATTATTGAATGGAGGAACAAAGAAAAGATTTTTGATTTCTTATCTACCAACTTAATTAGTTTTGAACATTTTAGTGCAAGAATGGGTTACGTAAAACTTGTTTTTTTTATGCTATTTTTCTTCCTCTGTCAACTTGCTTTCTGCTCATCCATATCTCATTTGTGCCCCAAAGATCAAGCTCTTGCTCTTCTACAATTCAAGAACATGTTTACTATAGATGCTTATTCGACATTACTATCATGGAACAAGAGCATAGATTGCTGCTCATGGGATGGAGTTCATTGTGACGAGATGATGGGACAAGTGACTGAGCTTAACCTCGCTGACAGCCAACTTCAAGGCAAGTTTCACTCCAACAGTAGCCTCTTTCAACTCTCCAATCTCAAAAAGCTTGATTTGTCTAATAATAATTTCTCTGGGTCGCTCATTTCACCTAAATTTGGTGAACTTTCTAGTTTGACGCATCTTGATTTGTCGAATTCAGGATTTGCAGGTCTAATCCCAACAGAAATGTCTCATCTTTCTAAATTACAAGTTCTCAGTATCCAGAGTAGTCTATTAAGTTTCAGACCTCACAATTTTGAACTGCTCCTTAAGAACTTGACCCAATTAAGAAAGCTTCACTTTGACGGTGTGAACATCTCTTCTACCATTTCTCTTAATTTCTCTTCTTATTTAACTACTCTGTACCTTCAGAACACACAGTTATACGGGATACTGCCTGAAAGAGTTTTCCACCTTTCCAACTTAGAATCTCTTTATTTATCAGGCAATCCCCATCTCACTGTTAGGTTTCCTACAACCAAATGGAATAGCAGCGCATCACTCATGGTGTTATATCTCTTTAGAGTGAATGCTACTGGTAGGATACCTGAATCATTTGGTCATCTAACTTCACTGCGTAGATTGACGATAGGTTCTTGTAATCTCTCAGGGTCTATTCCTAAACCTCTATGGAATCTCACCAACATAGAGACTTTGAACCTTGGTGATAACCATCTTGAAGGACCAATTTCCGATTTCTTTAGATATGGAAAGCCCAGGTCGTTATTTATTGGAAATAACAGCTTTGTTGGCCAACTTGAGTTCTTATCCTTTAACAGAAGCTGGATGCAACTTGAATCGCTAGATTTTTCGTCCAATTCCCTAACTGGTCCAATTCCTTCTAATGTAAGCGGACTGCAAAACCTACAATCACTCTTCTTGTCATCAAACCACTTGAATGGGACTATACCATCCTGGATATTCTCCCTCCCATCAGTATGGATTTTAGACTTGAGTGATAACCATTTCAGTGGAAACATTCAGGAGTTCAAATCCCAAACATTGTTTTCCGTTTCTCTAAAACAAAATCAGCTGAAAGGTCCTATTCCAAAGTCACTCCTAAACCAGAGTGACCTATGGTTTCTTCTCCTTTCGCACAATAATCTCAGTGGACAGATTGCTTCGACCGTCTGCAATCTGAAAACAACACGAGTGCTAGATTTGGGCAGCAATAATTTGGAGGGAATAATCCCACTGTGTTTGGGTGAGATGAGTGAACTTCTGGTTTTGGATTTAAGCAACAATAGTCTCAGCGGGACAATTAATACAACTTTTAGTATAGTAAACAAACTTAGAGTCATTAAATTTGACCGGAATAATCTAGAGGGGAAAGTCCCACAATCTTTGATCAATTGCAAAATTTTGGAAGTTCTTGATTTAGGTAACAATGAGTTGAATGACATATTTCCTAAATGGTTGAGAGCCCTACCTGATTTGCAGATTTTGAACTTGAGATCAAATAAGTTCTATGGCCCTATAAAAGATTCAAGGACTGACAACTTGTTTGCTCAAATTCGAGTCATAGATCTCTCATCCAATGGATTTAGTGGAGATTTACCAGTGAGCCTTTTTGAGAATTTTGAATCCATGAAAATAATTGGTGAGAACAGTGGAACCCGAAAGTACGTAGCAGATTCTTTTTCTAATATTTACACAAATTCCTTGATAGTGACAACAAAGGGACTGGAGCTTGAACTTCCTCGAGTTTTGACTACAGACATGATTATCGATCTCTCAAGGAATAGATTTGAAGGCCATATCCCAAGCATTATTGGAGATCTCGTTGGGCTTCGTACGTTGAACTTATCCCATAATGGCTTGGAAGGTCACATACCAGCATCACTGCACCAATTATCTGTACTTGAATCATTGGATCTCTCCTCAAACAAAATCAGCGGAGAAATTCCACAACAACTTGCATCCCTCACATTTCTTGCAGTCTTAAATCTCTCTCACAATCATCTTGTTGGATGTATCCCCAAAGGAAAACAATTTGATACGTTTGAGAACAGTTCGTACCAAGGGAATGATGGGTTACGTGGATTGCCACTCTCAAAGGATTGTGGGGGTGATGAAGGGGTACCACAAGCAACAACTCCATTTGGGCTAGATGAAGGAGAAGAAGGAGATTCAGCAATGATAAGTTGGCAGGCGGTTCTCATGGGTTACGGTTGTGGACTTGTTATCGGACTATCCATAATATACATAATGCTGTCAACCCAAAATCCAGCATGGTTTTCCAGGGTGTTTGAAGAATTGGAACACAAAATTATTATTAGAATAACAAGGTTCAAGAAAAGATATTAATGTGTAACCTTCAGGTATATAATTTGATCTTTATTGTTCTAAAGATTATTTTATATATATATCAATGAATTTTCTAATTCCTTCATCCTTAAAGCTCTTAACTTAAATTCTTTATTTTTTTGAAATCGCAGGATTCAAATCTAATATATATGTAGCCTGTGATGCAAATATAAGCCTTTATCTTTTAAAGTTTGTGATTTTTCCAAAGTGTTTGTTACTCTACGAATAAAAGCATTAATTTTCATTTTGGATTAGGCTGCAAATAAAGTTCAGTTGGTAAATTTATGAATAGTTCCTAAAATGTCTGTTTCAAACCAATTCATTTGCAAACACCGAAGGAACTACCAAAATCTTAACATTTTCAAAAGCTTCTTCTTTGCCTCTTCCTATGTAAGGAGATGATGTATACGGTGTACTCCCTCTGTCCCAGTTTATATGACTTATTTTCTTTTTTAGTTCAGTTCCAAAAAATATAACACATTTCTATACAAAGTAACTATTTAATTATAAAATGCCTATTTTACCCTTGATGAAATGATTTATACTCACACAAATATCTATCACCTATTTTAAACCACAAATTTGAAAAGTTTTTATTTCTTTCTTAAATTTCGTGTCAAGTCAAACTAACTCATATAAAATGAAACGGAGGAAGTAGTTATTTTCCAACAATCATTCACATTCTAGATTTCGTACCCTAGACTTGATGGGGGAATAATGTTGGATTTTTGACTTGGAAGTCAACTCTATACACCAATCAACACTTTTATCCTAACCAATCAATATTGTTTTGGAATGTTGACTTGAAACGTTTTTTTTTCTCAAGGTCTATACACCATTATTACTCTTATTGTGATCAATAACTATAGACTTTCTTTTTTCTCAAGGTCTATACACCATTATTTCTCTTATTCTGACCAATAACTATAGACCTTCTTTTTCATCAAGGTCTATACACCACTAATACTCTTGTAGATTTCTATTGTCAAAGTCTATACACTAATTGTCACTCCTATAAACTTTTCTATTTTCTCATTTTTTTTAAAAATTGTTCGGTGCACAAAGCATTCAGTGTTAGTGTCACGACCTGAAAAATGGACCTGATGACAATTGTCCTTTCCCACCAAGACAAGTCAGCCTCAACCCAACGAAAACGAAAGAAAAGCAGAAATAACTAAAACAAGAACAAGACAAAGGAGGAAATCTTATTCATTCTAAACAACACCCCAAAAACTGGTTGTCACGTGTACAAGCCACTAAAATAAATACAGAATTTGAAAGATAAATACAAGTCTCAATGTCTTTGCTTCTCATATAGAACAAAGCATAAATAAAAAGGAAAAAAGGGGGTCCGCCGAAATGACAAGCAGCTACCTCTTCAAGTCCTTCCACGACCTCAAAATCAGAAGAAGAAAGAGAAGATCACACAGGTCTGGGCTCGGAACCTACACAAGTGTAGAAGCAAGGAGTGAGTACCACCAACATGGTACCCAACAAGCAACCTAATAAACTATGCAACCTAGCTAAATCGAATAATCCTTTCCATCCCAACCGAACCTCCAAAAACTACAACCTGCATAGAAATCAGTCCAACCTAACAGTTCTACAATAACAAGTCTCAAGGCTCAACGATCATAGATCAAACGTCACATCTCAACAACCGATATGTATCAAAACATTTACTCTCAAGTACAAGACATCTCAATTCACAAATAGCACATGTTCAACTCATATATCAAGTAAACCGAATCAAACACAACAAATAGTATCAATCATATCCATCAAGTAAGTTGAAATGTATGCATTAAGTAGATTGATCACAAGTCAACATTGGCCGGAACCATTTTCCTTCGGCATAATGTCACTAGCCAGAACCACTTGCCGGAACCATTTTCCTTCGGCTTTTATCACAAAAATAGCACTTGCCGACAAAGACCTCAACATCATAGCACTTGCTGACAAAAACCTTGGTATTATAATACTTGTCGGCAAAAACCTCTGCATTATAATACTTGCAGACAAAGACCTCGACATTATAACACTTGTCGACAAAGAACTCGGCATTATAAGCGAAGAGGCTCTCGCTTCTGCGAAGCTCGCTTAAGCGGCCAGCCTTCGCAAAAGTGTGGCTTACAGACACCAGCAAAATTCAGCCAACTCTCAAATAAAAAAAGAGACAAAAACATAATATAGATAAATAAGCCTAGTATTTAAATGTCATATCACTCCCACTTTCTTACGTAAATTCGTTTGATGCATAAAACTAAAGTTAGACTAGTGAATTATTTATAGAGGGTTGACTTGACTGGAATATGTCTAAACCAAATTAAAAGTTGGTCCCAAAGCTGGAAACTGAGGTTCCCTAAAAAGGATGAAGACTCAAAGTCTACTCTGTCCTGCTTTTAGGGCTCGTTTGATAGCTAGTAAAGTAACAATAGTTACTAATTTTTGGACACGTGTATTTCATGTGAATTTTTATAAATTTTCTGAAGTGTGCATTTCCCTATGAATAAAAGCATTAGTTTTCATTTATCAATAGTTTGTTACATATTCAGGTGATAGGACACAAGTAACCCCCTATATTATGACCGAAATCTTAGAGACACACCTAAACTTAACTAGAGTCCTATTACCCCCCCCCCCCCTCCCCCCTCACTCATTTTTTCATAATTTTGTGGACCATTTATGCTGAAGTGGCACATTCAACCACCCAAGTTGGTTATGTTTGTACACACATGCCTGCCACGCATGTAAATATTTTTTAAATTTTTTTTAAAAATATTTTTGTTTGATTTTTAATAAAAGATTTTTTGATTTATTATTTTAATGGTCAAATTTATTTCTCACTCATTTACTTGTAAAATTTATCATAGATTCCCCAATTTATTTATTTTTACATATACAAAAATAAATTACAATATAACCGCATAAAAAATAGTTTTAAATTTTCTTCTTACTTTTTTCTCTTTTTCCATTCACATTTTTTTCTTTTTTCTTCTCATATTTTTACACTAAAAATGAAAGGGAAAAGAAATAAATAAGAATAAGATACTCAAATAATGATAAGCAAGTAGATCTATAAGGAAAATATTTAAAACTCAAATTACGCATTGAATTAAAGAAGTAAAAAAAATCATGTGTGAGAAAGATCAAATATACCTTACAAGACATGAATTCTTTTTAAAAAAAATAATAGTAGCCTCTTTCAACTCTCCAATCTCGAAAAAAATAATGGTTGTGGACTTGTTATTGGACTGTCCATAATGTTGTCAACTCAATATCCAGCATGGTTTTCTAGGGTGTTTGAAGAATTGGAACACAGAATTATTACGAGAATGAAAAGGCACAAGAAAAGATATTAGTGTTTTACCTCCAGGTATTCAATTTGATCTTTATCGTTTTGAAGATTATTTTATATATATCAATGAATTTTCTACCTTTAAAGCTCATAACTTTACTTCTTTTTTGAAAATTGCAGGATTCAAGTCTAATATGTAGTTGGTGATGCAAATAAAAGCTTGTACTTTCCCTATGAATAAAAGCATTAGTTTTCGTTTATCAATAGTTTCCTTATTAGCTGAAATATCCTTATGATGTTAACTCTCTCTTGACTCAATTTTCTGCGTGTAGCGTGGGTGTTAATTTAGCATGTTACAAAATATTGTATCAGAGGCAGATCTTCGAGGGATCAGTTTGTTGCCCTGTTTGTTTGACAAGAACCTGATTGAGTCCTCTGTTTTATTTGAGAAGATTTGTCCTCTGTTTTCACGCTATCCGAATTAGTCGAGTCTCAAAGCGGATGCTAGACACCTATGTTAGGACTCTTTAAGAAATGCCGCCGCACTCGAGTTAAATAGTGCAAAAATTAATATTTTTGCAGAGTCCGAGCAACATATCTGGACGCCGGGTGAAAAAGAAATGAAAGTTAGATTAAATACATATAGAGCAGCATAGCTTAAGAAAATGAAAAATACATTTTAAACTTATAAATACAAGATTACAAGTGAAGTCATCAATTTTGTATTCATATTTAGCCTTTATATTCTCCAAGGTTCACAAGTTTTTTTGAAGTGTGGCTTCAGAAAGCTGATGTATCTTAGAAAGACCCTTTTTGATAAATAAGATTAATAGTGCGCAATAATTGGGTCAGGACTACTTGTAGAAAGTTGGAATTGTGACGTTTTTGACTAACTAGTATCTTGGTTGGATTGCGTTAATGGTTTATTTTGCATTTGGGACCCAATGACCTGCAGTAATTTTCAATCCGAGTACAAGAGAAGTAAGATTTCTTCCCAACATAAATGAAGAATTTTCTCCTTGTAACTGTTCATTAGGTTTTGAGCCATAAGAAAACAAGTTCAAAGTTCTTTCAACAACAAATCATGTTCGAGAAGGGTACATAAATCATGTTCGAGAAGGTTTTGAGCCAAATCATACAGTGTTGGGACTTGAGAATGTGATTTGACTTACAGTGCAATGACTTGAGAAAGATAAAATAGTCTTAACATATTGTGTGACACATTGAATGTACATTGTAAATTTATTTGCTTAGTTTGTTACATAATAAGTAATTTATTTGCTTAGTTTGAGTAGGCACTCTATGAAAGACACTGTTGCCTCATTCACTTTTGGTTTTGGATGCGGAATTAGCGAAACACATTTTATGAAGTGAATGAATTTCAAATTCCAATTGTTTGACTCTTTAGCTTTAATTTAACACACATTTTACAGATGACCTTATTAAAAGTTGGTTATGGCTAACAACATCTCCTACGTTATCTTTCTTCTTATTTAACTTTTTTCTTTTGTTATCTTTATAAAATATATATTATTATTTTTGTCCAAATATTTTTAAAAAAATAATGCATAACTGAAGGACGAAATAGATATCCAACTTTTTGTTTCTTAGTAATATTAGAAAAGAGAAAGTTGTGTGGTATGTGTGGAGGGTTGTTAAGATAGCAAAACAAAGATATTTTTTGTGAAATCTTTGTCTAGTAAGGTATCGAACAAAATGCATGTGTTTTTACAAGTGATGAGATTTTTCTTGATATAGCTTATATAGACCGACATCTTTTCCCCCTACATGTCTCTCGAGTATAACTATTCTTAACATATCTTCTTCTTCTCATCAACTTCTAGTGCAGGAATTTATTCATACACCTAACAAACATAACATCGAAGCATTTCTGTCATCGCAGCTCATCATGATCTGAATTTTCTAACTTTAAGAATATGGAATATTAGATCAAAATTATTAATAACACATCAATTGAATATAAATTTATTCTCTCTTTGACTATCCTAATTTCTGATATTTTAATATAATATCATAACTTTTACCATTTCAATAAAAATTTGAATTGAGCTTGATATTTCAAGTGGTGGGACTTAGCTTGACATATCTTATATAGACCAACATCGCTTGCACAAATTATGTGCAAAAAACTCTTAATTACATGGTGTGATATTATCCGTTTTGAGAAAAACTTGCACAGTTTCCCCCTAAATATCTCTCATCATTAAGAGTATCACTACTCTTAACATATCTCTTTTTGTTATCAACTTCTAGTGTGACAACGAAGCATTATGTCGCGGTTCAGACCTTATTTATCTCCAAATTATCTCTCTGCTTTACCACTTCCAGTTCCAAAATTGTGGAAAATCTTAATCTTGAAAAGTAATTAACAAACATTGAACATGTTTATGATCAATTAATTTCCAGCTTTAGGAATATGGCATATTAAATTGAAATTATTAATAACACATCAATTGAACACAAATCTATTCTCTTTTCATTTATCCTAAATTCTAATATTTCTACATAATTTTATAACTTTTACTATTTTGATAAACATTTGAATTGAGCTTGATAAACACAAGGTGGAAAAAAGAAAGCAAAATAGGAATTTTCTTTTTCCTTTTTTTGTAGTAGAAAGGGAATGTTGTGTGTGTGTATGGTTGTTAAAGAGAGCCATAACAACAACTTTTTATGTGATAAGGTACATACATGTGTTATTACATGTGAAATGCTTACATATATATTGTGTGACACACTGAAATTGACATAAAATGACTTGGTGACCTTCCTAGAATTGATTACTCCAAACCAACAATTAAATGTACATCATAAATTGGAAAAAAGAGACATATATAATCCTCAACTTTGTGATCTAGAGCAAACATAATCCTCGTTAATTAAAAAGTGATGCATATATGTCCTTGTCGTCAAATAATTAGTGCATATTTATCTTTTATCATTAACACAGACTTATATTTACTGAACTAAAAAAAAAATTAAATTCATTTATATATTCAAAAAATGACATGTAGCTTTTAAAAAATACCTCATCCATTTTTTTACCCCTCCGATCCTGACCCGATCCAAAGTAAAAAAATCTCAACTTCTCTACTACTCAATCTTAAAATGGATTTGGATCGAATCTGAATAAAAGAGGAACTATTTTTTTAGTTGGGTCAGGTTTGGAGGGATAAAGAAAACGGGTGAGGTAAATTTTTAAAGGCACACGATAGTTTTGAAATTAAAAACCCAGTTTTAGGACTTACTTGTATTTTTTATTCATTATGTTAAGGAAAGTGGTAAATATGCACCATTTGTTAGACGTCGTGAATAGATATGCACCATTATTTAAATGGCGGTGTATATGCACCACGTTTTTAATAAGAGGTATATCCGCTCTAAATCGCAAAGTTGAGAAATATATTTTCCTTAGTAAATTTCTTTGCATAATTTGTTCTATATATACCTCATCAAAATTATTGAATAGAGGAACAAAACAAAGATTTCTTCTCTACCAACTCAATTAGTTTTGAACACTTTAGTGCAAAAATGAGTTATGTAAAACTTGTATTTCAAATGCTATTTCCCTTCCTCTGTCATCTTTCTTTCTGCTCATCCTTATCTCATTTGTGCTCCAAAGATCAAGCTCTTGCTCTTCTACAATTCAAGCATATGTTTACAATAAGTCCTTATGCTTCTGCTTACTGTGATTTTCCTCATCCGAAAACTCTTTCGTGGAACAAGAGCACAGATTGTTGCTCTTGGGATGGAGTTTATTGTGATGCGATGACAGGACAAGTGATTGAGCTCAACCTCACTTGCAGCCAACTTCAAGGCAACTTTCATTCCAACAGAAGCCTCTTTCAACTCTCCAATCTCAAAAGGCTTGATTTGTCTAATAATAATTTTTCTGGATCGTACATTTCACCTAAATTTGGTGAGTTTTCTAGTTTGACATATCTTGATTTGTCATATTCAAGTTTTACAGGTCTAATCCCCGCAGAAATCTCTCGTCTTTCTAAATTACAAGTTCTTCGTATCCAAAGTAGTCTATTAAGTTTCAGACCTCACAATTTTGAACTGCTCCTTAAGAACTTGACTCAATTAAGAGAGCTTCACTTTGACGGTGTGAACATCTCTTCTACCATTCCTCTTAATTTCTCTTCTTATTTAACTACTCTAGGACTTTCAGACACACAGTTATATGGGATATTGCCCGAAAGAGTTTTCCACCTTTCCAACTTAGAATCTCTGGATTTATCATCCAATCCCCAGCTCACTGTTAGGTTTCCCACGACCAAATGGAATAGCAGTGCCTCACTCATGGAGTTAAATCTCGATAGAGTGAATGCTACTGATAGGATACCTGAATCATTTGGTCATCTAACTTCACTGCGTACATTGAAGATAGGTTCTTGTAATCTCTCAGGGTCTATTCCTAAACCTCTATGGAATCTCACCAACATAGAGGATTTGGACCTTCGCGATAACCATCTTGAAGGACCAATTTCTGATTTCTTTAGATTTAGAAAGCTCAGGTCGTTATCACTTGGAAATAACAACTTTGATGGCCAACTTGACTTCTTATCCTTTAACAGATGGACGCAACTTGAATGGCTAGATTTTTCATTCAACTCCCTAACAGGTCCAATTCCTTCTAATGTAAGTGGTATGCAAAACCTACGATCACTCAGTTTGTCATCAAACCACTTGAATGGGACTATACCATCATGGATATTCTCCCTCCCTTCACTAACTGATTTAGACTTGAGTGATAACCATTTCGGTGGAAAGATTCAGGAGTTCAAATCCCAAACATTGCTTTCCGTTTCTCTAAAACAAAATCAGCTGGAAGGACCTATTCCAAAGTCACTCCTAAACCAGCTGGACCTATTGTTTCTTCTCCTTTCGCACAACAATCTCAGTGGACAGATCGCTTCAACCATCTGCAATCTGAAAATACTGATACTGCTAGATTTGAGCAGCAATAATTTGGAGGGAACAATCCCACTATGTTTGGGTGAGATGAGTGGACTTGTGATTTTGAATTTAAGAAACAACAGTCTTAGCGGGACAATTAATACAACTTTTAGTATTGGAAACCAACTCAGAGTCATTCTAATGGACAGGAATAAGCTAGAGGGGAAAGTCCCACGATCTTTGATTAATTGCAAATATTTGAAACTCCTTGATCTAGGCAACAATGAGTTGAATGACACATTTCAAAAATGGTTGGGAGCCCTTCCTGATTTGCAGATTTTAAACTTGACATCAAATAAGTTTCATGGTCCCATTAAAGCTTTAAGGACTGGAAACTTGTTTGCACAAATTCGAGTTTTGGATCTCTCATCCAATGAATGTAGTGGGAATTTACCAGAAAGCCTTTTTGAGAATTTCCAAGCTATGAAAATCATTGATGAGAACATTATACCTCCAGTGTATGTAGGAGATCAATATAATATTATGACAAAGGGATCAAATCTTGTTGTGACTGAAATTTTTGTTGATGACAAAATTATCGATCTCTCAAGGAATAGATTTGAAGGTCATATCCCAAGTACTATTGGAGATCTAATTGGGCTTAGATTCATTAAATTGAATGGGAATAAGCTACAGGGGAAAGTCCCACGATCTTTGATCAATTGCGAGTATTTGAAACTTCTTGATCTAGGGGACAATGAATTGAATGATACATTTCCAAACTGGTTGGGGACCCTACCTGATTTGTTGATTTTAAGTTTGAGATCAAATAAGTTTCATGGTCCCATTAAAGATTCAAGGACTGGAAACTTGTTTGCGCAGCTTCGAATTATGGATCTCTCATCCAATGGATTTAGTGGGAATTTACCAGCAAGTCTTTTTGAGAATTTCCAAGCTATGAAAATTAATGATGAGAACATGAAAACTCCAGTGTATGTAGGAGGTGGTTCTGTGACAATTACAACAAAGGGATTGGATCTTGTTTTTGTTCGAGTTTGGACTAACAACATGGTTATCGATCTCTCAAGGAATAGATTTGAAGGTCATATGCCAAACATTATTGGAGATCTCGTAGGACTTCGTACGTTGAACTTATCTCATAATCGCTTGGAAGGTCATATACCAACATCACTGCAACATTTATCTGTACTTGAATCGTTGGATCTCTCATCCAACAAAATAGGCGGAGGAATTCCACAACAACTTGTATCCCTCACGTTTCTTGAAGTCTTAAATCTCTCTCACAATCATCTTGTTGGATGCATCCCCAAAGGAAACCAATTTGATACATTTGAGAAAAGTTCATACCGAGGGAATGATGGGTTACGTGGATTGCCACTCTCAAACGATTGTGGTGGTGATGATGGGGTACCACAAGCAACAACTCCATTTGGGCTAGATCAAGGAGAAGAAGGAGATTCTGCAATTATAAGTTGGCAGGCGGTTCTCATGGGTTACGGTTGTGGACTTGTTATTGTACTGTCCATAATATACATAATGCTGTCAACTCAATATCCAGCATGGTTTTCAAGGATGGATGTAGAATTGGACCACAGAATTCTTATGAGAATGAAAAGGCACAAGAAAAGATATTAGTGTGTTACCTCCAGGTATTCAATTTGATCTTTATCAATGAATTTGCTCACCCTTAAAGCTCTTAACTTTAAATTCTTCTTTTTTGAAAATTGCAGGATTCAAGTTTAATATGTTGTTGGTGATGCAAATAAAAGCTTTTACTTTACTAGTTTGTGATGTATTTGAAGTGTGCATTTCCCTATGTATAAAAGCATTAGTTTTCGTTTATCAATAGTTTGTTACATAATCAATGTAATTATTAGTTAGCTAATTGGATTCGACTGCGAAGCTCAGTTAATGGATTTATGAAGTTATTTAGTTAAGCTTTTACTCTTATTCTGTTTTGTGGGGATTCTCATGGCTTCTTGTCAAGTCGTTAATGCATTACAACTGTGTCACCAAATTCTTTATTTCTCTTGTTTCAGAATCTGATTTAGGAATATCCATGTTAGAGTGGGTAAAAGTCCCACATTGGTTGGGGAATGGACTGGTGGTCTCCTTATATGGACTTGGGCAAACCTCTCCTCATGAGCTAGCTTTTGGGGTTGAGTTAGGTGCAGGTGTCATATCTTAACAATCCATACATCTCACTCTATGACCCGTCCGCGTGTTCTGTTTGTACAGAAGGGAATTTTATTACACTGTTTATCAGCAAAAGGAAAATGGAAAAACCTCTGCTTTCACCTTGTTCTGTTTTATTATGTCAAATACTTCCCCTGTACACCAATGCCAGATTATGTCAGTGTGGCAAACTTCACTGTTAACTAACGAAAAACATGAATGAAATCCTATTAATACTCTTGTATCGGAATCAAATTTTTTGGATATCCACAGTTGTCGTTCTATGACGTGTTCAGGGAGTAGACACCAAGTCTTTCATTTCCCTAACTTTCCTGCACCTGGAAAGCAAGATATGTAAATGACAGCACCACTTCATCCTGCTTAATTTCTGCTTAAGTTCACCCAAATTGCATCATAACAGCATACATTCCAAATATATTGTAAATCTTTGAAGTGAAGAATCCAACGCACTGTTATTGAGTGCAAATACTAAACTTTCATTTGTTGGAGCTATAATGCAAATTTCATTAAAATTGGTAACTTATCTAGCAAAAAAATTGGTTTCACTTATTCCGTGTCCAAAACCAAAAGTGAATGAGGCAGCAGTGATGATGTGTTTAAACTTCAGGTATATACTTGACCAAAGTACTGCAAGTTCTCATCCAATCCGAGGCTGTAATAGTTATGTCGAAAGTCTCGTTCCCTTTGAATAATTTTGTTTCCAAGTTTTACCTTGAAGGCATTTTCAGTACTGTTTGTTCTGTTTTATTGCGAATATCTTTACATTATTGAAATTAACTCAATAATTCGAATTTTCCAAGTTTGTTCTGTTTGTGCACGAGGCTACGTACTGGTCAAGTCTCGCTGCAGCAATCAAGTCTAATTTGGAGGGACATCTACTTGGAGCACCATTTGCATGTAGAACAACATCATAACTTGGAGCACTTGTTTGTGGTTCAAATGATTGTCCATCTACAACATAAGGCACAAGTTTAACTTTAACCGCTAAAGACTCATCCCGTCACACTACTCTAGAAATCAGAGGAACCAATGAAATGACTCCATGATTATCTCCGACGTTGGCAAAGTCAACAGAGACACCTCTATTGTTTTTAAAGTTTTCCTCATTACTTCTTGTGCTATTACTCAGTTGTGTGTTTATGTCAATTTCAGTTATGGCTTTCAACATTACCTAGTCGAGAAACCTCGTGTCTGTTCTTCCTGGTTAGTCATAAGCAAATTAGGAGGAAACATCCTCTTTCTCTGTTTGTTCAACTCCTTTCTCTACGTTAGATCAGGCCGGGGTCGATTACGTGCTATTTCTTGCTCTGTTTGTTCAACATCAAGCTAATTAAGGAGGCAATATCTACACTCTCTCTTGCTCTGTGGGTCGATCACGTGCATTGGAACTGAAGTACAAAGTTGTCTCGACAATATGTCATGTTTGAGACGGGTACACAAAATATTGGGTTTTCACTTTAGGTATAGATAAATCATGGAGATACACCCAAACCATCTCCCATTGTGTTCCGTATTTTATGCCCAGTGTTTGCATTAGTGGAGTTATCTATCAGTTTGTTGTAAGCGATTCTAAATCTTCTATAGTTGCATTTGATGTTAAATTTGAAAATTTTGAATTATTGCATTGTGGAAATGCATCTGAGTCAGTGTTATACTACTAGATGATAGGGGGGAAGGGTAAATTAGCAGTCATAGATTATGGAAGAATATGGCTAAGTGGATACATCAACTTGTGGATTTTAGAGCTGACACCAAGAAAAGAATGGGAGAGACATATCATTGGTGTTCCCTTTCTATGGAACGATGTAGAACCTAAATTTATACCATCCTGCATGGCCCGTGATGGGGAGATTGTATTTGTATTGAACTTAAAGTCAGGAGCTTTATGTTGTTTGTGTTATGATGTCACAAGAAAGAGTTGGAGGGAATTAAAAATCAAGTGGAAGGCATTTTATTTTGCGTGCTTGTATGTCTTTTTTCTTGAATTTGGGTAACATAAACCTATAATGTGTTTAAACTTCAGGTATATACTTGACCAAAGTACTGCAAGTTCTCATCCAATTCGAGGCGTTTATAGTTACCTGGAAACGTAACTACAGAGAGAAGACTGAGTGTGACAATCCTGTGTTTGTTCTTGAGCCGAGGGTCTATCAGAAACAGCCTCTCTACCTCCCTAGTTAGAAATAAGGTTTGCATATACTACACCCTCCCTAGACCCCACTTGTGGGATTACACCGGGTCTGTTGTGTCTGTTCTTGTTGTAGTAGAGGTAAGGAATGAAGCAATAAGAATGAACTAGGGAGGATCATGATATGCTTACCTCTTGCTCGAGCTTCAATAGATGTCTGTTGACATGCTGCTGGAGCCTCTCATTTGCATAGTTTATCAAAAATTGTTCAAATGTGTTTCTCTGAAAAGTGGGAATGGGAGTGTCAAGGTGGATAAAAAGGAATCTCCTATACTTTTATACTTTTTTCTTGAATTTGGGTAACATAAACCTATAATGTGTTTCCAAGTTTTACCTGGAAGGCATGCATTTTGAGTACTATTTGTTCTGTTTTATTGTCAAATATCTTTACATCAACACTTCTTCACCGTCCTTTATGCCTCCATCAGAGAAGGCTCATTATTGTAATTAACTCAATAATATGCAACTCCGCTGAAAACCATGTGAAGGATTTGAGTACTGTTTGTTCTGTTTGTGCACGAGGCTACGTACTGGTCATGTCTCGCTGCAGCAATCAAGTCTAATTTGGAGTGACATCTACTTGGAGCACCATTGGCATGTTGAACAACATCATAACTTGGAGCACTTGTTTTTGGCTCAAATGATTGTCCATCTACAACATAAGGCCACAAGTTGAACTTTAACCGCGAAAGACTCATCCCATCACACTACTCTATAAAACAAAGGAACCAATAAAATGACTCCACGATTGTCAACTTCTTCTTCTTATTAACTTTTAGTGTGGGAGAATCTTAGTAGCTCAATTGATTGGCTATATAAACTTTTACCTTGTTGGTGAGAGTTCAATTTCCCACCTTGTAATCTCCTTATTCTCATTTCCTTTTTCCCCTACTATTCTCTCTTCATTTATCCTAATTTCTGATATTTCTACTTAGGGTGTGTTTGGTATGAAGGAAAATGTTTTCCATGAAAAATGTTTTCCTGGAAAATAAGTGGATTTTTGACTTATTTTCTCATGTTTGGTTGATTAGTAGAAAATATTTTCCGGAAAATATTTTTTAGTATTTAATTTATGAATGAAAAACATTTTAAAGAAAATATCTTTTATTTTTTTTACTAGAGAGTAGAAAATAATTTTTGATCCGAAAACCAACCTCGATAATCAATCTAAGACATGACCCAGACACGAACTAGAACACAACCCTGACGACGGATCTGAAATCCGACCCTGAAATCTGACCAGAACTTGACCCTGATTATCAACCTGAGACCCAATATTTGAATTGGGACCAGATATTTGACCCAGAACCTGACCCCGATACCCAAACTTGAACACGATCCATCAATCTGAGTTTCGACTTCGACACTCGAATCGAGACCCGACTTCCAAATAAGGATCCATGGGTGGGGAGTCGGGGTAGGGGTGGGGTGGAGTAAAAAATAAAATTTTTAAATTGAAAATATTTTTTAAAAAACAAACTTTATTTTTTAGGGGGTGGGGGCGGGGGGCTGGTGGGGATTCGGGGGTAGGGGGTGGGAGGTAAAAAAATTAAAAATTTGAAATTGAAAATATTTTTTTAAAGACAAACTTTAAAAAAAAAAATTGAGGGGAGGGGGGTTGAGGGTAGGGATGGGATGGGGTAAGAAAAAAAATGGATTTTGAGGCTAGATGAGAGTTTTGGAAAATGTTTTCCTTAATTTTTGAAGGGAAGTCATTTTCCTTAGATTTGAGGAAAATAAGTTGATTTGACAAAATGTTTCTATTCTAATTCAGTCCTATATATAATTTAGGTTGTTACTTGTTATTCGTATTGATGTGATTAATTTGGATTCTTCTTGTAATTTCCATTATACTTGATAATTTCAGTGTATAAAATCAGATAGAGAAAAGTAGTCGAAAGATAATCTTATTCATTCAGTACCCAAACTTTAAATACAACAGATAAGAACAACCTACAGCTAAACTTAAGGAAATTATCAAGTTGCAGTACTTTTGTGAAGTATATACCTCAAATATTTTTTATAAAATATATATTATTATTTTTGTCCAAATATTTTTTAAAAAATAATGCATAACTGAAGGACGAAATAGATATCCAACTTTTTGTTTCTTTGTAATATTAGAAAAGAGAAAGTTGTGTGGTATGTGTGGAGGGTTGTTAAGATAGCAAAACAAAGATATTTTTTTTGAAATCTTTGTCTAGTAAGGTATCGAACAAAATGCATGTGTTTTTACAAGTGATGAGATTTTTCTTGATATAGCTTATATAGACCGACATCTTTTCCCCCTACATGTCTCTCATCATTAAGAGTATAACTATTCTTAACATATCTTCTTCTTCTCATCAACTTCTACTGCAGGAATTTATTCATACACCTAACAAACATAACATCGAAGCATTTCTGTCATCGCAGCTCATCATGATCTGAATTTTCTAACTTTAAGAATATGGAATATTAGATCAAAATTATTAATAACACATCAATTGAATATAAATTTATTCTCTCTTTGACTATCCTAATTTCTGATATTTTAATATAATATCATAACTTTTACCATTTCAATAAAAATCTGAATTGAGCTTGATATTTCAAGTGGTGGGACTTAGCTTGACATATCTTATATAGACCAACATCGCTTGCACAAATTATGTGCAAAAAACTCTTAATTACATGGTGTGATATTATCCGTTTTGAGAAAAACTTGCACAGTTTCCCCCTAAATATCTCTCATCATTAAGAGTATCACTACTCTTAACATATCTCTTTTTGTTATCAACTTCTAGTGTGACAACGAAGCATTATGTCGCGGTTCAGACCTTATTTATCTCCAAATTATCTCTCTGCTTTACCACTTCCAGTTCCAAAATTGTGGAAAATCTTAATCTTGAAAAGTAATTAACAAACATTGAACATGTTTATGATCAATTAATTTCCAGCTTTAGGAATATGGCATATTAAATTGAAATTATTAATAACACATCAATTGAACACAAATCTATTCTCTTTTCATTTATCCTAAATTCTAATATTTCTACATAATTTTATAACTTTTACTATTTTGATAAACATTTGAATTGAGCTTGATAAACACAAGGTGGAAAAAAGAAAGCAAAATAGGAATTTTCTTTTTCCTTTTTTTGTAGTAGAAAGGGAATGTTGTGTGTGTATGGTTGTTAAAGAGAGCCATAACAACAACTTTTTATGTGATAAGGTACATACATGTGTGTTAGGGTGGAAAACCTCACCCCCAATGTGGAGGTAGAGAATATTATATATTGACAAAATATTATCTAAGTGGTACACAAGAATAAGGAAATTACAATATGTGTACAAATAGGTTAAGTAACTCTAATACAAATAGGTTAAGTAACTCTAATACAAATAGGTTAAGTAACTCTAATACCCCCCTTCAAGCGAAACGGTGGTGGACGAAGGCCAAGCATTGATCGGAAAGATTCAAACTGAGGCCGAGGAAGACTCTTGGTGAAGATGTCAGCCACCTGAAGCGTGGTCGGAACAAACTTAGTGTAGAGTTTACCAGACGAAACAAGCTCCCGAATGAAGTGATAGTCCAGATCAATGTGTTTCGCCCTCTTATGAGACACAGGATTCTGTGTGAGAAAAAGTGCACTCCGATTGTCACAGAGCAGCGTGGGGCGATCAGGAGGCAAAGCATGGAGCTCCCGAAGCAAGTGAGTGATCCATACAATTTCAGCCGCAGTATTCGCCATGGCTCGATACTCCGATTCACAACTGGAGCGGGAGACAGTCGGTTGTTTCTTAGCACTCCAGGATACTAAGTTTCCACCAAGGAAAATAGAGTAGCCATAAGTAGAACGGCGAGTTTCGAGACATCTGGCCCAATCAGCATCCGAGTAACCAAGAATAGAGACATTATGCGGCTTGGTGAACAACAGGCCATAGGCAAGTGTGCCTTTGACATACCGAAGAATGCGCTTGACACACTGGAAATGAAAAACAGTCGGTGTCTGTAAGAACTGACTAACCTGATTCACCGCATAGGACAGATCCGGACGAGTAATGGTAAGGTACTGCAATGCGCCAACTAGAGACCGATAATGAGTTGGATCCTTAAAAGGATCACCAGCGGTGATGAAGGACTCATGAGGAGCTAAGGGTGTGTGCACAGGCTTAGAATCAAGTAAAGCAGCACGTTCAAGGATATCACGAGCATACTTGGATTGGCTGAGAAATAACCCATTATCAGTGTAGGTCACTTCAAGACCAAGAAAATAATTGAGAGCTCCAAGATCTTTAATAGCAAACTCCTGGTTTAGACGCGAGATAAACGCAACCATGAGGTCAGTTCGGTTTCCGGTGAGGATTAAATCATCAACATAGACGAGCAGGTACATAATGCAGGAGGAGCGTTTGAAAACAAACAGAGATGTATCTGAGCGACTGCTCGTAAAACCATTGGTGAGAAGAAAGGAACTTAATCGCTGAAACCAAGCACGCGGAGCCTGCTTGAGGCCGTATAACGCTTTGTTCAAGCGACACACATGATCAGGAAACCGAGAGTCTGCAAAGCCAGGGGGTTGTTCCATATGAACAACTTCATTCAGATGACCATGCAAGAAGGCATTTTTGACATCAAGCTGATGAAGCTTCCAATTGTTGATAACGGCAAGAGATAAGACAATGCGTACCGTAGAAGCCTTAACCACCGGACTAAAGGTGTGGGAATAATCTAAGCCAGGGATTTGAGTGAAGCCTTGAGCCACCAGTCGCGCTTTGAAACGTTCAACAGACCCATCTGAGTTGTACTTAGTGCGAAAAACCCATTTGGAACCAACAACATTACTGGATTGCGGACGAGGCACCAATGTCCACGTAGCATTTTGAGTTAGAGCAGACATTTCCTCATGCATTGCAGCCATCCACTGTGGGTACTTAGCAGCCGACTTGAACCCTCTTGGTTCAGAAGAAGCAAATAAAGCGCTAAAGAGGCGATGAGTGTCAAGATGAGCTAAGTTGGCTTGATGTCGAGTGGAAGGTTTAAAAATGCCCGCCTTGGACCGAGTTACCATGGGGTGAACTGCTGGAGTGGACACTGATGCAGGGAGCTGAGTTGGAGCCAAAGAATCACCCAAATCGGCAGCCAAAGTCGGCAGAGATGAGGCAGCAGCAGGATGTGGCGAGGGAAGGCCGACCCGAGACGGTGTGGAAGGAACAAGGACTGGCGGCACTGCAGCGGGTGAAACATCAGACGGAGCAGCATGTAATGGCTGGGATACTGCCGGGTTATCACTGTGAAGGCCATCCAAACAAGGAGGACATAGAGAAGGCAAATGCGATGAGGCTGGCGAGGACGAAGAACCAGTGATCACGAAGGATTCTGCCGGCATGGAAGACGGCTCCAAAAAGGTTGAGAGATGCAAGGAGTTTAAGTCCGTTGATGAAGTAACGCCCGTAAAAGGTAAAGAGTGCTCATCAAAACGAGCATGGCGAGTAACATAGATGCGAGACGTTGCCGGATCAAGACACCGATAACCTTTGTATTGAGAGCTATAACCGATGAAGATGCACGGAAGACTTCTAGGAGATAACTTGTGATTTGTATAGTCTCGAAGATATGGAAATACTCGGCAGCCATAGACCTTGAAGGTACGATAATTGGGCTTCTCAGAAAATAAGAGCTCAAAAGGAGACTTGTTGGTCAAAACCTTCGAAGGTAGACGATTGATGATATAAACAGCGGAGCTGAACGCATCTACCCAATAAGAGGTAGGAGCATGTGCATTAAAAAGCATGGCCAAACCAGTCTCCACGATGTGACGGTGTTTTCTCTCAACTCTGCCGTTTTGCTGGGGCGTATACGGACAAGATAACCTGTGAAAAGTGCCATTTTCTTCAAATAGTCGACGAACAGTGTGATTAACAAACTCTGTGCCTCCATCACTTTGAAAAACCTTAATTTTCCGAGAAAATTGAGTTTGCACAAACTTCATGAAAACAGACAAAACAGCGGCAAATCCAGATTTAGTTTTGAGAGGATAAAACCAAGTGAAGCGAGAGTAGTCATCAACAAAGGCCACATAATACCTATAGTTATCAGTAGATGTAATAGGCGCAGGACCCCATAAATCACAATGTATTAAGTCCAAAGGATGCAAAGATCGTTTATTATTTAAATCAAATGACAAACGGTGTCCTTTAGAGAGTTGACAAGAAGAGAAAATGACCGGTTTGGGTAAAATAGAAGTAACAGACAAAGAACCTAACTTATGTAAAAGTAAAACAGTATCAAAGGCAACATGCCCTAACCGACTATGCCAAAGTTCATAAGATGCCTTCAAACTTGAATTTGTAGTAGCCGCCAAAGCTTGATGCTCATTATGCAAAACATATAGCCCATTCTCACATTTGCCTCGAGTTAGAACCTGTTTCGTTTTTCTGTCCTGAATCTGAAAAAATGATTTAGAGAACAAAACATCCACCGGATTATCATGTGTTAGTTTACTAATGGACAAAAGATTCTTGGCAAGATGTGGAACAACCAGAACATCACGCAAGTGCAGATTATTAGAAACAGTAGAGGAACCCGTATGAGTGATAGGAAGAGCAGTACCATTTCCAAATGTCACGTTAGCATTGCCGGAGTATGGAGAAGCATGAGGAACACTTGGTGAAGACGAAGTCATGTGATCAGTAGCCCCGGAATCAACATACCAATCAGGGGCAGAAGTAGTGACATGACATTGAGCATTGAACGCTTGAGCCAAGTTGGCGTCACGAGAGGCAGCTTGAGCGGCAAAGGTAGCAAGAGTAGGACAAGCACTTGCATAGTGGCCATCAGTACGACATAATTGGCAGTGAGGGGGCCTGCGGCCACGACCACGACCACCCGAACCACCACTGCCTCGGTTAGAGCGACCACGGCCGCTGACGGGAGAGGACTGCCGAGGCGACTGGGTAGTGAAGGCAGCAGGCAGCGAGGATGAGGCACCATGAAGGGACTTGAGAAAAAGTTCATGACTCTCCGCCTGTGAGAGTAAGTCGCGAAAGGTAGGCGCCGGTTTGGTGGCACGAATGGCAGTGGAGAAAGTCTCAAAAGAGGCTCCTAAGCCGCATAAAAACCAATGAAGTTTATCGATATCATCAACAGGCTGACCAATGGCAGCCAACTGATCACAAACGGATTTAAATTGACGACCAAATTCAGCAACAGATAATGAACCTTTGACCAATTGACGAAGTTGATCGCGCAGATTATGAACGCGTTCAACAGAAGAATTGCTATAGGCAGATTCAAGCGCAACCCAGATTTGGCGGGCTGTTGTGAGACCCAAAATTTCAGAGACCGCCTCTTCCGTAAGGGAAGAATTAAGGATGATGACAGCCCGTTGATCAATCGCAAGCCAGGCATCATAAAGAGGATTAAGAACCTCTTTGCCATCCGTAAGAAGAGACGATGGAGGAGCTACGGAGGATCCATCAACATGATCCAATAAGCGTTGATAAGAAAGTAGGGGCAGCATCTGATTTTTCCAATAGAGATAATTGGTGGAGGAGAGCTTAATTGTAAGCATGTGTAAAACAGTGGTAATGGGAAGAGTGGCATCGCTGGTGGAGGAGGCAGCCATGATCGAATGGAGAAGAGGAGCAGCGAAGGAAGAGGAAGAAGAAGAGAGGCGGCAGCAGCAGGAGAGGGGCGGCGGCAGGAGGTAGAAGTAGGATAGATTAGGCTGATACCATGTTAGGGTGGAAAACCTCACCCCCAATGTGGAGGTAGAGAATATTATATATTGACAAAATATTATCTAAGTGGTACACAAGAATAAGGAAATTACAATATGTGTACAAATAGGTTAAGTAACTCTAATACAAATAGGTTAAGTAACTCTAATACAAATAGGTTAAGTAACTCTAATAATGTGTTATTACATGTGAAATGCTTACATATATATTGTGTGACACACTGAAATTGACATAAAATGACTTGGTGACCTTCCTAGAATTGATTACTCCAAACCAACAATTAAATGTACATCATAAATTGGAAAAAAGAGACATATATAATCCTCAACTTTGTGATCTAGAGCAAACATAATCCTCGTTAATTAAAAAGTGACGCATATATGTCCTTGTCGTCAAATAATTAGTGCATATTTATCTTTTATCATTAACAAAGACTTATATTTACTGAACTAAAAAAAAATTAAATTCATTTATATATTCCAAAAATGACATGTAGCTTTTAAAAAATACCTCATCCATTTTTTTACCCCTCCGATCCTGACCCGATCCAAAGTAAAAAAATCTCAATTTCTCTACTACTCAATCTTAAAATGGATTTGGATCGAATCTGAATAAAAGAGGAACTACTTTTTTAGTTGGGTCAGGTTTGGACGGATAAAGAAAACGGGTGAGGTAAATTTTTAAAGGCACAAGATAGTTTTGAAATTAAAAACCCAGTTTTAGGACTTACTTGTATTTTTTATTCATTATGTTAAGGAAAGTGGTAAATATGCACCATTTGTTAGACGTCGTGAATATATATGCACCATTATTTAAATGGCGGTGTATATGCACCACGTTTTTAATAAGAAGTATATCCGCTCTAAATCGCAAAGTTGAGAAATATATTTTCCTTAGTAAATTTCTTTGCTTAATTTGTTCTATATATACCTCATCAAAATTATTGAATAGAGGAACAAAACAAAGATTTCTTCTCTACCAACTCAATTAGTTTTGAACACTTTAGTGCAAAAATGAGTTATGTAAAACTTGTATTTCAAATGCTATTTCCCTTCCTCTGTCATCTTTCTTTCTGCTCATCCTTATCTCATTTGTGCTCCAAAGATCAAGCTCTTGCTCTTCTACAATTCAAGCATATGTTTACAATAAGTCCTTATGCTTCTGCTTACTGTGATTTTCCTCATCCGAAAACTCTTTCGTGGAACAAGAGCACAGATTGTTGCTCTTGGGATGGAGTTTATTGTGATGCGATGACAGGACAAGTGATTGAGCTCAACCTCACTTGCAGTCAACTTCAAGGCAACTTTCATTCCAACAGAAGCCTCTTTCAACTCTCCAATCTCAAAAGGCTTGATTTGTCTAATAATAATTTTTCTGGATCGTACATTTCACCTAAATTTGGTGAGTTTTCTAGTTTAACGTATCTTGATTTGTCATATTCAAGTTTTACAGGTCTAATCCCCGCAGAAATCTCTCGTCTTTCTAAATTACAAGTTCTTCGTATCAAGAGTAATCAATATGGTCTTAGATTCGGACCTCACAATTTTGAACTGCTCCTTAAGAACTTGACCCGATTAAGAAAGCTCAACCTTTACTCTGTGAAGGTCTCTTCCACCATTCCTCTTAATTTCTCTTCTTATTTAACTACTCTAGGACTTTCAGACACACAGTTATATGGGATATTGCCCGAAAGAGTTTTCCACCTTTCCAATTTAGAATCTCTTGATTTATCATTCAATCCCCAGCTCACTGTTAGGTTTCCCAGGACCAAATGGAATAGCAGTGCATCACTCATGAAGTTATATCTCAGTGGTGTGAATGCTTGTGGAAAGATACCTGAATCATTTAGTCATCTATCTTCACTGCGTACATTGACGATAGGTTCTTGTAATATCTCAGGGTCTATTCCTAAACCTCTATGGAATCTCACCAACATAGAGGATTTGGACCTTGGTGATAACCATCTAGAAGGACCAATTTCCGATTTCTTTAGATTTGGAAAGCTCAGGTGGTTATTAATTGGAAATAACAGCTTTGATGGCCAACTTGAGTTCTTATCCTTTAACAAAAGCTGGATGCAACTTGAATTGCTAGATTTTTCGCCCAATTCCCTAACTGGTCCAATTCCTTCTAATGTAAGCGGACTGCAAAACCTTCAATTTCTCATCTTGTCATCAAACCACTTGAATGGGACTATACCATCATGGATATTCTCCCTCCCTTCACTAAGGCAGTTAGAGTTGAGTGATAACCATTTCAGTTGAAACATTCAGGAGTTCAAATCCCAAACATTGTTATCCGTTTCTCTAAAACAAAATCAGCTGGAAGGTCCTATTCCAAAGTCACTCCTAAACCAGAGTGAGCTATATTACCTTCTCCTTTCGTACAATAATCTCAGTGGACAGATTGCTCCAACCATCTGCAATCTGAAAACAGCACGAGTGCTAGATTTGGGCAGCAATAATTTGGAGGGAATAATCCCACTGTGTTTGGGTGAGATGATTGAACTTGTGATTTTTGATTTAAGCAACAATAGTCTCAGCGGGACAATTAATACAACTTTTAGTATAGTAAACAAACTTAGAGTCATTAAATTTGACCGGAATAAGCTAGAGGGGAAAGTCCCGAAATCTTTGATCAATTGCAAATATTTGGAAGTTCTTGATTTGGGTAACAATGAATTGAATGACACATATCCTAAATGGTTGAGAGCCCTACCTTATTTGCAGATTTTGAACTTGAGATCCAATAAGTTCTATGGCCCTATAAAAGATTCAGGGACTGACAGCTCGTTTGCTCAAATTCGAGTCATAGATCTCTCATCTAACGGATTTAGTGGACATTTACCAGTGAGCCTTTTCGAGAATTTTGAAGCCATGAAAATAATTGGTGAAAACAGTGGAACCCGAGAGTATGTAGGAGATATATATTCTTATTATTACACAACTTCCTTGATAGTGACAACAAAGGGACTGAAGCTTGAACTTCATCGAGTTTTGGCTACAGAAATAATTATCGATCTCTCAAGCAATAGATTTGAAGGTCAGATACCAAGCATTATTGGAGATCTCATTGGACTTCATACGTTGAACTTATCTCATAATGTCTTGGAAGGTATTATACCAGCGTCATTGCAAAATTTATCTGTACTTGAATCATTGGATCTCTCCTCAAACAAAATCAGCGGAGAAATTCCACAACAACTTGCATCCCTCACATTTCTTGCAGTCTTAAATCTCTCTCACAATCATCTTATTGGATGCATCCCCAAAGGAAAACAATTTGATACGTTCGAGAATAGTTCATACCAAGGGAATGATGGGTTACGTGGATTGCCACTCTCAAAAGATTGTGGCGGTGATGAAGGGCTAGATCAAGAAGAAGAAGAAGGAGATTCACCAATGATCAGTTGGCAGGCGGTTCTCATGGGTTACGGTTGTGGACTTGTTATTGGACTGTCCATAATATACATAATGCTGTCAACTCAATATCCAGCATGGTTTTCGAGGATGGATGTAAAATTGGAACACAAAATTATTGCAAGAATGAAAAAGCACAAGAAAAGATATTAGTCCAGGTATTCAATATGATCTTTATCAATGAATTTGCTCACCCTTAAAGCTCTTAACTTTAAATTCTTCTTTTTTGAAAATTGCAGGGTTCAAGTCTAATATGTTGTTGGTGATGCAAATAAAAGTTTTTACTTTACTGGTTTGTGATGTTTTTGAAGTGTGCATTTCCATATGTATATAAAAACATTTGTTTTCGTTTATCAAAAGTTTGAGTAGGCACTCTATGGAAGACACGGTCTTCATAGTAAATTTCTGTCACTATTCTAGTGCATAAGCAAAGTGACATCCTACTCGTAAAATACATTCAGGTGTATCTACTTAATGCTAATTACAGTTGTTTTCTTTCCGGACTGTCCACCAGATAACACAGGGGATTGTGTGAACAAAATCTAATCAGAAAATAAAACAGTGCCTGATAATCGGAAAATTCTAAGCTATACTGAAAAAAATGAAGATGTTACTCTTATTATGGAACTGACAATAGCATATAACCAGTAACAATCAGTGGTGGATAGGAAACAGAATTAATTTTCTAGCATTAATTTAGATTCTTGTGTATTAACTTGAGATTTTTCTTGTTAGTTTAATTACAAATGTTTACTTAATTCTTTATTTATTTATGTTAGATTGTGGCGGTGATGAAGGGGTACCACAAGCAACAACTCCATTTGGGCTAGATCAAGAAGAAGAAGGAGATTCACCAATGATAAGTTGGCAGGCGGTTCTCATAAGTTACGGGTGTGGACTTGTTATTGGACTATCCATAATATACATAATGCTGTCAACTCAATATCCAGCATGGTTTTCGAGGATAGATGTAGAATTGGAACACAAATTCTTACAAGAAAGAAAAGACACAAGAAAAGATATTAGTGTGTAACCTCCAGGTATATTCTACTTGATCTTTTTCCTTTAGAAGATTACATTTTTTACATCTTTAAAGCTTTTAACTCTAATTCTTTATTTTTGGAAATTGCAGGATTCAAGTCTACTGCATTGCTGGGATGCGAATAAAAGTTTTTACTTTCATAGTTTGTGATGTTTCATGAAGTGTTTGTTACCCTTTGAATAAAGACACGAGTTTTCTTCTGTTACGACTCAACAAAATTTGATTTCACTTATCTGTAGTATGTAGAAATAAATTCAGCATACTCAATTGCGAGGTAAAACCATAGAATGCAAAGGGATCAAAAGGGAAACACCAGTAGAGCAAAAAGTTTGAAATAACAGTAGAAAGCACATTAAAAATCCTAAAACAGTTCCAAATACTTTGAAATAGAAAAAAGTATTTATCGATAGAGGTGGTATAGCAGTTGAAAAGTTGGAGAAACAACCTTGGATACTAAGGTTTAAATCCTAGAAGAGGTGAAACCAGATATCACATTTATATGGATTTGACTCCTCATTTAATTTGATGAGTCATGACTTCATCAACAAATTTACAAATAAAACTGTGGGCTGGAACCTTGTGTGTTCCCACCTCTCTGTGCCAGCATAAATGCTTGAGAATTGCACATAACACCCCGACTGATTCTGTTGCGACTCAAGCAATAGTTGTGCTACTTCATTTCCCAACTCAATAGCTCCGCCAAGTCTACAAGCACCCCCAAGACAACAGGCATCTTCTTTATGAAGTTGTACGCTTCATAATGTTCCATCTTAGCTGCAAGTCCAAATTCACCTGACATTTCTTCAAAAATTAGAACCCAAAATCGACAAGCTTGGCACACGCACAAGATGATAGAACTGCTACGAAGGCAATCTCATCTGGTTGCAGCCCCTTTTACTCCCATGTTGACATACATCGTTAATGCTAGGGAAGAAATCATAGCATTTCCATGTGCAAACCTGCTTGTTAACCATCACAGCAAATAAAGACACTAGTTTTCTTCTGTTGCGACTCAACCAAACTTTATTTCACTTATAATTTATTTTATGTAATTAATCAGTTAGGTAATGTTTATTTCTAGAAGAGCAAAAGAAGTTGATATCTGAATCTACTTCAAAAATTTAAGAATCAGCCTTCGTACATTGAACTAATAGTTTTCTTTGTAACGAACTGAATTTCTGAGACAGTCAGTGTAAGATAAAGATTCTTGCCTAAAGGAAAATAACGATCTAGGAAATAGACGCGTTCTTGAGATTATGCTCGAAACCAATAAAGGGATTAGCTCAAAGGAGTACTAGATGTTCTGTTACAGCAAATGGTTAAAATTACATGCAAGGCCTCGTACTATAAAGAGCACGCAGTTTCTAGTCCTCTTCAAGCATAATACTTATGACACTAATTAAATAAGTCATTCTCAATAGCAAAGCTCGGATCAAATTGATGATGATGTTCTTCTTCTTTACAGATATTAAGCTTCTTGCTTATGCAACATGTTTAAATACTAGTTATCTGAATTAACTCTAGCTCTTTTTGAAACAAAATACGCAAGGCACAAGTTATGTCTTACAAAGGCACAACTTATTCCTACAGAACTTATGTTATCTAAACTTTCGCCTTGAGAATTAGATACTATACAACTTATGCCGGACAAAACCAAAAGTTCTCTTATGAAACTAGGTCATAGTTAAGGGTACTATGACCTACAAACTTCCATTAAATGATAAGCAGGGGTAAATATTAAAGACCACCCCGAAGTAGGGACAATCCGTGCAAAGACATCTATCACCAAAACTGCAGATCTAAACCAATTTACAAGACGAATCATATATTATTAAAAGTGGGAAGCACCCAAGTTAAAAGTTGGATTACGAAAATGTCCTTCTAAAGTAATCATTTTTGTGGACAAAAATATAAATACACATTCATTTCAATAAATACTATCATCTATTGATATATATGATATATGAAGGGTCATCAAATATGTTTTCATAATTTTACATTGCATTCTGCTAATTGGTTAGTTTATTCCCTTTCTGTTACTTTTTTTTTCTTTCACTTTTTACGAATTTTACTTTGATCACTTTCATTACTTTATGTTTCAACTTTTAGTAATTGTTACTACTATTTATTTACATGAGTTTTGACTCAACTTTCTTTCTTTGATCACTTTCATTACTTTATGTTTCAACTTTTAGTAATTGTTACTACTATTTATTTACATGAGTTTTGACTCAACTTTCTTTCTTTGATCACTTTCATTACTTTATGTTTCAACTTTTAGTAATTGTTACTACTATTTATTTACATGAGTTTTGACTGAACTTTAGATTGGAATATCAATTTTATAGGTGTCATGGCAAATTACAAGGCCAACAACAATGAGGTTGGTAAATATATCGGTACAAGAAGTGAATTATAGTCTACTTTATGATGCACATGAATACATATTTTTTTTGTAAAATATATATTTTATGTACATATTTTTTAAATTGATCTAATATTTTTCGTTAACACTTGACATTATGTTCCAATAAGGCTGAATGATACATTTGATTGAATGTTAGTCATTATACAAAAGTAACATGGATCAATTACCACTTGACATTCTATTTTTTCTCCTTTCTTTTTGGGGTCACAAGTATTCTAAATCTGTCTACTGATATTGAAATTGATAGAAATCTTGACTATTATAAAAAATTTATTAGTGTTCCTGATTTTCACATTTAGGTGTTAAGGCTCCAATTGACTTTGCATATATATAGAAGTTCTGTTATATTTTTATTTGGATTTTTCATCATTTTTCTATATTAAAATGTCACACTTCAATAATTCAATCACCCGTACCTCTTCAGCTCCATAACCTATAATTTTCATTCCTTTTTGTTTTTACAACCCCCAAAATTAAATGTGTAAGTTTTAATTATATAAATGTAAATATGTAAAGCAAGTCTTTTGAATTAGATAGTGGTGTATCGTAATTGACATTTGTCACAACAAAAAAATTATATGTTATGCATATTGCCTTTTCTTGCCTTCTGTTATTCATATATATTCCTTATAGAGTATAGAAAATTTTCAAATTAGTATATTGACGTGGCTTTATAATCAAATTTTAGAAAAGTAATTTTGATACTAATTTCTTTATTGTGTGATAATGATTTTTTTTTTACGTTATAAGTAATTAGTGTCATTTATTCTGGGAGCATGAATTTCGCAAAGTTCATCAAGTTAATACAATATAAAAGTCTTTATGCAACATTTTTCTTACCTTTTCAACTATTCTATGTAATTTTAAAGTTTTATTATAATTTTAGGGGATTACATATTTTATCAAACAACGTAGAAAACACTCTATAAAATCTTTAAATTTATGGGTCCTACTCCAATTGAAAATTAGTTTTATGATTAGTGTTCTTCTATTTGCTTGAAATTTTTTGATTGTATGATTTTATTTGTTACAAAAAAGGATATAATTTGAAAGGTATTCATATCTAAAAAAGATATGGAATTTTCCTTCCGTTAACAATAAGTATTAATGATGAATTTATGTAAAATTCTTATATAAATAACATAAAAAATATGCATGATTCTCATCAGTCATTGAATGAAATAATAGAGGATAACTATAAAGTCAGGTATGTAGAAATTTTCTTCTACAGTCAAATCAGAGTCATTTAATCATTTTTGTATATTCATTTTGATAGTGTTACATACTAATATATCACATGTTTGGACCTAATAACATAAAAATTTAACTATTACTTTAATTACCAAACCAAGTTTTGTTGTCCAATTTGCAAGTTCATGAAATGTCTAATCACTCCACACACAATAAAGAAGTTATTGAATAGGTTGATTGTTCATGTATTTCAAATTGTATATTTTTCTGTTGAATAGTTTGTGATACTTATTACAGTATGATTTGCTTAACTCATACAGTAGATAATGTTTTCATTTGACTCTCACGTGTCCAGAACTAGTTGTAAAATAAACCAACATCAATTGCACAAAATTCTAAATGAAGAAACTCTTAAAATAGTGTGATATCGTTGTCTTTGGGCAAAACGTGCACAGTTTTCTTCCAAATGTCTCCAATCATTAAGAGTATCACTTCACTTTATACACATCTTCTTTTTCTTATCAACTTCTAATGCGAGACATTGTTCATACACCCAACCTACATAACATCGACAGTTATCATATGCAGGTCATACCTACAGATTTATCACCAAAACAACACTCCACTTCATCACTTCCTCCAGTTCCAAAATTGTGGAAATATAAATCTGGAAAAGTAATTAACAAACATTGAACAGGTTTCATGGAAAAGTAATTAACAGACTTTATTATTTTGTTCACTTTCAGATACAAATTAATTCGCTGAGATGTGGGAGCACAATGTAGACAAATAAGCTCAGCATATCCCAATTTGTTGTTAAGAATTGAATTTGTCAACAAACACAAGGTGAAATGCTTACATGTGTATCCTGAGAGAAGAATAGAAAGCAGAGTAAAGGATAAATTGTCTTTTTTGTTTGTTTTGGTTGTTAAGAGAGCCAAAACAAAGAAAAAAGGCATGTGTTGGGACTTTCATTTGAATCTTTCTCGAATTGACTTGAGAATGTGATTTGACTTGCAGTGCAATGACTTGAGAAAGATGAAATAGTCTTAACATATTGTGTGACACATTGAATGTGCATAGTAACTTTATTTCACTGAAAATGACTAGGTGACCTTCCTGTAATTGACAACTCTAAAATTGACTGAAAATGACTAGTAAATTTAAGCAACACTTAAATGTGCATAGTAAATTTATTTGTTTAATTCTTAAGATGTGGAATGGAATAAGCGCCAAGGTGTACTCTAAGTCTAAGGTCTTGAATACCTAGAGTTAAGAAGTTTTGTTCATAACGTCAAGAACGTGAATCATTCTGTGCTCATGGGAACTAAATTAAAACATGGCATACACCTTCTTTTGCTTAAAATGGTTGGGAGCCCTACCTGAGTTGCAGATTTTAAATTTGAGATCAAATAAGTTGCATGGCCCTATAAATGATACAAGGATTTCCTCTCTCAAAAGATTGTGGTGGTGATGATGGGGTACCACAAGCAACAAGTCCAGTTGAGCTAGATTACGTATTCATCAATGATCAGTTGGCAGGCAGTTCTCATGGGTTACGGATGTGGACTTGTTATTGGACTGTCCATAATATACATAATACTGTCAACTCAATATCTGTTGAAGATCTTGAAGAAATAAAGAAGAAAGAAGAAGAAATTCAAGTCTCACATATGAGAGCTTCAATGAAGAATAAGATGAAATGAAAGTCTTTGTTTTTGTCTCATACCGACTTTAGGTGGCAGCTTCAGCTGGTTTATTAAAGTCACATGTGAGAAGCACGTGTACATAGAAAAGAAATATTTCTATCTTTAGAGTAGACTAATAGGAATAGGACAAGTGTACAAAGTATTTCTTTTGTTATTTATCCTTACAACAAATCAGATGTATATAATCAAGGGTTTGACAATTCAATGAAAAGGGAAGAAAATTTCTGAAAATCTCTTCGTGTCCCTTTCATGATATCGTGTCCCTTTCATGTTATTATACAAAAGTAACAGGATCAGTGCAAGGAACACAAGACATAATAGGATATTTCACCAAGCTCAAGTGTCTATGGGATGAGTTGGACTCACTTAACAGTGATGTAATATGCACATGTGTATGTGTTTGTGATGGGCAGAAAAAGTTATTTAAGTTCTTGGAAGATCAAAGGCTTATGCAATTCTTGATGGGGTTAAATGAAACCTACTCACAAGCAAGGAGTAGTATTCTCATGATTAACCCTCTCCCCACACTTGATCACGCATACTCTCTCTTGTTGCAAGATGAAAATCAGAGAGAGGTTTTTGCTAATGCTCAATTTCCTAGTGAAACTGCTTCATTCATGGTAGGAAAACAAGGAAGGACATTCCAGAAACCTGCTAAGCCAGTTCAGAGAAACGCTTTTCTGCCACAAAGATTTGGGAATCCTGGTCCTCAAAGAGTTGGAAATCAGTTGCACAAAGGCAAAACAAGGAAGGTCAAATACAATCCAAATGTGAGCTGCACTTATTGCCTAAAGACAGGGCATGTGGAAGCTGATTGCTACAGGTTGATAGGGTACCCAGATGACTTCCAATTTATGAACTCAAGGGAACATCATGGAAATATGAAAGCAAATGCAGCAATCCCAGGAGAACTGAATGAGAAGTGCATCATCACACAAAATGAACATAGCCGCATGAATAGTCAACAATTCACCAAAGAACAAGTGTCACAAATCATAAACATATACAAGCAAATGGGACAGGCAGGAACATCAGGATCTGAGATCAATGCCAATTCAGTGGCTGGTACTATACTTAAGTATTCTGGATCTTGTTTTAAAACCATGGATTCCTGCACTTGGATTATTGACTCTGGTGCCTCTGAGCACATGTGTTATGATTCTAATTCTTTTCTATTTCTAACTCCTCTTCCTGTCCCTTTGAATATCAGTTTGCCTAATTCGTTTAAGATAACAGTCACTCAGATAGGGAGTGTTTCCATTCAGCCTCACCTTACTCTTAGAGATGTCCTTTATGTTCCAGATTATCGATATAATTTGTTGTCCATTTATAAATTGTGTAGTCAGTTTCATTGTACTGCATTCTTTAATTCTAGTGGGTGTATGTTGCAGGCCCCTTTTATGAGGAAAGCACAAGCTTTTGGTGAAGTCAGAGAAGGTCTATATCTTTTGCAGCAGGACAATCCCCAGTCTAAGAAGTCCACTAGTAATAGTTTAGTTCATGTTCAAAAAAAGAGTGATAGTACTTATGTTTCTTTTCCAGAGTCTATTCCAATGTATGCTAATGCTATTCCTAGTGTAAAACTTTGGCATTGTAGACTGGGGCATCTTCCTTTTACAGTAATGAAAAACTTCAATTTCATTGATTTCCCTTCAAATTCTGAATATGTTTGCGATGTATGTCCTCAAGCTAAGCAAACTAGATTGCCCTTTGGTATTAGTACTATCAAGTCTAAAGGAATTTTTGATTTGATACATATTGATACATGGGGTCCATACAAGACTCAGACTCACAATGGTTACAAGTATTTCCTCACTATAGTAGATGATTTTAGTAGAAGTACTTGGACATTTCTTTTGACCACAAAAAGCAATGCTTTCTCTGTTCTTAAATCTTTTCTATCCATGGTGGAAAGGCAATTTAATGTGAAGGTCAAAAGAATTAGAACAGATAATGCTTTTGAATTGGGAAAAGGGAGCCAGGAAGCAACTTTCTTACAAGGAGAAGGTATCATCCACCAAACATCATGTGTTGCTACCCCTCAACAAAATGGAATTGTTGAGAGGAAGCATAGACATTTGTTGGAGATTGCAAGAGGTCTAATGTTTCATTCCAAAGTTCCTATCATCTATTGGGGCGAGTGCATTTTAACTGCTACACATCTGATCAATTTGATTCCTTCCAGGGCTCTAAATGGTAAGACACCTTTTGCACTTCTTTTTGGTCAGGAACCTAAATATGAGAGTCTTAGGTGTTTTGGTTGTTTATGCTATGTTTCTACTTTAGCTCAACATAGGGGAAAGTTTGACCCTAGAGCTACAGCTTGTGTGTTTCTTGGATATCCACAAAATCAAAAAGGTTACAAGGTTTTGGACTGGAAAACTAAGAAACTATTTGTTTCGAGGGATGTACATTTCCACGAGGAGGTGTTTCCTTTTGTGACAAATTCTCTTGGCTCAGCCCCTGGGGACCCTTCAACCATTTTTCCCTCACCAACCATAGATCTGGATATGTCAAATTCGACTAGTTATCCAGCAACACAAAGTCCATCAAATATCCTTCCAAGCAATTCCCCTGTTTCATCTCCTAACATCCTTCCTTACAATCTTGCCCAGTCACATATTTCTCAAAATGTTGAACATGATGTTGATTACTATCCTAGTCCTGAAGTGCCTATTGATGCAGACCAGCCTGTTGCACAACCTCCTAGAGTTTCTGGTAGGGTCACTAAGAAGCCAAGTTACTTAAAAGACTTTGTGTGTAACAGTGTCATCCTTACTAATTTTACTACCTCTTGTTTTTCTCATCCTGCCACACCTACTGCCTATTCCTTCAATGCTCTTTCCCTAAACAATCAAGCCGTATTGAATTCACTCTCCAACCTTTCTAAACCTATCAGTTTCAATCAAGCTTGGGAACATCCAGAATGGAGAAAGGCTATGGAGGAAGAGGTTAAAGCTTTACAGCTCAATCACACTTGGGATGTGGTTTGCTTACCTCCAGGAAAGAAACCATTGCCTTGTAAATGGGTCTACAAGGTGAAACATAAATCAGATGGAAGGGTGGAGAGACTAAAGGCTAGACTTGTGGTGAGGGGGGACATTCAAAGGGAAGGGATTGACTACACCGAGACTTTTTCTCCCGTGGTAAAAATGACTACCATCAGGTGTCTCTTAACTGTTGCAGCAAAAAGGGATTGGGAAGTGTCTCAACTCTATGTTGATAATGCTTTTTTACATGGAGACCTACAGGAAGAAGTTTACATGAAGTTTCCTGCAGGTCTTACTCCTCCTAAACCTAATCAAGTTTGTCTATTGAGGAAATCACTATATGGGTTGAAGCAGGCATCTAGGAAATGGTATGCTTGGCTTGCAGGTGCACTACAATTCAAAGGGTATTCCAGTTCCCTGAATGATTACTCCTTATTTTTCAAGAAAACAGAAAGTGCAATTTCCATCATCGCCGTGTATGTGGATGATATATTATTGACAGGCGATGATGCTTCTGAGATAGCAGACATCACAAGTTTTCTTAATGCAGAGTTCAAGGTAAAGAAATTGGGACATATTCATTATTTCTTGGGGATGGAAATATTGAGGGAAAAACAAGGATTTCTAGTCACACAAAGAAAGTTCAGTTTGGAACTTTTGCAAGAATTTGATTCAGCAGGACCTATCGTTTCATCCCCATTGGATCCATATTGTAAGCTACATCAAAATGATAGTCCTTTATTGAAAGATGTAACTATGTACAGACATCTTGTGGGGAAATTAAATTACCTCACAAACACCAGACCGGACCTGTCTTTTGCGGTTTTAGTCCTCAGTCAGTTCTTGCAGAATCCTACCACAGCTCACTACACAGCAGCACTCCGAGTAGTGAGGTATCTTCGTTCTAATCCAGGACAGGGGATTCTCCTCTCATCTGATCCCTCCTTGGATTTGTTAGTGCGATGCAGATTGGGCGTCATGTAAAGATACAAGGAGAACCGTTAGTGGTTTCTACATTACTTTGGGAGGAGCCCCAATTTCATGGAAATCAAAAAAACAGATCTCAATTTTGCTGTCTTCTGCTGAGGCAGAATATAGATCAATGCGGAGAGTGACTGCAGAAATTGCCTGGTTGGTGCGTCTTCTCGACGATCTGTCTGCACCACCCACTTTGCCTGTCCCAATCCATTCTGATAGTCAAGCCGCTCTTCACATTGCTAAAAATCCAGTCTTTCACGAGAGGACGAAACACGTGGAGTTAGACTGTCACTTTGTTCGTCAACAGTACCTCTCCGGTCTCATCACACTATCATTTGTCCCTTCCAAGAACCAGCTTGCCGATCTATCCACAAAAGCTTTGTCTGGAGAACCTCATTGAAATATATTGGGCAAGTTGGGGGTTTTGTCCTCCCCCTCCAACTTGAGGGGGGATGTTGAAGATCTTGAAGAAATACAGAAGAAATTCAAGTCTCACAGATGACAGCTTCAATGAAGAAGAAGATGAAATGAAAGTCTTTGTTTTTGTCTCATACCGACTTTAGGTGGCAGCTTCAGCTGGTTTATTAAAGTCACATGTGAGAAGCACGTGTACATAGAAAATAAATATTTCTATCTTTAGAATAGACTAATAGGAATAGGACAAGTGTACAAAGTATTTCTTTTGTTATTTGTCTTTACAACAAATCACATGTATATAATCAAGGGTTTGACAATTCAATGAAAAGGGGAGAAAATTTCTGAAAATCTCATCGTGTCCCTTTCAATATCCAGCATGGTTTTCGAGGATTGATGTAAAATTGGAACACAAAATCATCACAAGAATGAAAAGGCACAAGAAAAGATATTAGTTAGTCACCTCCAGGTATTCAGTTTGATCTTTATCAATGAATTTGCTCACAAAATTGCAGGATTCATGTTGATGGTGATGCAAATAAAAGCTTTTTATTAATTACATCAATTAAGTAATTTCATTAACAAGCTAAATGTCTACGCTAAACTCAATGCATATAAACATTTGAGCATTTAACCTTAAGGCGATCGAGAGACTTGTAATTTCATATGTTTAAATCCAAGCTGCTATTTAAGTTTATGAATCTGCCCAACAAACTGCTTCCTGTCAAAATTATGGTGCAATATTCTGTTTTCAAGTTTAAAGTGGGAGAAATTTTGAGTTCATATATCAAGTGGAATTGTGCGTTATAGGATTCTACCTTCTGGTTTATAGGATTCGTTAAGAAAATTCTTTTATTTTTCTCTTGTTCTTGTTCTTGTTCTTATTCCTCTCAACTTTGTCCTCATTATAGTAGTCTCATCATAAGCTTGTGGGCTAGCTAACACCAATAATATTGTACTACGCGGAAGAAGATCTTCAGGTGAGTCACATATTTGGGACATTGAATAACATCGAGGCATTTCATATACCTGGTTTATCTCCAAAACAACTCTCTGCTTAATCACATCCAGTTCAAAAATTGTGGAAATCTGAAACTAGAAAAGTAATAACAAACACTGAACACGCTTAAAAATGATCTGTTCATCATCTTTATAATTTAGGAGTCATAGATATGTTGTACGGTAGCTCAGTTGTATTCACTTCTTTTGCATTCCCTTCGTAGCTTTAGCCTTTAACCTATGTTGCTCGGACTATTCAAAATTATTGCCGCACCTGTGTTGGATTCTCCAAAATGCCCTACTTTTGGAGTATCCGACAATACACCCATTGATATTTTTTAAGAGTCCGAGCAATATAGCCTTGAACTATGTTGAAATCATAGACAGTTCTATTTTGAATCACTTTAGCTGTTTTTACAACAATTTTGAATCACCTTAGTTGTTTAAGACATGGCTTACACCTTCCTTTGCTTAAAGAAGAAAAATGGGTTAGTCATATCATTCACTTCCGTTCAATGTGGAAGAATATACAACCTAAAGTCACATCATCATGCATGTCATGTACTGGGGGAGATTTTATTCATCGCGAATATAGAGTTGGGTACTTTACGTTTGTGTTATGATGCTATGAGACAGAGTTGGAGAAAATTAGAAATGAAGGGGTTTCCTAAGAACCATTGCATCAAAGGCATTTATATTTATGTAGAAATTAAGTCATATCATATGTTCTTTTTGTTGCATCTGAAATTTCATCTGAAGGGGAATAATAAACTAACATTCAGTGACCATGAAGTACTTACTAACTAAGCGCAAGAAGATGACGAAAACTTCACAAGCAATAGAGGTACATCTTTCGGATGATGAACACACAACTGCAGACGGACATTTTAGATGGATCATGGATGGAGGATCTTTTCCACACCATTCCTCTAATATATCTTCTTCTCATTAAAGTAGTTTCATCATCATATTGTGGGCTAACACCAATGATAATGTACTACGCGGAATAAGATCGAGGCATTCCATATTTGTCAGTGAATCAACGCAACTGGGCGTTTCGTTTTAAATTACAATAGGAGTATCATTTTGAATTCCAATGCATATGCGGAACTCAATTGCCAGTGACCATATTCTTAATAGCTATCGCGATTAGGAGAATTTTTGTCCGAGATGGAAGTTTGATGTCACTCCGGGGCAGTGGTATCAGCTAAACTGCTCTTATTGGTCTGAATAAAGTAGACAGAATCAGTTTCAACATTCAAACACCAACACTCATTTTCAGTCATATGACTCCAAATGATGAAAGTGAACTTAACGTTACATTGATTCAAAAAAAGCCTAACAGATCGGGCTGCGGCACTGCACTCTTTCTTTCTCTGTGGGTCGATTACGTGCATTGGAGCTGAAAAGCGCTCTATTCATATACAGTCTTCCTTGCTTCTTACCTCTTATCTTATTGAACGATACAATCCGAGAGAGAGAAAAGACTGGGCACATACTAATTTAATAGCATTTCAGAAAAACAGAAATGTTTTTGTTTGATTACTAAGGTATAGATAATCGAAGCAATTACATTTGTATGTGTATGCATTCCGTAGATTCAGTTTGATGTTTTTATTCTAATTCAGACCTATAATTTCGGTTGATATTCATATTGATGCATAGATATTTGACAATAAAACACAACACACTAAAGTTGGAATTGTGACGTTTTTGACTAACTAGTATCTTGGTTGGATTGCGTTAATGGTTTATTTTGCATTTGGGACCCAATGACCTGCTGTAATTTTCAATCCGAGTACAAGAGAAGTAAGATTTCTTCCCAACATAAATGAAGAATTTTCTCCTTGTAACTGTTCATTAGGTTTTGAGCCAGAAGAAAACAAGTTCAAAGTTCTTTCAACAACAAATCATGTTCAAGAAGGGTACATAAAACACTGGACAAAACGTGCAAAAACTTCTATCACCAAACTGCAGATCTAAATCAATCTACAAGATGAATTGTTAAAATAAACCGACATGATTGCACAAAATTCTAAATGAAGAAACTCTTAAAATAGTGTGATATCGTTGTCTTTGGGCAAAAGGTGCATAGTTTTCTTCCAAATGTCTCCAATCATTAAGAATATCGCTTCACTTTATACACATCTTCGACTTTGTTCATACACCCAACCAACATAACATCGAGGAATTCCGTCACGTTTATCATATGCGAGCTCATACCTGATACCTGCAGATTTATCACCAAAAAAACACTCCGCTTCATCACTTCCTCCAGTTCCAAAGTTGTGGAAATATGAATCTGGAAATGTAATTAACAGACTTTATTATTTTGTTCACTTTCAGACACAAATTAATTCCCTGAGATATGGGAACACTAATAAGCCATATTTTCATCAGCCAATCATGGATTTATTTATCCCAATTTGTTGTTAAGAATTGAATTTGCCTACATGTGTATCCTGAGAGAAGAAGTTGTCTCTTTTTTTCTTTTTTTTTTTTGGTTATTAAGAGAGCCAAATCATACAGTGTTGGGACTTGAGAATGTGATTTGACTTGCAGTGCAATGACTTGAGAAAGATAAAATAGTCTTTACATATTGTGTGACACATTGAATGTGCATAGTAAATTTATTTGCTTAGTTTGTTACATAATAAGTAATTTCATTAACAAGCTAACCGTCTACCTATTAAGACTGTCCTTGGTGACAAAACAGAGTCTTGGATGCGGAAAACCGGTTTGAGTAGGCACTCTATGAAAGACACTGTCTTCATAGTAAAGAACCTGACATATTAACTAGCACAAGAAGATGAGGAAAACTTTAAAAGCTATAGAGGTGTCTCTATTGACAATCGTGGAGTCATTTGATTGGTTCCTCTTTTTTCTAGAGTAGTGTGATGGGACGAGTCTTTAGCGGTTAAAGTTAAAACTTGTGCCTTATGTTGTAGATGGACAATCATTTGATCCACAAACAAGTGCTCCAAGTTATGATGTTTTTCAACATGCCAATGGTTCTCCTAGTAGATGTCACTCCAAATTAGACTTGATTGCAGCGAGACGTGATTGGACCATTGGTACATAGAACAGAATAAACGGTACTCAAACCCTTCACTAGATTTACATAGTTTTCTTATCTGATGATTGACTCATTTCACTCTGATAGCTTAGTCTATGTTTCTATTCTAATTCAGTCCTATATATAATTTAGGTTGTTCTTGTTATTCGTATTGATGTGATTAATTTGGATTCTTCTCGTAATTTCCATTATACTTGATAATTTCAGTGTATAAAATCAGATAGAGAAAAGTAGTCGAAAGATAATCTTATTCATTCAGTACCCAAACTTTAAATACAACAGATAAGAACAACCTACAGCTAAACTTAAGGAAATTATCAAGTAGCAGTACTTTTGTGAAGAATATACCTCAAATATTTTTTATAAAATATATATTATTATTTTTGTCCAAATATTTTTAAAAAAATAATGCATAACTGAAGGACGAAATAGATATCCAACTTTTTGTTTGTTAGTAATATTGGAAAAGAGAAAGTTGTGTGGTATGTGTGGAGGGTTGTTAAGATAGCAAAACAAAGATATTTTTTGTGAAATCTTTGTCTAGTAAGGTATCGAACAAAATGCATGCGTTTTTACAAGTGATGAGATTTTTCTTGACATAGCTTATATAGACCGACATCTTTCCCCCCTACATGTCTCTCATCATTAAGAGTATAACTATTCTTAACATATCTTCTTCTTCTCATCAACTTCTAATGCAGGAATTTATTCATACACCTAACAAACATAACATCGAAGCATTTCTGTCATCGCAGCTCATCATGATCTGAATTTTCTAACTTTAAGAATATGGAATATTAGATTAAAATTATTAATAACACATCAATTGAATATAAATTTATTCTCTCTTTGACTATCCTAATTTCTGATATTTTAATATAATATCATAACTTTTACTATTTCAATAAAAATTTGAATTGAGCTTGATATTTCAAGTGGTGGGACTTAGCTTGACATATCTTATGTAGACCAACATCGCTTGAACAAATTATGTGCAAAAAACTCTTAATTACATGGTGTGATATTATCCGTTTTGAAAAAACATGCACAGTTTCCCCCTAAATATCTCTCATCATTAAGAGTATCACTACTCTTAACATATCTCTTTTTGTTATCAACTTCTAGTGTGACAACGAAGCATTATGTCGCGGTTCAGACCTTATTTATCTCCAAATTATCTCTCTGCTTTACCACTTCCAGTTCCAAAATTGTGGAAAATCTTAATCTCGAAAAGTAATTAACAAACATTGAACATGTTTATGATCAATTAATTTCCAGCTTTAGGAATATGGCATATTAAATTGAAATTATTAATAACACATCAATTGAACACAAATCTATTCTCTTTTCATTTATCCTAAATTCTAATATTTCTACATAATTTTATAACTTTTACTATTTTGATAAACATTTGAATTGAGCTTGATAAACACAAGGTGGAAAAAAGAGAGTTAGGAATTTTCTTTTTCCTTTTTTTGTAGTAGAAAGGGAATGTTGTGTGTGTGTATGGTTGTTAAAGAGAGCCATAACAACAACTTTTTATGTGATAAGGTACATACATGTGTTATTACATGTGAAATGCTTACATATATATTGTGTGACACACTGAAATTGACATAAAATGACTTGGTGACCTTCCTAGAATTGATTACTCCAAACCAACAATTAAATGTACATCATAAATTGGAAAAAAGAGACATATATAATCCTCAACTTTGTGATCTAGAGCAAACATAATCCTCGTTAATTAAAAAGTGATGCATATATGTCCTTGTCGTCAAATAATTAGTGCATATTTATCTTTTATCATTAACAAAGACTTATATTTACTGAACTAAAAAAAAAAAAAATTCATTTATATATTCCAAAAATGACATGTAGCTTTTAAAAAATACCTCATCCGTTTTTTTACCCCTCCGATCCTGACCCGATCCAAAATAAAAAAATCTCAACTTCTCTACTACTCAATCTTAAAATGGATTTGGATCGAATCTGAATAAAAGAGGAACTATTTTTTTAGTTGGGTCAGGTTTGGAGGGAAAAAGAAAACGGGTGAGGTAAATTTTTAAAGGCACACGATAGTTTTGAAATTAAAAACCAAGTTTTAGGACTTACTCGTATTTTTTATTCATTATGTTAAGGAAAGTAGTAAATATGCACCATTTGTTAGACGTCGTGAATAAATATGCACCATTATTTAAATGGCGGTGTATATGCACCACGTTTTTAATAAAAGGTATATCCGATCTAAATCGCAAAGTTGAGAAATATATTTTTCCTAGTAAATTTCTTTGCTTAATTTGTTCTATATATACCTCATCAAAATTATTGAATAGAGGAACAAAACAAAGATTTCTTCTCTACCAACTCAATTAGTTTTGAACACTTTAGTGCAAAAATGAGTTATGTAAAACTTGTATTTCAAATGCTATTTCCCTTCCTCTGTCATCTTTCTTTCTGCTCATCCTTATCTCATTTGTGCTCCAAAGATCAAGCTCTTGCTCTTCTACAATTCAAGCATATGTTAACAATAAGTCCTTATGCTTCTGCTTACTGTGATTTTCCTCATCCGAAAACTCTTTCGTGGAACAAGAGCACAGATTGTTGCTCTTGGGATGGAGTTTATTGTGACGCGATGACAGGACAAGTGATTGAGCTCAACCTCACTTGCAGCCAACTTCAAGGCAACTTTCATTCCAACAGAAGCCTCTTTCAACTCTCCAATCTCAAAAGGCTTGATTTGTCTAATAATAATTTTTCTGGATCGTACATTTCACCTAAATTTGGTGAGTTTTCTAGTTTGACGTATCTTGATTTATCATATTCAAGTTTTACAGGTCTAATCCCTGCAGAAATCTCTCGTCTTTCTAAATTACAAGTTCTTCGTATCAAGAGTAATCAATATGGTCTTAGATTCGGACCTCACAATTTTGAACTGCTCCTTAAGAACTTGACCCAATTAAGAGAGCTCGACCTTAGCTATGTGAACATCTCTTCCACCATTCCTCTGAATTTCTCTTCTTATTTAACTACTCTAGGACTTTCAGACACACAGTTATATGGGATATTGCCCGAAAGAGTTTTCCACCTTTCCAACTTAGAATTTCTGGATTTATCATCCAATCCCCAGCTCATTGTTAGGTTTCCCACGACCAAATGGAATAGCAGTGCATCACTCATGGAGTTATATCTCAGTGATGTGAATGCTACTGGTAGGATACCTGAATCATTTGGTCATCTAACTTCACTGCGTACATTGATGATAGCTTCTTGTAATCTCTCAGGGTCTATTCCTAAACCTCTATGGAATCTCACCAACATAGAGGTTTTGGACCTTCGTCATAACCATCTCGAAGGTACAATTTCCGATTTCTTTAGATTTGGAAAGCTCAGGTGGTTATTAATTGGAAATAACAGCTTTGATGGCCAACTTGAGTTCTTATCCTTTAACAGAAGCTGGATGCAACTTGAATGGCTAGATTTTTCGTCCAATTCCCTAACTGGTCCAATTCCTTCTAATGTAAGCGGACTGCAAAACCTACAATCACTCATCTTGTCATCAAACCACTTGAATGGGACTATACCATCATGGATATTCTCCCTCCCATCAGTATGGATTTTAGACTTGAGTGATAACCATTTCAGTGGAAACATTCAGGAGTTCAAATCCCAAACATTGTTATCCGTTTCTCTAAAACAAAATCAGCTGGAAAGTCCTATTCCAAAGTCACTCCTAAACCAGAGTGAGCTATATTACCTTCTCCTTTCGCACAATAATCTCAGTGGACAGATTGCTTCAACCATCTGCAATCTGAAAACAGCACGAGTGCTAGATTTGGGCAGCAATAATTTGGAGGGAATAATCCCACTGTGTTTGGGTGAGATGATTGAACTTGTGATTTTGGATTTAAGCAACAATAATCTTAGCGGGACAATTAATACAACTTTTAGTATAGGAAACGAACTTATAGTCATTAAATTTGACGGGAATAAGCTAAAGGGGAAAGTCCCGCAATCTTTGATCAATTGCAAATATTTGGAAGTTCTTGATTTGGGTAACAATGAATTGAATGACACATTTCCTAAATGGTTGGGAGCCCTACCTTATTTGCAGATTTTGAACTTGAGATCCAATAAGTTCTATGGCCCTATAAAAGATTCAGGGACTGACAGCTCGTTTGCTCAAATTCGAGTCATAGATCTCTCATCTAACGGATTTAGTGGACATTTACCAGTGAGCCTTTTCGAGAATTTTGAAGCCATGAAAATAATTGGTGAAAACAGTGGAACCCGAGAGTATGTAGGAGATGTATATTCTTATTTTTACACAACTTCCTTGATAGTGACAACAAAGGGACTGAAGCTTGAACTTCATCGAGTTTTGGCTACAGAAATAATTATCGATCTCTCAAGCAATAGATTTGAAGGTCAGATACCAAGCATTATTGGAGATCTCATTGGACTTCGTACGTTGAACTTATCTCATAGTGTCTTGGAAGGTATTATACCAGCGTCACTGCACCAATTATCCGTACTTGAATCATTGGATCTCTCATCCAACCAAATCAGCGGAGAAATTCCACAACAACTTGCATCCCTCACATCACTTGAAGTCTTAAATCTCTCTCACAATCATCTTGCTGGATGCATCCCCAAAGGAAAACAATTTGATACGTTTTAGAACAGTTCGTACCAAGGGAATGATGGGTTACGTGGATTTCCACTCTCAAAAGATTGTGGCAGTGATGAAGGGGTACCACAAGCAACAACTCCATTTGGGCTAGATCAAGAAGAAGAAGAAGAAGGAGATTCAGCAATGATAAGTTGGCAGGCAGTTCTCATGGGTTACGGTTGTGGACTTGTTATTGGACTGTCCATAATATACATAATGTTGTCAACTCAATATCCAGCATGGTTTTTGAGGATGGATGTAAAATTGGAACACAAAATCATCGCAAGAATGAAAAGGCACAAGAAAAGATATTAGTTAGTCACCTCCAGGTATTCAGTTTGATCTTTATCAATGAATTTGCTCACAAAATTGCAGGATTCATGTTGATGGTGATGCAAATAAAAGCTTTTTATTAATTACATCAATTAAGTAATTTCATTAACAAGCTAAATGTCTACGCTAAACTCAATGCATATAAACATTTGAGCATTTAACCTTAAGGCGATCGAGAGACTTGTAATTTCATATGTTTAAATCCAAGCTGCTATTTAAGTTTATGAATCTGCCCAACAAACTGCTTCTTGTCAAAATTATGGTGCAATATTCTGTTTTCAAGTTTAAAGTGGGAGAAATTTTGAGTTCCTATATCAAGTGGAATTGTGCGTTATAGGATTCTACCTTCTGGTTTATAGGATTCGTTAAGAAAATTCTTTTATTTTTCTCTTGTTCCTCTCAACTTTGTCCTCATTATAGTAGTCTCATCATAAGCTTGTGGGCTAGCTAACACCAATAATATTGTACTACGCGGAATAAGATCTTCAGGTGAGTCACATATTTGGGACATTGAATAACATCGAGGCATTTCATATACCTGATTTATCTCCAAAACAACTCTCTGGTTAATCACATCCAGTTCCAAAATTGTGGAAATCTGAAACTAGAAAAGTAATAACAAACACGGAACACGCTTAAAAATGATCTGTTCATCATCTTTATAATTTAGGAGTCATAGATATGTTGTACGGTGGCTCAGTTGTATTCACTTCTTTTGCATTCCTTTCGTAGCTTTAGCCTTTAACCTATGTTGCTCGGACTATTCAAAATTATTGCCGCACCTGTGTAGGATTCTCCAAAATGCCCTACTTTTGGAGTATCCGACAATACACCCATTGATATTTTTTAAGAGTCCGAGCAATATAGCCTTGAACTATGTTGAAATCATAGACAGTTCTATTTTGAATCACTTTAGCTGTTTTTACAACAATTTTGAATCACCTTAGTTGTTTAAGACATGGCTTACACCTTCCTTTGCTTAAAGAAGAAAAATGAGTTAGTCATATCATTCACTTCCCTTCAATGTAGAAGAATATACAACCTAAAGTCACATCATCATGCATGTCATGTACTGGGGGGAGATTTTGTTCATCGCGAATATAGAGTTGGGTACTTTATGTTTGTGTTATGATGCTATGAGACAGAGTTGGAGAAAATTAGAAATGAAGGGGTTTCCTAAGAACCATTGCATCAAAGGCATTTATATTTATGTAGAAATTAAGTCATATCATATGTTATTTTTGTTGCATCTGAAATTTCATCTGAAGGGGAATAATAAACTAACATTCAGTGACCATGAAGTACTTACTAACTAAGCGCAAGAAGATGACGAAAACTTCACAAGCAATAGAGGTACATCTTTCGGATGATGAACACACAACTGCAGACGGACATTTTAGATGGATCATGGATGGAGGATCTTTTCCACACCATTCCTCTAATATATCTTCTTCTCATTAAAGTAGTTTCATCATCATATTGTGGGCTAACACCAATGATAATGTACTACGCGGAATAAGATCGAGGCATTCCATCGCGACTCATATACCTGTTTTATCTCCAAAACAACTCTCTGCTTCATTACATCCAGTTCCAAAATTGTGGAAAAAATCTGAAACTGGAAAAGTAATTAACAAGCATTGAACAGGTTCATGATCTTTTAATTTTCCAGCTTTAAGAATATGGCATATTAAATTAAAATTATTAATAAAACATCAATTGAACACAATTATCATAACTTTTACTATTTTAATAAGCATTTGAACTGAGCTTAATTGATATTTTCATAGGAACAAAGTGAAACAAAAGCCATATAACATTTGAATTGAGCATAAAGGAGTACTATTATAAAACAGTATATCGTTCATAAATAGTTCCTAAAATGTCTGTTTCAAACCAATTCATTTGCAAACACCGAAGTTATTAACATTTTCAAAAGCTTCTTCTTTGCCCCTTCCTATGTAAGGAGATGATGTATACATTGAAGCTATTATCCTCAAGGTCTATACACCATTATTACTGGAAAAAAATTGCATACCAAATTTGTCAGTGAATCAACGTAACTGGGCGTTTCGTTTTAAATTACAATAGGAGTATCATTTTGAATTCCAATGCATATGCGGAACTCAATTGCCAGTGACCATATTCTTAATAGCTATCGCGATTAGGAGAATTTTTGTCCGAGATGGAAGTTTGATGTCACTCCGGGGCAGTGGTATCAGCTAAACTGCTCTTATTGGTTCTGAAGAAAGTAGACAGAATCAGCTTCAACATTCAAACACCAACACTCATTTTCAGTCATATGACTCCAAATGATGAAAGTGAACTTAAATTTACATTGGTTCAACAGAGAGGTTCTAATCGCTGAATGTTACGTAGAGAACGTTGGTTCAGTTCTAATCCCTGAATGTGACTCAATTGTGTGTTTATATTTTAAATCCATCACAAGACAAGTTAGTTGTAGTTCCTATGCTTTGAATTTTTGACAGCTAGTTAATTAAATTTTTGGCTATCTTTTCTGAAGGAAAAAAAAAAAGAGCAAAAATGTCTAGTATCTAGATAAATAAGCCTAGTGTCTAAATGTCATATCACTTCCACTTTCGTACGTAAATTTGCCCCGGTATAGTTAGTTGGAAAAATCAACAAAAAGATTCGATCAATATAATGTCTCCATAGTCGTCATGTATGTTTACTTTCATTTATGAAAACTAATGCTTTTATTCATAGGGAAATGCACACTTCAGAAAATTTATAAAAATACACATGGAATAATACTTTAACATTAATATTTTCGCTACCATTAGAGATGAAAAGGGTATATGTGAGTCACTAATTTTATAATGGTAGGGGCATATGTGAGTCACTTTTGTAACAAGGGGTATATCAACTCCAAATCGCAAAGTTGTGGAGGTATAATAGGCTTTTTTTTTCCAAAAGAAAAAGTAACCTTTGTGCATATGACCAAACCACATCGGAAAATGTTTTGGTCAAGGTCTATGAACCAACAAATACTCTTATAGACTTTTCTTTTTCATTGGAACATCACCAAAGACTCTGCATATACAACTGACCTCACTAAATATTTATCAGAAAATAAGCTCAATAAAGATATAGTCTTACGACAATCGGAAATTAATAGAAAATTGTCTTAAGACTGATAATGTATTAAACAAATTGTATTATTACAATTGTTTTCATAATAGTCTAAAAAAGATTATTCAATGGAATTTCACTAGAAAATGTGATATGTAATTGACAACTCAAAAGTTGATTGAAAGTAACTATATGAGCTTCTTGGAATTGATTAGCTGTAGTAGATTTTTCCTTGCTTAATTTGTGGTTCACGATATACCTCTTCAAAATTACATTCATCCATCACATCCGTTGGCGTTTCACAATATTTGTCTATCTGGACTTAATGAATCAGTCCCACCAAAATTTGAAGTGATTATCAAATGAATTTCTTTTTTTACCTTTTAACTCAATTGTGTATTTATGTCAATTTCAGTTGTCACTTTGAACATTACCTAATCGAGAAACGTTGTGTCTGTTCCTCCTGGTTAGTCATAAGCTAATTTAGGAGGCAACATCAAGTGTATTAATTAGCTCTTTCTTTGTTTGTTCAACTCCTTTCTCTACGTTAGATCGGGCTGCGGCACTGCACTCTTTCTTTCTCTGTGGGTCGATTACGTGCATTGGAACTGAAAAGGGCTCTATTCATATACAGTCTTCCTTGCTTCTTACCTCTTATCTTAGTGAACGATACAATCCGAGAGAGAGAAAAGACTGGGCACATAATAATTAATAGCATTTCAGAAAAACAGAAATGTTTTTGTTTGATTACTAAGGTATAGATAATCGAAGCAATTACATTTGTATGTGTATGCATTCCGTAGATTCAGTTTGATGTTTTTATTCTAATTCAGACCTATAATTTCGGTTGATATTCATATTGATGCATAGATATTTGACAATAAAACACAACACACTAAACTTATTAAGAATTTTTTAAAATTAACAAATCTCATTCTAGATTATCGAAAAAAAAGAGTTGGCATTTTTGACTTGGAAGTTAAGGTCTATAAACCAACCAACACTTTTATAATAACCAATCAATATTGTTTTGGAATTTTGACTTGAAATGTTTCTTTTCTCAAGGTCTATACACCCGTTATTACTCTTATTTGACTAATTGAGCATTTTTGAATTTTAGACTTGAGATGTTTTTGATAAAGTCTATACACCAATTAATACTCTTATAGACTCTTTCTTCTCCTTCTTTTTTCTCTAAGAATCTAAATTGATAAAATAACCATTTCTTACTTGACTACTGTTAGATTAAATGATCTTCACACACATTGGGATGGTTATAAAAAAATTTGTCAAAGTCTATACACCGATTATCACTCTTATAGACTTTGCTTTCTCCTCTAAAAAAGAAGAGGTTATCCGGTGCACAAAGCATCCCACGTTAGCAGGGTCTAAAAAGCTTAAGCACGTGACCTACACGTCACACAGAGACACTTAAGTGCTGTTCCAAATCTCCCTTCACTTTTCTTTCTCTAAGACTTCAATTGACTTAATAGCTATTTCTTACTGTTACGGACAATATTCTCAAGGTAAATTTTTCTACATCATGTCTGATAGTACTAATTTGACAAATGAGATTCATAATGCATAGCAATTTGGGTCTGAACTACTTGTAGAGACTTGGGATTATGACGTTTTAAGACTGATAATGTATTAAACAAAATTGTATTATTACAATTGTTTTCATAATAGTCTAAAAAAGATTATTCAATGGAATTTCACTAGAAAATGTGATATGTAATTAACAACTCAAAAGTTGACTGAAAGTAACTATATGAGCTTCTTGGAATTGATTAGCTGTAGTAGATTTTTCCTTGCTTAATTTGTGGTTCACAATATACCTCATCAAAATTACATTCATCCATCCCATCCGTTGGTGGTTCACAATACATCTCACTCTATGACCCGTCCGCGTGGAACAAAATTCTGTTTATATCAGAAAAAGGAAAATGGAAAAACATCTGCTTTCACCTTGTTCTGCTTTAGTATGTCAAATACTTCCCCTGTACACCAATGCATGATGATGTCAGTATGACAAACTTCACTGTTAACTAACGAAAAACAAGAATGAAATCCTATTAATTCTCTTGTATCGGAATCAAATTTTGTGGATATCCACAATTGTCGTTCTACGACGCGTTCAGGGAGTAGACACCAAGTCTTTCATTTCCCTTAACTTTCCTGCACCTGGAAAGCAAGATATGTCAATGACAGCATCACTTCATCCTGCTTAATTGCCATCTAGCATCAACGGTCAGGCTACGACTTTTTCCTTCTTTGCCCCAATTTCCTCAAGGTCGGAGAATATATTAATGGGTTAAATATAGAGTTAATGATGTGTTTAAACTTAAGGTATATACTTGACCAAAGTAGTGCGAGTTCTCATGTTCTTCCTGCATAATTGGTCTCCCTGTGCTTATGGTGCCAAAAGCTTTCTCAACGCTGAATGTCGTTGCTGCAACTTGAGTCTATTCCTAAACCTCTATGGAATCTCACCAACATAGAGGCTTTGGACCTTGGTGATAACCATCTTGAAGGACCAATTTCCGATTTCTTTAGATTTGGAAAGCTCAGGTTGTTATTTATTGGAAATAACAGCTTTGATGGCCAACTTGAGTTCTTATCCTTTAACAGAAGCTGGATGCAACTTGCATTGCTAGATTTTTCGTCCAATTCCCTAACTGGTCCAATTCCTTCTAATGTAAGCGGACTGCAAAACCTACAATTGCTCTTCTTGTCATCAAACCACTTGAATGGGACTATACCATCATGGATATTCTCCCTCCCTTCACTAAGGCAGTTAGAGTTGAGTGATAACCATTTCAGTGGAAACATTCAGGAGTTCAAATCCCAAACATTGCTTTCCGTTTTTCTAAAACAAAATCAGCTGGAAGGTCCTATTCCAAAGTCACTCCTAAACCAGCAGGACCTATTGTTTCTTCTCCTTTAGCACAACAATCTCAGTGGACAGATCGCTTCAACCATCTGCAATCTGAAAACAGCACGAGTGCTAGATTTGGGCAGCAATAATTTGGAGGGAATAATCCCACTGTGTTTGGGTGAGAAGAGTGAACTTCAGGTTTTGGATTTAAGCAACAATAGTCTCAGCGGGACAATTAATATAACTTTTAGTATAGGAAACCAACTTAGAGTCATTAAATTTGACGGGAATACGCTAGAGGGGAAAGTCCCGCAATCTTTGATCAATTGCAAATATTTAGAAGTTCTTGATTTAGGTAACAATGAGTTGAATGACATATTTCCTAAATGGTTGAGAGCCCTACCTGATTTGCAGATTTTGAACTTGAGATCAAATAAGTTCTATGGCCCTATAAAAGATTCAAGGACTGACAACTTGTTTGCTCAAATTCGAGTCATAGATCTCTCATCCAATGGATTTAGTGTAGATTTACCAGTGAGCCTTTTCGAGAATTTTGAAGCCATGAAAATAATTGGTGAGAATAGTGGAACCCGAGAGTATGTAGGAGATATATATTCTTATTATTACACAACTTCCTTGATAGTGACAACAAAGGGCCTGGATCTTAAACTTCCTCGAGTTTTGACTACAGACATGATTATCGATCTTTCAAGGAATAGATTTGAAGGCCATATCCCAAGCATTATTGGAGATCTCGTTGGGCTTCGTACGTTGAACTTATCTCATAATCGCTTGGAAGATCACATACCAGCATCACTGCACCAATTATCTGTACTTTAATCATTGGATCTCTCATCCAACAAAATCAGCGGAGAAATTCCACAACAACTTGCATCCCTCACATCACTTGAAGTCTTAAATCTCTCTCACAATCATCTTGTTGGATGCATCCCCAAAGGAAAACAATTTGATACGTTTGAGAATAGTTCATACCAAGGGAATGATGGACTACGTGGATTTCCACTCTCAAAAGATTGTGGCGGTGATGAAGGGGTATCACAAGCAACAACTCCATTTGGGCTGGATCAAGAAGAAGAAGGAGATTCAGGAATTATAAGTTGGCAGGCGGTTCTCATGGGTTACGGTTGTGGACTTGTTATTGGACTGTCCATAATATACATAATGTTGTCAACTCAATATCCAACATGGTTTTCGAGGATGGATGTAGAATTGGAACACATAATTATTACGACAATGAAAAGGCACAAGAAAAGATATTAGTGTGTAACCTCCAGGTATATTCTACTTGATCTTTTTCCTTTTGAAGATTACATTTTCTACATCTTTAAAGCTTTTAACTCTAATTCTTTATTTTTGGAAATTGCAGGATTCAAGTCTACTGCATTGCTGGGATGCGAATAAAAGTTTTTACTTTCATAGTTTGTGATGTTTCATGAAGTGTGTGTTACCCTTTGAATAAAGACACGAGTTTTCTTCTGTTACGACTCAACAAAATTTGATTTCACTTATCTGTAGTATGTAGAAATAAATTCAGCATACTCAATTGCGAGGAAAAACCATAGAATTTCATAGAATGCAAAGGGATCAAAAGGGAAACACCTGTAGAGCAAAAAGTTTGAAATAACAGTAGAAAGCACATTAAAAATCCTAAAACAGTGCCAAATACTTTGAAATAGAAAAAAGTATTTATCGATAGAGGTGGTATAGCAATTGAAAAGTTGGAGAAACAACCTTGGATACTAAGGTTTAAATCCTAGAAGAGGTGAAACCAGATATCACATTTATATGGATTTGACTCCTCATTTAATTTGATGAGTCATGACTTCATCAACAAATTTACAAATAAAGCTTGGCACACGCACAAGATGATAGAACTGCTACGAAGGCAATCTCATTTGGTTGCAGCCCCTTTTACTCCCATGTTGACATACATCGTTAATGCTAGGGAAGAAATCAAAGCATTTCCATGTGTAAACCTGCTTGTTAACCATCACAGCAAATAAAGACATTAGTTTTCTTCTGTTGCGACTCAACCAAACTTTATTTCACTTATAATTTATTTTATGTAATTAATCAGTTAGGTAATGTTTATTTCTAGAAGAGCAAAAGAAGTTGATATCTGAATCTACTTCAAAAATTTAAGAATCAGCCTTCGTACATTGAACTAATAGTTTTCTTTGTAACGAACTGAATTTCTGAGACAGTCAGAGTAAGATAAAGATTCTTGCCTAAAGGAAAATAACGATCTAGGAAATAGACGCGTTCTTGAGATTATGCTCGAAACCAATAAAGGGATTAGCTCAAAGGAGTACTAGATGTTCTGTTACAGCAAATGGTTAAAATTACACGCAAGGCCTCGTACTATAAAGAGCACTCAGTTTCTAGTCCTCTTCAAGCATAATACTTATGACACTAATTAAATAAGTCATTCTCAATAGCAAAGCTCGGATCAAATTGATGATGATGTTCTTCTTCTTTACAGATAATAAGCTTCTTGCTTATGCAACATGTTTAAATACTAGTTATCTGAATTAACTCTAGCTCTTTTTGAAACAAAATATGCAAGGCACAAGTTATGTCTTGCAAAGGCACAACTTATTCCTACAGAACTTTTGTTATCTAAACTTTCGCCTTGAGAATTAGATACTATACAACTTATGCCGGACAAAGCCAAAACTTCTCTTATGAAACTAGGTCATAGTTAAGGGTACTATGACCTACAAACTTCCATTAAATGATAAGCAGGGGTAAATATTAAAGACCACCCCGAAGTAGGGACAATCCGTGCAAAGACATCTATCACCAAAACTGCAGATCTAAACCAATTTACAAGACGAATCATATATTATTAAAAGTGGGAAGCACCCAAGTTAAAAGTTGGATTACGAAAATGTCCTTCTAAAGTAATCATTTTTGTGGACAAAAATATAAATACACATTCATTTCAATAAATACTATCATCTATTGATATATATGATATATGAAGGGTCATCAAATATGTTTTCATAATTTTACATTGCATTCTGCTAATTGGTTAGTTTATTCCCTTTCTGTTACTTTTTTTTTCTTTCACTTTTTACGAATTTTGAATCTTTATTGCTTTAATAAAGGGAGAAGATTAAAAGTTGTAATGGACAATGAAAGGTCATCATATGTGGATTTATAAATATAATATTTGTTATATGCATTCTTGTGTATCATTTTCAATTTATTAAAGAACATCTTGCCATTGCAGTAAGCTCTCTTTTCAACTTTCTTTCTTTGATCACTTTCATTACTTTATGTTTCAACTTTTAGTAATTGTTACTACTATTTATTTACATGAGTTTTGACTGAACTTTAGATTGGAATATCAATTTTATAGGTGTCATGGCAAATTACAAGGCCAACAACAATGAGGTTGGTAAATATATCGGTACAAGAAGTGAATTATAGTCTACTTTATGATGCACATGAATACATTTTTTTTTGTAAAATATATATTTTATGTACATATTTTTTAAATTGATCTAATATTTTTCGTTAACACTTGACATTATGTTCCAATAAGGCTGAATGATACATTTGATTGAATGTTGAGTCATTATACAAAAGTAACATGGATCAATTACCACTTGACATTCTATTTTTTCTCCTTTCTTTTTGGGGTCACAAGTATTCTAAATCTGTCTACTGATATTGAAATTGATAGAAATCTTGACTATTATAAAAAATTTATTAGTGTTCCTGATTTTCACATTTAGGTGTTAAGGCTCCAATTGACATTGCATATATATAGAAGTTCTGTTATATTTTTATTTGGATTTTTCATCATTTTTCTATATTAAAATGTCACACTTCAATAATTCAATCACCCGTACCTCTTCAGCTCCATAACCTATAATTTTCATTCCTTTTTGTTTTTACAACTCCCAAAATTAAATGTGTAAAGCAAGTCTTTTGAATTAGATAGTGGTGTATCGTAATTGATATTTGTCACAACAAAAAAATTATATGTTATGCATATTGCCTTTTCTTGCCTTCTGTTATTCATATATATTCTTATAGAGTATAGAAAATTTTCAAATTAGTATATTGACGTGGCTTTATAATCAAATTTTAGAAAAGTAATTTTGATACTAATTTCTTTATTGTGTGATAATGATTTTTTTTTACGTTATAAGTAATTAGTGTCATTTATTCTGGGAGCATGAATTTCGCAAAGTTCATCAAGTTAATACAATATAAAAGTCTTTATGCAAAATTTTTCTTACCTTTTCAACTATTCTATGTAATTTTAAAGTTTTATTATAATTTTAGGGGATTACATATTTTATCAAACAACGTAGAAAACACTCTATAAAATCTTTAAATTTATGGGTCCTACTCCAATTGAAAATTAGTTTTATGATTAGTGTTCTTCTATTTGCTTGAAATTTTTTGAATGTATGATTTTATTTGTTACAAAAAAGGATATAATTTGAAAGGTATTCATATCTAAAAAAGATGTGGAATTTTCCTTCCGTTAACAATAAGTATTAATGATGAATTTATGTAAAACTCTTATATAAATAACATAAAAAATATGCATGATTCTCATCGGTCATTGAATGAAATAATAGAGGATAACTATAAAGTCAGGTATGTTAAAATTTTCTTCTACAGTCAAATCAGAGTCATTTAATCATTTTTGTATATTCATTTTGATAGTGTTACATACTAATATATCACATGTTTGGACCTAATAACATAAAATTTTAGTTATTACTTTAATTACCAAACCAAGTTTTGTTGTCCAATTTGCAGGTTCATGAAATGTCTAATCATTCCACACACAATAAAGAAGTTATTGAATAGGTTGATTGTTCATGTATTTCAAATTGTGTATTTTTCTGTTGAATAGTTTGTGATACTCATGATTACAGTATGATTTGCTTAACTCATACAGTAGATAATGTTTTCATTTGACTCGCACGTGTCCAGAACTAGTTGTAAAATAAACCAACATCAATTGCACAAAATTCTAAATGAAGAAACTCTTAAAATAGTGTGATATCGTTGTCTTTGGGCAAAACGTGCCCAGTTTTCTTCCAAATGTCTCCAATCATTAAGAGTATCACTTCACTTTATACACATCTTCTTTTTCTTATCAACTTCTAATGCGAGACATTGTTCATTTGACTGAAAATGACTAGTAAATTTAAGCAACACTTAAATGTGCATAGTAAATTTATTTGTTTAATTCTTAAGATGTGGAATGGAATAAGCGCCAAGGTGTACTCTAAGTCTAAGATTTTAAATTTGAGATCAAATAAGTTGCATGGCCCTATAAATGATACAAGGATTTCCGCTCTCAAAAGATTGTGGTGGTGATGATGGGGTACCACAAGCAACAAGTCCAGTTGAGCTAGATGAAGTAGTCACCAATGATCAGTTGGCAGGCAGTTCTCATGGGTTACGGTTGTGGACTTTTATTGGACTGTCCATAATATACATAATGCTGTCAACTCAATATCCAGCATGGTTTTAGAGGATGGATGTAAAATTGGAACACAAAATCATCACAAGAATGAAAAAGCACAAGAAAAGATATTAGTTAGTCACCTCCAGGTATTCAGTTTGATCTTTATCAATGAATTTGCTCACAAAATTGCATGATTCATGTTGATGGTGATGCAAATAAAAGCTTTTTATTAATTACATCAATTAAGTAATTTCATTAACAAGCTAAATGTCTACGCTAAACTCAATGCATATAAACATTTGAGCATTTAACCTTAAGGCGATCAAGAGACTTGTAATTTCATATGTTTAAATCCAAGCTGCTATTTAAGTTTATGAATCTGCCCAACAAACTGCTTCTTGTCAAAATTATGGTGCAATATTCTGTTTTCAAGTTTAAAGTGGGAGAAATTTTGAGTTCATATATCAAGTGGAATTGTGCGTTATAGGAATCTACCTTCTGGTTTATAGGATTCGTTAAGAAAATTCTTTTATTTTTCTCTTGTTCTTGTTCCTCTCAACTTTGTCCTCATTATAGTAGTCTCATCATAAGCTTGTGGGCCAGCTAACACCAATAATATTGTACTACGCGGAATAAGATCTTCAGGTGAGTCACATATTTGGGACATTGAATAACATCGAGGCATTTCATATACCTGATTTATCTCCAAAACAACTCTCTGCTTAATCACATCCAGTTCCAAAATTGTGGAAATCTGTAACTAGAAAAGTAATAACAATCACTGAACACGCTTAAAAATGATCTGTTCATCATCTTTATAATTTAGGAGTCATAGATATGTTGTACGGTAGCTCAGTTGTATTCACTTCTTTTGCATTCCCTTCGTAGCTTTAGCCTTTAACCTATGTTGCTCGGACTATTCAAAATTATTGCCGCACCTGTGTTGGATTCTCCAAAATGCCCTACTTTTGGAGTATCCGACAATACACCCATTGATATTTTTTAAGAGTCCGAGCAATATAGCCTTGAACTATGTTTAAATCATAGACAGTTCTATTTTGAATCACTTTAGCTGTTTTTACAACAATTTTGAATCACCTTAGTTGTTTAAGACATGGCTTACACCTTCCTATGCTTAAAGAAGAAAAATGGGTTAGTCATATCATTCACTTCCCTTCAATGTGGAAGAATATACAACCTAAAGTCACATCATCATGCATGTCATGTACTGGGGGGAGATTTTATTCATCGCGAATATAGAGTTGGGTACTTTATGTTTGTGTTATGATGCTATGAGACAGAGTTGGAGAAAATTAGAAATGAAGGGGTTTCCTAAGAACCATTGCATCAAAGGCATTTATATTTATGTAGAAATTAATTGAACACAATTAGAAAAAAATTGCATACCAAATTTGTCAGTGAATCAACGTAACTGGGCGTTTCGTTTTAAATTACAATAGGAGTATCATTTTGAATTCCAATGCATATGCGGAACTCAATTGCCAGTGACCATATTCTTAATAGCTATCGTGATTAGGAGAATTTTTGTCCGAGATGGAAGTTTGATGTCACTCCGGGGCAGTGGTATCAGCTAAACTGCTCTTATTGGTTCTGAAGAAAGTAGACAGAATCAATTTCATTTATGAAAACTAATGCTTTTATTCATAGGGAAATGCACACTTCAGAAAATTTATAAAAATACACATGGAATAATACTTTAACATTAATATTTTCACTACTGATCTGAGGCCAAAAATATATTTTCTTATCATTAATTGTCTCATATTTATTATTTATATTTGTCCTTTTTTAGCATGGATTTTATGGATTGTGCTAAATAGTGTATTTTATTTGTAGGATTAAATTGGTGTAAAGTTGAAGAAGTTTGGAGCTAAAACGAATTAAAGATGGAAGGTTGAAGAAGAAAATCAAGCAGGCAGCTTAATGGATTAAATTGAATATTATATTATATTTATATATATACATATTCAAACGATTTGTTGCAAATTAAAGGATTCCCACGTGGCAACAAACGGAAGACACACAAATTGTGAGGCGGTTTCACGCAGACGTAGGAATCCAATTCCGTTTTGGTTTTGGGTTCCTAATTTGTTTTGGACTCAGTTATTTTATTCAGGGTTTTCTACATCTATAAATAGTCCATAGAAATAATTATAGGACAATATACTGGGAAAGGGAGGACTTTGAAAAAGACACTTTGTAAGGAAAAGTTGTCAATACTTTTTAGGGTTCTTTTCTTCTTCTTTTTCTTAGGTATTAGTAGTTAAAGACCTTTGTTCTGGGGCTGCGGCCATGGGTAATTGTTGAACATTGATTGTTTTGAATTAATGTTGGTTATCGTTTAAATTACTTTTGTATTCTTGTTTTAGTATTTCATGCTTGATCACCATAGAAATAAATTTATTGTCTATTCTTGGACTCGAGAGATAAAGAGGTAGATAGACCAAAGAATGCAAAGAGCTTGTTCTAACTTTGTTTAGATTCGTGTTTAGGAGTGACGCCCGGACGAACACCTCGCTTGGTTACGAAACAGGATGAAATATAAATGCTCGCCAATTAGGACTGCCTATCCCTGCTCAACGATGTAGTTAGACAGCTAGTTGGAGTAGGCGATTAGAGGTCGAGAGATCATGATCATAAAATCAACCCTGTAAATCAGTAATTTGATAACCGTATTTAATTCATTACATGAGATGCGATACATGAAACCCTATGCATGCTGCAGCCTTGGAATTGTCTCAATCACTGTAAGTTAATCTTAGTATTTAATTCTTGCATTCTTTTATTTCTTTTGACATTCTTAAATAAATAATTAGACTAGTATAATTTAGTAAATAGTTAATTGACAAGTCCCTGTGGGTTCGATATTCCGGTTCTTAAAGAGCCACTTATTACTTTTGCGACCACGTACACTTGCGTGTGCAATTGGAAGCAACAACTACCATTAGAGATGAAAAGGTATATGTGAGTCACTAATTTTATAATGGTAGGGGCATATGTGAGTCACTTTTGTAACAAGGGGTATATCAACTCCAAATCGCAAAGTTGTGGAGGTATATTAGTCTTTTTTTTCCCAAAGAAAAAGTAACCTTTGTGCATATGACGAAACCACATTGGAAAATGTTTTGGTCAAGGTCTATGAACCAACAAATACTCTTATAGACTTTTCTTTTTCATTGGAACATCACCAAAGACTCTGCATATACAACTGACCTCACTAAATATTTATCAGAAAATAAGCTCAATAAAGATATAGTCTTACGACAATCGAAAATTAATAGAAAATTGTCTTAAGACTGATAATGTATTAAACAAAATTGTATTATTACAATTGTTTTCATAATAGTCTAAAAAAGATTATTCAATGGAATTTCACTAGAAAATGTGATATGTAATTGACAACTCAAAAGTTGACTGAAAGTAACTAAATGAGCTTCTTGGAATTGATTAGCTGTAGTAGATTTTTCCTTGCTTAATTTGTGGTTCACAATATACCTCATCAAAATTACATTCATCCATCACATCCATTGGTGGTTCACAATATTTGTCTATCGGGACTTAATGAATCAGTCCCACCAAAATTTGAAGTGATTATCAAATGAATTTCTTTTTTTACCTTTTAACTCAATTGTGTGTTTATGTCAATTTCAGTTGTCGCTTTGAACATTACCTAGTCGAGAAACGTTGTGTCTGTTCCTCCTGGTTAGTCATAAGCTAATTTAGGAGGCAACATCAGGTGTATTAATTAGCTCTTTCTTTGTTTGTTCAACTCCTTTCTCTACGTTAGATCGGGCTGCGGCACTGCACTCTTTCTTTCTCTGTGGGTCGATTACGTGCATTGGAGCTGAAAAGGGCTCTATTCATATACAGTCTTCCTTGCTTCTTACCTCTTATCTTATTGAACGATACAATCCGAGAGAGAGAAAAGACTGGGCACATACTAATTTAGTAGCATTTCAGAAAAACAGAAATGTTTTTGTTTGATTACTAAGGTATAGATAATCGAAGCAATTACATTTGTATGTGTATGCATTCCGTAGATTCAGTTTGATGTTTTTATTCTAATTCAGACCTATAATTTCGGTTGATATTCATATTGATGCATAGATATTTGACAATAAAACACAACACACTAAACTTATTAAGAATTTTTTAAAATTAACAAATCTCATTCTAGATTATCGAAAAAAAAGAGTTGGCATTTTTGACTTGGAAGTTAAGGTCTATAAACCAACCAACACTTTTATAATAACCAATCAATATTGTTTTGGAATTTTGACTTGAAATGTTTCTTTTCTCAACGTTTATACACCAGTTATTACTCTTATTTGACTAATTGAGCATTTTTGAATTTTAGACTTGAGATGTTTTTGATAAAGTCTATACACCGATTATCACTCTTATAGACTTTGCTTTCTCCTCTAAAAAAGAAGAGGTTATCCAGTGCACAAAGCATCCCACGTTAGCAGGGTCTAAAAAGTTTAAGCACATGACCTAGACGTCACACAGAGACACTTAAGTGTTGTTCCAAAGCTCCCTTCACTTTTCTTTCTCTAAGACTTCAATTGATTTAATAACTATTTCTTACTGTTACGGATAATATTCTCAAGGTAAATTTTTCTACATCATGTCTGATAGTACTAGTTTGACAAATGAGATTCATAATGCATAGCAATTTGGGTCTGAACTACTTGTAGAGACTTGGGATTATGACGTTTTAAGACTGATAATGTATCAAATAAAATTGTATTATTACAATTGTTTTCATAATGGTCTAAAAAAGATTATTCAATGGAATTTCACTAGAAAATGTGATATGAAACTGACAACTCAAAAGTTGACTGAAAGTAACTATATGAGCTTCTTGGAATTGATTAGTTGTAGTCGATTTTTCCTTGCTTAATTTGTGGTTCACAATATACCTCATCAAAATTACATTCAACCATCACATCCGTTGGTGGTTCACAATATTTGTCTATCTGGACTTAATGAATCAGTCCCACCAAAATTTGAAGTGATTTTTGACTGAATTTGTTATCTACCTTTAAGTCAAGGTCTTTATACCAGTTAACACTCTTATTCTTATCTCTGTTTGTTTGCATATCAGATATCCTCTGCTCAATTTGGATATTTTACTGCAGCCAAGAGCTTTGAACCTAATGCAAGCATTAGTGACTGCCTCCACAGTTCGAACGCATGACTTATAGATCACATAGAGAAAAATTTATTATAGTTCTAAGGATCCCTTTCACTCTTCTTTCTCCTCCAAGAATATAAATTGATTTAATAATCATTTCCTACTGTTGAGATACAATTCTCAGGGTGATTTTTTCTGCATTATGTTGGATAGTTGTATGTAGTACTATTTGATACATAAGATTAACAGTGCGTAATAATTGTGTCAAGACTACTTGCAGAGACTTGGGATTGTGATGTTTTCGACCGATAAGGTATCAAAAAAAAATTGTATTATTACAAGTGATATGATTTTGTGTTGTACCTTTCATTTAAACTTTCTATATGATGACTTGACTTAATAATTTGGAACTTTTGATATTTTTCAGCAATCATTTAGGGTTCAACTTAATTGTTTTTGTCAAGGCTCATACATCACCATCTACTCTTATAGACTTTTCTTTTTTGCTCTCAAAATTTAAATTGATTAAAGAGAAAAGGACTTGATATACCCCTAAACTTTATTATTTAGATCTTATATATCACTCATTATAAAAGTGGCTCATATATACTTTTTTCCTCTAATGGAAGTGAAAAAATTAATTCTAAATTAAATTTTTATATACACTAAGGAACACTCTTATGCCATGTGTGTAAATATTTTTTTAATTTTTTTAAAATTTTAATTTTGTTTGATTTTTCAATAAAAACAATTTTTTGGATTTATTATTTTTATGGTCAAATTTATTTCTCACTCATTTACTTGTAAAATGTATCATAGATTCCCCAATTTATTTATTTTTGCAAGTACAAAAAAAATTACAATATAGCCGCAAAAAAATAGTTTAGATTTTTTTTTACTTTTTTCTCTTTTTCCATTCACATTATTTTCCTTTTTATTCTCATATTTTTACACTAAAAATGAAAGGGAAAAAATAAATAAAAATAAGATACTCAAATAATGATAAGCAAATAGATCCATAAGGAAGATATTTAAAACTCAAATTACGCATTGAATCAAAGAAGTAAAAAATCATGTGTAAGAAAGATCAAATATACCCTAAATTTTGCTAGAAGGATCATATATACATTACATGAATTCTTTTTTTAAAAAATCAAAAAAATAATAATTTAACATTAATGTTTTCACTACCATTAGATGAAAAGGGTATATGTGAGCCACTATTATAACGGTAGGGGCATATGTGAGTCACTTTTGTAACAAGGAGTATATCAGCTCCAAATCGCAAAGTTGTGGAGGTATATTAGGCTTTTTTCCCCAAAGAAAAAGTAACCTTTGTGCATATGATCAAACCGAATTGGAAAATGTTTTGGTCAAGGTCTATGCACCAACAAATACTCTTATAGACTCTTCTTTTTCATTGGAACATCACCAAAGAATCTGCATATGCAACTGACCTCACTAAATATTTATCAGAAAATAAGCTCAATAAAGATAGCCTTACGACAATCGAAAATTAAACAAAATTGTATTATTACAATTGTTTTCATAATGGTCTAAAAAAGATTATTCAATGGAATTTCACTAGAAAATGTGATATGTAATTGACAACTCAAAAGTTGACTGAAAGTAACTATATGAGCTTCTTGGAATTGATTAGTTGTAGTAGATTTTTCCTTGCTTAATTTGTGGTTCACAATATACCTCATCAAAATTACATTCATCCATCACATTTGTTGGTGGTTCACAATATTTGTCTATCTGGACTTAATGAATCAGTCCCACCAAAATTTGAAGTGATTTTTGACTGAATTTCTTATTTACCTTTAAGTCAAGGTCTTTATACCATTTAACACTTTTATCCTAACTAAACAAGTTTATTTTAAAAAAATTCAACTTAATTGTTTTTGTCAAGGCCAAAACATCACCATCTACTCTTATAGACCGTTCGTTTTTGCTCTCAAAACTTAAATTGGTTGAAGAGAAAAGGATTTGAAATACCCCTCAACTTTATTATTTAGATCTTATATACCCTCATTATAAACGTGGCTCATATATATCCATATGGTTACACAAATGACTCATATATATTTTTTTCCTCTAATGGAAGTGAAAAATTTAATTCTAAATTAAAATTTTAAATTTTTTGTAAACAAAAATATTCATGAGGGATATATTTGATCCTTCTTACACATTTTTATATTCAACGACTTACTTGAATTTATTATTTTGTTGGTAAATTTATATTTGAACTAACTTTCTTGTAAAATTTATCATAGATGCCCCAAAAAAAATTATAGATACAAAAAGTAAAGGCAAAGGCATAACACATAAACATGACCCTTAACTTGGCGTCAGTTGGCAACTATGACCTTTAATTTTGGGTGTGCATAAGTAGACACTTAAACTTGTATAGATCACACCTTTGAATATGCATTTATGATCCACAACAATAAATTTTACTGAAAAACCAATTTTAAGATTTTTAAAAAATTCAATTTGTTAATGAAAAGGGTAAATGTATACCATTTATTAGATAACGAGGGTATATATGCACCATTTGTTAGCCGATGGAGATATATAAGCATCACTTTTTAACGAGGAGTATATATGCTCTAAATCGCAAAGTTGAGGGGTATATTTGCCTCTTTGCCCTAAAATTAAAAATCAAAAAAATAAATTAAAACTATTTTTTTCACTTTCATTTGATGAAAAGGTATATGTGAGCCACTTTTATAACGGTAAGAATATATGTGAGCTACTTTTGTTACAGTAGAGATATATGCGAGCCACTTTTGTGATATAATTTTTCTGTTATAGATTTTGTTTGAACTTTTGTTGGAATGATTCGTGCATTGACTTGGGAATATGTAAATTTATCAAACTATTACAATATAAGTTTGATCTTCATCAAGTTAATATATAACCAGGTGCATAAACCAAATAATATTTTTTTCCTAACTAATAAAACAATGATTTTTTGACTTGAAATGTTTTTTGTCAAGGTCTATACACCAAGCAATACTCTTATCTTAACTAATCAAAAGTTTTGTGAATGTTTACCTTTAGGTCAAGGTCTATACACCAATCAACGTATTTTTATCCTAACTAATCGAACTCTTTTTGATTTATTGGCGTAAAAGTTTTTGTCTAGGAGTCTACACCAATTAATAGAACTCTTATAGACTATTCACACTCCGAGAAGAATTTACATTGAATATTAAATAACTGTTTCATACTGTTAAAGGTGATATTCCCCATTACGTGTGTTTTTAAAAAAAAAAATTAAAAGTTAAACGGCTCAAATATGCCAACGAACAATGATAAAAGGCTGTCATTTTCGTTTGAGAAAAGGCTCATCCATTCCATTATGGGTTAGCTGAAAACTCATCCGGTTTTGCAAAATCATTTTGTCCACGTGGTGAACGATGATTTGGCCACATCATTAAAAAAAATTAAAAATTTTAATGATGATTCGGCCATGTCATCCTTTATTTTTAACGCTTTAACTTTTTAATTTTTTTTTATTTCCTTCACTTTTTTTGGTATATGTCAAAAATTAACTTATTATAAATAAAAGACATTTGGAATTAAATTTGAAATCAAATTCAAAGGGAAGGCAATGGAAATAAAAGGAATAAATAAAATCAACAGGAAAAAAAAGAGAACAATGAAAGAAAGTAAAAAATGAAAAAGAAAATTAAGTGTGTTTGAGAAAATTTTAAATACAAAGCAAAGAAAATAAGATTTTTTATTTTAAAAAATACATATGTACACAAGGAAGCCCATGTATATTACCACAACTAATTGAATTGGTTTGTGGCTCCACGTCAACACATAAGGTGCAAAGAAATATAGAGAGAAAAAAAATGTTTTGCTGGTTAAGATAGAGTGTGTTCCTGTAATTTTGATCATAGTTAAGAGGTACTTCTAATTTAGATTGATTATATAATTGTTAAAGCTAATTATATTCTCAAGGTGCATTATTTTGCATTACATAGGATTACATAATAGTTAGATCTAGTACTATTTGAGAAATAAAATTAATATTTTGTAATAATTGGGTCATGACTACTTGCAGAAAGTTGGATACATTATGACATTCTTGACTGATAAGGAATCAAACAAAATTATATTATTTGAACCTCTCAGTGACTTAGACTTGAGAATTTGAAACTTTTGATATTTTCTAGCATTAATTTAGATTCTTGTGTATTAACTTGGGATTTTTCTTGTTAGTTTAATTACAAATGTTTACTTAATTCTTTATTTATTTATGTTTGGAAGTTGTTGGTTTCAGGAGAAGCAAATAAAATTATAAAAACCTTTTGCCTTTCCTAGTTTGTGATGTTTAATCAAGTGTTCATTAACCTTTGAATAAATACATGAGGTTTCATATAATTAATTTTTTAGGTAAAGTTTATTTCAAGACGAGTAAAAGAAGTTCATACATTGAACTATTAATTTTCTTTGTAACAAATATCTGGGTGTGGACTATTTGAAAAGACTTAGAATTGTGACGTTTTCGTCTGCTAAGGTATCAAACAAATTGTATTACAAGTGATAAAAAAATTCTATTGTCGCTTTTATTTGAACTTTTCTTTGCAATGACTCGTGCATTGACTCAAGATTTTTTCTAGTACTTTAATTACTGTGCATTGGCACTTCAGAGTGCAAAAGAAATTTATACGATTGAGTCATTTAAAACCAATTATAGGAAAATTTATACAACAAGCTTGGACTAATGATCTAAGAAATATGAGAAGTAACATGATAGCGAAATATTATTTTATACTGTCAATGTATATAATTTGAATTCCTTTTATGTTCATAGAAAATTGAAGTCCTTCCACGAGCCTCGAAATCAGAAGAAGAAAGAGAAGATCACACAGGTCTGGGCTCGGAACCTATACAAGTGTAGAAGCAAGGAGTGAGTACCACCAACACGGTACCCAACAAGCAACCTAATAAACTAGGCAACCTAGCTAAATCGAATACTCCTTTCCATCTCAACCGAACCTCCAAAAACTACAACCTGCATAGAAATCAGTCCAACCTAACAGTTCTACAATAACAAGTCTCAAGGCTCAACGATCATAGATCAAAAGTCACATCTCAACAACCGATATGTATCAAAACATTTACTCTCAAGTACAAGACATCTCAATTCACAATTAGCACATGTTCAACTCATATATCATAATCCTCAACTTTGTGATCTAGAGCAAATATAATCCTCGTTAATTAAAAAGTGATGCATATATGTCCTTGTCGTCAAATAATTAGTGCATATTTATCTGTTATCATTAACAAAGACTTATATTTACTGAACTAAAAAAAAATTAAATTCATTTATATATTCCAAAAATGAAATGTAGCTTTTAAAAAATACCTCAATCATTTTTTTACCCCTCCGATCCTGACCCGATCCAAAGTAAAAAAATCTCAACTTCTCTACTACTCAATCTTAAAATGGATTTGGATCGAATCTGAATAAAAGAGGAACTATTTTTTTAGTAGGGTCAGGTTTGGAGGGATAAAGAAAACGGGTGAGGTAAATTTTTAAAGGCACACGATAGTTTTGAAATTAAAAACCCAGTTTTAGGACTTACTTGTATTTTTTATTCATTATGTTAAGGAAAGTGGTAAATATGCACCATTTGTTAGACGTCGTGAATATATATGCACCATTATTTAAATGGCGGTGTATATGCACCACGTTTTTAATAAGAGGTATATCCGATCTAAATCGCAAAGTTGAGAAATATATTTTCCTTAGTAAATTTCTTTGCTTAATTTGTTCTATATATACCTCATCAAAATTATTGAATAGAGGAACAAAACAAAGATTTCTTCTCTACCAACTCAATTAGTTTTGAACACTTTAGTGCAAAAATGAGTTATGTAAAACTTGTATTTCAAATGCTATTTCCCTTCCTCTGTCATCTTTCTTTCTGCTCATCCTTATCTCATTTGTGCTCCAAAGATCAAGCTCTTGCTCTTCTACAATTCAAGCATATGTTTACAATAAGTCCTTATGCTTCTGCTTACTGCGATTTTCCTCATCCGAAAACTCTTTCGTGGAACAAGAGCACAGATTGTTGCTCATGGGATGGAGTTTATTGTGACGAGTTGACTGGACAAGTGATTGAGCTCAACCTCACTTGCAGCCAACTTCAAGGCAAGTTTCACTCCAACAGTAGCCTCTTTCAAATCTCAAATCTCAAAAAGCTTGATTTGTCTAATAATAATTTCTCTGGGTCGCTCATTTCACCTAAACTTGGTGAACTTTCTAGTTTGACGCATCTTGATTTGTCGAATTCAGGATTTACAGGTCTAATCCCAACAGAAATGTCTCATCTTTCTAAATTACAAGTTCTTAGTATCCAGAGTAGTCTATTAAGTTTCAGACCTCACAATTTTGAACTGCTCCTTAAGAACTTGACTCAATTAAGAGAGGTTGAATTTTACGATGTGAACATCTCTTCTACCATTCCTCTTAATTTCTCTTCTTATTTAACTACTCTGTACCTTCAGAACACACAGTTATACGGGATACTGCCTGAAAGAGTTTTCCACCTTTCCAACTTAAAATCTCTTGATTTATTCGACAATCCCCATCTCACTGTTAGGTTTCCTACAACCAAATGGAATAGCAACGCATCACTCATGGAGTTAAATCTCTATAGTGTGAATGCTACTGGTAGGATACCTGAATCATTTGGTCATCTAACTTCACTGCGTAGATTGACAATAGCTTCTTGTAATCTCTCAGGGTCTATTCCTAAACCTCTATGGAATCTCACCAACATAGAGGTTTTGAACCTTCGTGATAACCATCTCGAAGGAACAATACCCGATTTCTTTAGATTTGGAAAGCTCAGGTGGTTATTAATTGGAAATAACAGCTTTGATGGCCAACTTGAGTTCTTATCCTTTAACAGAAGCTGGATGCAACTTGAATGGCTAGATTTTTCGTCCAATTCCCTAACTGGTCCAATTCCTTCTAATGTAAGCGGACTGCAAAACCTACAATTGCTCTTCTTGTCATCAAACCACTTGAATGGGACTATACCATCATGGATATTCTCCCTCCCTTCACTAAGGCAGTTAGAGTTGAGTGATAACTATTTCAGTGGAAACATTCAGGAGTTCAAATCCCAAACATTGCTTTCCGTTTTTCTAAAACAAAATCAGCTGGAAGGTCCTATTCCAAAGTCACTCCTAAACCAGCAGGACCTATTGTTTCTTCTCCTTTCGCACAACAATCTCAGTGGACAGATCGCTTCAACCATCTGCAATCTGAAAACAGCACGAGTGTTAGATTTGGGCAGCAATAATTTGGAGGGAATAATCCCACTGTGTTTGGGTGAGAAGAGTGAACTTCAGGTTTTGGATTTAAGCAACAATAGTCTCAGCGGGACAATTAATACAACTTTTAGTATAGGAAACCAACTTAGAGTCATTAAATTTGACGGGAATAAGCTAGAGGGGAAAGTCCCGCAATCTTTGATCAATTGCAAATATTTGGAAGTTCTTGATTTAGGTAACAATGAGTTGAATGACATATTTCCTAAATGGTTGACAGCCCTACCTGATTTGCAGATTTTGAACTTGAGATCAAATAAGTTCTATGGCCCTATAAAAGATTCAAGGACTGACAACTTGTTTGCTCAAATTCGAGTCATAGATCTCTCATCCAATGGATTTAGTGGAGATTTACCAGTGAGCCTTTTCGAGAATTTTGAATCCATGAAAATAATTGGTGAGAACAGTGGAACCCGAAAGTACGTAGCAGATTCTTTTTCTAATGTTTACACAAATTCCTTTAGAGTGACAACAAAGGGACTGGAGCTTGAACTTCCTCGAGTTTTGACTACAAACATGATTATCGATCTCTCAAGGAATAGATTTGAAGGCCATATCCCAAGCATTATTGGAGATCTCGTTGGGCTTCGTACGTTGAACTTATCTCATAATCGCTTGGAAGGTCATATACCAGCGTCACTGCACCAATTATCTGTACTTGAATCATTGGATCTCTCATCCAACAAAATCAGCGGAGAAATTCCACAACAACTTGCATCCCTCACATTTCTTGCAGTCTTAAATCTCTCTCACAATCATCTTGTTGGATGCATCCCCAAAGGAAAACAATTTGATACGTTTGAGAACAATTCATACCAAGGGAATGACGGACTAAGTGGATTGCCACTCTCAAAAGATTGTGGCGGTGATGAAGGGGTACCACAAGCAACAACTCCATTTGGGCTGGATCAAGAAGAAGAAGGAGATTCAGGAATTATAAGTTGGCAGGCGGTTCTCATAGGTTACGGTTGTGGACTTGTTATTGGACTGTCCATAATATACATAATGCTGTCAACTCAATATCCAACATGGTTTTCGAGGATGGATGTAAAATTGGAACACAAAATTCTTACGAGAATGAAAAGGCACAAGAAAAGAAATTAGTGTGTAACCTCCAGGTATTCAACTTAATCTCTATCCTTCAGAATATTACATTTTATATATCCATAAATTTTCTACCTCCTTCATTGTTAAAGTTTTTAACTTTAATTCTTCATTTTTGAAATTTGCAGGATTCAAGTTTATTGCATTGCTGGGATGCGAATAAAAGTTTTTATTTTCATAGTTTGTGATGTTTCATAAAGTGTTTGTGTTTTGTTTCATAAAGTGTTTGTTACATTTTATATGTTCCAGTTTTCTTCTGTTATGACTCAACAAATTCAATTGCAAGGAAAAACCATAGAATGCAAAGAGATCAAAAGGGAAACTGGAATAACAGTAGAAAACTTGAGACTATTTGCTAGAAAACTGAAATAACAATAGAAAGCACAGTAAAAATCCTAAAACAATTCCAAATTTTCGCGTACTTTGAAATACAAAAAGTATTACTCGATATTAATCAATATATAATAACTTGAATAACTACAATCACAATAGTGTTGGTGTAGCAGTTGAAAAGTTGGAGAAACAACCTTGGATACTAAGGTTTAAATCCTAGCAGAGGTGAAACCAGATATCACATTTAGGAAGAAATCCACAATGCAGGCTCATCGACAATTTTACAAATAAAAGCTGCTGCAGTTATCAAATCTACCAAATAAAACTGTGGGCTGGAGCCTTGTGTATTCCAGGATCTAACATTGCTTTTTCCCAGCTCTCTGCGCCAACATAAATGCTTGAGAGTTGCACATAATGCCCAGAATGATTCTGTTGCGACTCAAGCAATAGTTGTGCTACTTCATTTCCCAACTCAATAGCTCCACGAAGTCTACAAGCGCCCATCAGAGCCCCCCAAGACAACAGACATCTTCCTTATGAAGTCGTATGCTTCCAGCAGTAGATCAACCACACAACCATAATGTTCCATCTTAGCTGCAAGTCCAAATTCATGTGACATTACTTCAAACAAGTAGAACCTGAAATTGACAAGCTGATACAACTGCTACTAAGGCAATCTCATTTGGTTGCAGCCCCTTTTACTCCCATATTGACATACATCGTTAATGCTAGGGAAGAAATCATAGCATTTCCATGTGCAAACCTGCTTGTTAACCATCACAGCAAATAAAGACATTAGTTTTCTTCTGTTGCGACTCAACCAAACTTTATTTCACTTATCTTTTAGAACCAGGTAAAAGAGTATGATAAAGATCTTTGCCTAAAGGAAAATAAAGATCTAGGAAATAGATGTGTTCTTGAGCTTATGCTCGAAACCAATAAAGGGATAAGCTCAAAGGAGTACTAGATGTTCTGTTTTTAATTGGAAAGGAGGAACCACCTCATTCCTATATAGCTTGGCATATTTTTAACTCAAAGGAGATTTGGACTCGAACTTCAACTTCTTCTGTACAATTTCAAGAAGAGTAAAACACATTGGTATCTGAATTTACTTCGAAAATTTAAAAATGGCTTTCATACTTCGAAGAACTTGAATTAATTATTATCATGGGAACTAAATTAAGACATGGCATACACCTTCTTTTGCTTAAAAAAGTCGACACTACTTAAATAAAAGGACACTAATTATCAACTTGGGACAGAAAGTAAGACCTTAAAATCACAAGAAGTGCAGATCCAAACCAATTAATAAGACGAATTGTGAAAATAGACCGACATCAATTGTACAAAATTCTTAAAATGGTGTGATTTAGTCGGCTTTGGGAAAAACTTGCACAGTTTCCTCCTAAATGCCTCAAATCATTAATTAAGGGTATCACTTCACTTAATACGTATCTTCTTTTTCTTATCAACTTCTAATGTGAGACTTTGTTCATACACCCAACCGACATAACATCGAGGTATTCCGTCGTAGTTATCATATGCAGCTCATACCTGCAGATTTATCTACTTCATCACTTCCAAAATAGTGGAAATCTGAATCTGGAAAAGTAACTAGCAAACACTGAACAGGTTCCCTGATCTATTAATTTTCCAGATTTAAGAATTTCACATATTCAAGTTAATTATTTTGTTCACTTTCAGTATTCTCTGGATACTAATTAATACTTTTATTTGTTGTTAAAAGTTGAACTTGCCAGCAAACACAAGGTGAAATGCTTACATGTGTATCCTGAGAGAAGAAGTTGGAAAAAAAAGAAGAGAAACAGTTCTTGTTTTGGTTGTTAAGACAAAATGCATGTGTTATTACAAGTGTTGGGATTTTCATTTGAATCTTTCTTGAATTGACTTGAATTGTGTGACCTTCCTGAAATTGACTACCCAAAGAGACAATTAAATGTGTATAGTAAATTTCTTTGCTTAATTTATGCTATATATACCTCATCGAAATTGTTGAATATAGACACAGATCATACATTTCTTGATTTCTTCTCTACCAACTTAATTAGTTTTGAACATTGTAGTGCAGAAATGGGCTACGTAAACCTTGTATTTTTTATGATATTTCCCTTTCTCTGTCAACTTGTTTTTTCCTCATCCTTACCTCATTTGTGCCCCAAAGATCAAGCTCTTTCTCTTCTACAATTCAAGCACATGTTTACAATAGATTCTAATGTTTCTGATTATTGTATTGGCATAAGAGGCCAATGGATTCAGTCATATCCAAAAACTCTTTCATGGAACAAGAGCACAGATTGTTGCTCTTGGGATGGAGTTCATTGTGACAGGACAAGTGATTGAGCTTAACCTCACTTGCAGCAAACTTCAAGGCAAGTTTCATTCCAATAGTAACCTCTTTCAACTCTCCAATCTCAAAAGGCTTGATTTGTCTTATAATGATTTTTCTGGGTCGCTCATTTCACCTAAATTTGGTGAGTTTTCTAGTTTGACGCATCTTGATTTGGTTCTTACAAGTTTTACAGGTCTAATCCCAGCAGAAATCTCTCACCTTTCTAAATTACGCGTTCTTCGTATCCGGGGTGATTACGGGGTTAGATTCGAACCTAAAAATTTTGAATTGCTCTTGAAGAACTTGACCCAATTAAGAGAGCTCAACCTTAACTTTGTGAACATCTCATCCACCTTTCCTCTAAATTTCTCTATGGCTTCCATACACACAGTTACGTGGGATATTGCCTAAAAGTGTTTTCCACCTTTCCAACTTAGGATCTCTGGATTTAACAAACAATCCCCAGCTCACAGTTAGGTTTCCCACGACCAAATGGAATACCAGTGTATCACTCATGGAGTTATATCTCAGTGGTGTGAATTTCACTGGTAAGATACCTGAACCATTTAGCCATCTAACTTCATTGCTTGACTTAGTGATGAGTTCTTCCAATCTCTCGGGGCCCATTCTTAAGCCTCTATGGAATCTCACCAACATAGAGGTTTTGGACCTTCACAATAACCATCTTGAAGGACCAATTTCTCAGTTCTTGAGATTTGGAAAGCTTAGGGAGTTCTCACTTAGAAATAACAACTTTGATGTCCAACTTGAGTACTTACCCTTTAACAGAAGCTGGATGCAACTTGAAACATTAGATTTTTCATCCAATTTCCTAACTGGTCCAATTCCATGGGACGTTAGTGGACTGCAAAACCTACAATCACTCAGCTTGTCATCAAACCACTTAAATGGGACTATACCATCCTGGATATTCTCCCTCCCTTCACTATTTAATTTAGACTTGAGTGATAACCATTTCAGTGGAAAGATTCAGGAGTTCAAATCCCAAACATTGTTTTCCATTTCTGTAAAACAAAATCAGCTGGAAGGTACTATTCCAAAGTCATTCCAAAACCAGCAGGGACTATATTATCTTATCCTTTCTCAAAATAATCTCAGTGGACATATTGATTCAGCCATCTGCGATCTGAATTTGGGTGTGCTAAATTTGGGAAGTTGTAATTTGGACGGAACAATACCACAATGATTGGGTGAGATGAGTGAACTTTGGGTTTTGGATTTAAGCAACAATAGTCTGAGTGGGACAATTAATACAACTTTTAGTGTTGGGAACCAACTCAGAGTCATTAAAATGGATGGGAATAAGCTAGAGGAGAAAGTCTCACGATCTTTGATCAATTGCAAATATTTGCAACTCTTTGATTTAGGTAACAATGAGTTGAATGACACATTTCCAAAATGGTTGGGAGCCCTACCTGATTTGCAGATTTTAAACTTGAGATCAAATAGGTTGCATGGCCCTATAAGTGATTCAAGGACTGCCAACTTGTTTGCTAAAATTCTAGTAATAGATCTCTCATCCAATGGGTTCAGTGGAGATTTACCTGTGAGCCTTTTTGAGAATTTTCAAGCCATGAAAATGATTGGTGAGAATAGTGGAACCCCAGAGTATGTAGCAGAAACATATTCTACTTTATACACATTCTTTGATAGTGACAACAAAGGGACTGGATCTTGAACTTCCTCAAGTTTTGACTACGGACATAATTATCGATCTCTCAAGGAATAGATGAAGGTTCTATCCCAAGTATTATTGGAGATCTAATTGGACTTCGTAAGTTGAACTTATCTCATAATAACTTGAAAGGTCATATACCAGCATCAATGCAATATTTATCCGTACTTAAATCATTGGATCTCTCATCCAACAAAATTGGCGGAGAAATTCCATAACAACTTGCATCCCTCACATCACTTGAAGTCTTAAATCTCTCTCACAATCATCTTGTTGGATGCATCCCCAAAGGAAAACAATTTGATAAATTTGAGAACAGTTCATACCAAGGGAATGAAGGACTACATGGATTTCCTCTCTCAAAAGATTGTGGTGGTGATGATGGGGTACCACAAGCAACAAGTCCAGTTGAGCTAGATCAAGAAGGAGGAGATTCACCAATGATCAATTGGCAGGCGGTTCTCATGGGTTACGGTTGTGGACTAGTTATTGTACTGTCCGTAATATACATAATGTTGTCAACTCAAAATCCAGTGTGGTTTTCAAGGATTGTTGATCAATTGGAACACAAAATCATTACGAGAATGAAGGAACACAAAAAAAGATATGTAACCTCCAGGTATTCAACTTGGATCTTTTTCATTCAAAAACTTATTTTTTTATATAGCAATGAATTTTCTATTTCCTTCATCCTTAAAGCTCTTGACTTTAATTCTTCCTTTTTTTAAAATTGTAGGATTCAAGCCTAATATGCAGCGGTGAAGCAAATATAAGCCTTTATCTTTCATAATCGGTGATGTTTATGTAGTGTTTGTATCCTGTGAATAAAGACATGAGCTTTCTTCCTTTGAGACTCATCCATATTTGTTTTCTTTTCTTCTTTTTTGAGGTTTTTTACATGGAGACTGTTAGCTTGAGTTCATCCTAACAATTAGTTGAGTAATTGGGCTCAACCGCACACTCATAAATTTTGAAGTTATTATCTTATATTTTTCTTAATTACATTGTTAGAGTGAGTAGAAGTCCTTCAAGCTCTTATTGCCACATGACATCATAACACAAACATCGAACACCTCACTTGAAGTTCACAAAAATAAAAAATCTGTAGTTACTAGTTACAGTGTTCAAATATATACGGACTCATGATCGTCTTTCATCAAAAGATTTAAGAAATATCAGGAAACCATGGACCAAAGTTGCAGTCTGCTATCTTAGCAGTTAAAAAGTTGGAGAAACTACCTCGGAAACCAAAGTTAGAATACTAGAAGAGGTGATACTGGAAGAACTCTTCCCTAAGTCTCAGATGGTAAAGTTATCCAATATGGTGGAAGGTAGACGGTACCGATTGAATTAATCGAGCAGAACACAAGTTGACCTGGATATCACTATTATACAACTACGCCTCAGTCCCTAACAATAACTTGCATAGAGATACATGCAATAGTGTTTAAAGCCTAAACTATGATTAGACATTAACACACAATTGAATGATAGAATTGCTAATGATTGAAACCCATATGGATTTGACACTTCACTCAGGAAGGAAACAAACAGAACAACTTGCCTTTAAACGATGTTTTTCATGATCATCTATTGTTCAGATTAATTAACTAGAAAACCGCTCCATAACTTCTCAGGGTAAATAAAAAGATTCAGAAAAATGAAAGTAGAAAACAAAAAGAATTACCTGGCCAAGCAGACTTTGGAACCAGGTTTGCTGTGCATTTTCACAAAAAATGTATCCTCCTTGATCTGTCAAGCTGTGACATCAACTTTCTTTAAGCGGTGCTTCAATCTCTGTGCAAAACCAATATGAAGGATTCTTTTAGCTGATTTTAATGAGTCGAGATTTCATCACCAAGCAGGTTCATCGACAATTTTTTGCAAATAAAAGCTGCTACAGTTATCAGCTCTACTAAATAAAACTGTGGACTGGAACCTTCTCTATTCCAGCATCTAACATTGCTTTTCTTAAGGAAGCGGCGTGATTCCACGTCTCTGCCCCAGCATAAATGCTTGAGAGTGCACATATCCCCCTGAATGATTCGGTTGCGATTTAAGCAATAGTTGAGCTACTTCATTTCCCAACTCAATGGCTCCATGAAGTCTACAAGCACCCATCAGAGCCCCAAGACAGTAGCATCAGCTTCAAAAGGCATCTTCTTCATGAAGCCATAATGTTCCATCTTAGCTACAAGTCCGAATTCACGTGACATTGATTCAACCAATTGAAAACCGAAATTGACAAGCTTGGCACGTGCACAAGCTGATAGAACTGCCACGAAGGTAACCCCTTTGCTTCCCCCTACCATTCAAAGCTAGGGAAGAAATCATAGCATTCCAAGTGCAAACCTGCTTGCTAACCATCACATCAAATACCTTCAAAGCATATACCAAACAACCCATCTTCCCATAAAAAGCGACCAACACAGTCGTCATGAAGACACTCAACCCCTCATTCCTTACCATGTACTTGCCTCCCTAGATATAACGCCACACCAAAATCAAAAAACGTGCAAGAAGAAAAAATACTAACAAAAGTAGCCTCATTTGGCTTCAATAAACCACACTTCACATCCTCTGGTACCATCATATTCTTGAAAAAACATAACAGCAACCTCAGAGCACCCGTTCTTCATGTACCCATGAATCATCCTAGTTCATGAATAAACATCTCTATAAGGCATGCGAGAAAACATCAAAAACCGAAACCCATATCCCCATTTTCCCCACAAGCATCAAGCATCGCATTATACGAGACAATACATGGTTCAGGAATTTCATCAAACACCTTGCATGCACTCCTCAGACCCGAGTTCTCCTGCGTGGGCGTACAGCCCAATAAAAGATGTACACACATAAGCAATTTTTTTTGTTAAGTGGCGAATGAAATTTTAGCTGATAGAATGAAGTAAGCTGCAGATACATGGGCCAATACTTTGGGATAAAGATATATATACATATATAGAAAATAAACATAGTTGGACTACTATGACTCCAAGTCTCCAACCTCCACCATTCACCAACCATAACTTATCACAAGTACCTACCAAACTTTAACTACTATGCAAGCACATAGGACCACAAATATGAGCTAAAGTTGATTTCTTTTTTCATCTATCAAAGTCCTTCCTTGCATTTGCCAAGGTGAAATGCTTACATGTACATTGCTGCTATTATTGTTGTATTTAAGAGCTAATCAAACTTGAGTTTGACTTAGAAATGTTGTTGATGTGATCTCTATACACCAATTAATATTCTTATAGACTTTTCTTTTCCTCCCAGGGCCAGCTATTATATGAAGCAACTGAAATTGTTGCTTTAGGCCCCCAAAATGGGGGGTGGGGGAATTTTCCAGCAATCATGACCTATTTATATAATCTTAGTGATTGTTTGACTAAATTATGAGAATGGAATGTTGATTGGACATCTAAATCATAACTTTACTTTTTACCTTTTCTTTCCTTGGAAAATTTCACTTATATACTTTGGCTTGTAATTTCTATTATTTTCTAAAAAAATATTGTTGAGTGTTGACAACTTAAAATTTGACTGAAAGTTACTAGGTGTGCTTCTTGGAATTGATCACTCCAAAGTTACAAGTAGTAGATTTTTGGCATAATACATAAACATGACCCTTAACTTGGCGTCAACTGGCAACTATGACCTTTAACTTTGGGTGTGCACAAAAGTAGGCACTTTAACTTGTATAAAATTGAACAAATAGACACATTCGTCTTACATGGCACCTACATGGCAATTTTGTGTCCTACGTGGCGTCCTACGTGTATTATGCCATGTAGGACATGTGTGTCTACTTGTTCAATTTTATACAAGTTAAAGTGCCTATTTGTGCACACCCAAAGTTAAAGGTCATAGTTGTCAGTTGACGCCAAGTTAAGGGTCATGTTTATGTATTATGCCTAGATTTTTCTATGCTTAATTTGTGGTTCATCCATCCGCCACATCCATTGGTGGGTCACAAAGTTTGTTGATAACATTAATTAATTCATGGGTAGGTGTTGACAAAAGCTCACACCTTTGAACCACAACAGTAAATTTGACTGAAAGAGAGTAGGTGAGCTAGCAATAGTAAATTGTCTTTTGCTCTGTGCTATATAAACCTCATCAAAATTATGGAATAGAGACACAAAGCAAGAATTGGGAAACTCAGTAATTTTGATATATATTTTGAGAGCAAAAATGGGCATTGGAAAACTTGCATTGTTTCTGCTATACGCGTTTCTCTGTCAACTTGTTTTCTCCTCATCTTTACCTCATTTGTGCCCCAATGATCAAGCCCTTGCTCTTCTTCAATTCAACCACACGTTTACTATAAATCTTGATGCTTCTTATAGTGATTATTATCCAAAAACAATTAAATGGAATAGGAGCACAGATTGTTGTTCATGGGATGGAGTTAAGTGTGATGAGACGACAGGTCAAGTGATTGAGCTTGATCTCAGCCACAGCCAACTTCGAGGCAAGTTTCATTCCAACAGTAGCCTCTTTAAACTCTCCAATCTCAAAAGGCTTGATTTGTCTAATAATAATTTTTCCGGATCGCTCATTTCACCTAAATTTGGTGAGTTTTCTAGTTTGACGCATCTTGATTTATCGCTTTCAAGTTTTACGGGCCTAATCCCAGCAGAAATCTCTCACCTTTCTAAATTATACGTTCTTCGTATCCAGAGTAATCCTTATGAGCTTAGATTTGGACCTCACAATTTTGAATTGCTCCTTAAGAACTTGACCCAATTAAGAGAGCTTGACCTGTACGGTGTGAACATCTCGTCCACCATTCCTTTAAATTTCTCTTCTTATTTAACAACCCTACGGCTTCCATACACACAATTACGTGGGATATTGCCCGAAAGAGTTTTTCACCTTTCCAACTTGAAATTTCTTCATTTATCATCCAATCCCCAGCTCACAGTTAGGTTTCCCATGACCAAATGGAATAGCAGTGCATCACTCATGAGGTTATATCTCAGTGATGTAAATTTTACTGGTAGGATACCTGAATCATTTAGCCAGCTAACTTCATTGCTTCTTTTGGTAATGAGTTATTCCAATCTCTCGGGTCCAATTCCTAGACCTCTATGGAATCTCACCAACATAGAGATTTTGATGCTTGGTAATAACAATCTTGAAGGACCGATTTCCCAGTTCTTGAGATTCGGAAAGCTCAGGGGATTATCACTTAGAAATAACAACTTTGATGGCCAACTTGAGTTCTTATCCTTTAACAGAAGCTGGACGCAACTTGTAACCTTAGATTTTTCGTCCAATTCTCTAACTGGTTCAATTCCATCCAACATTAGTAGACTGCAAAACCTACAATCATTCAACTTGTCATCAAACTACTTGAATGGAACTATACCTTCCTGGATATTCTCCCTTCCTTCACTAACTGATTTGGACTTGAGTGATAACCATTTTGGTGGGAAATTTCAGGAGTTTAAGTCCCAAACATTTTTTTCTGTTTCTGTTAAACAAAATCAGCTGGAAGGTCCTATTCCAAAGTCACTCCTAAACCAGCAGCGCCTAGGATTTCTTCTCCTATCGCAAAATAATTTCAGTGGACAGATTTCTGCAACTATCTGCAATCTAAAAACCCTGATGGTGCTAGATTTGGGAAATAATAATTTGAACGGAGCAATCCCACAATGCTTGGGGGAGATGAGTGCTGTTTTGGTTCTGGATTTGAGCAACAACAATCTTAGTGGGACAATTAATACAACTTTTAGCACTGGAAACTCACTGGACATCATTAAATTGGACGGGAATAAGCTACAGGGGAAAGTCCCCCGATCTTTGATCAATTGCAAGTATTTGAAACTCCTTGATCTAGGTAATAATGAATTGAATGACACATTTCCAAACTGGTTAGGGACCCTACCTGATTTGTTGATTTTAAGCTTGAGATCAAATAAGTTGCATGGTCCCATTAAAGTTTTAGGGAATAGAGACTTGTTTTCTCAGCTTCAAATTATGGATCTATCATCCAATGGATTTAGTGGGAATTTACCAGCAAGTCTTTTTGGGAATTTGCAATCTATGAAGATAATTGATGAGAATACAAGAACCCCACGGTATGTAGGAGATGAATATAGGCGTTACTATGATTATGTAACGACAATTACAACAAAGGGACTGGATTTTGATTTTGTTCGAATTGTGACTACAAACATGATTGTTGATCTCTCAAGGAATAGATTTGAAGGTGGCATTCCAAGTATTATTGGAGATCTCGTTGGACTTCGTACGTTGAACTTATCTCATAATGGCTTGGAAGGTCTTATACCAGCATCGCTACAACATTTATCTGTACTCGAATCATTGGATCTCTCATCTAACAAAATCGGCGGAGGAATTCCACAACAACTTGTATCCCTCACATTTCTTGCAGTCTTAAATCTCTCTCATAATCATCTTGTTGGATGCATCCCCAAAGAAAAACAATTTGATACGTTTGAGAATAGTTCATACCAAGGGAATGATGGACTACGTGGATTTCCACTCTCAATAGATTGTGGTGATGATGATGGGGAACCAAAAGTGACAACTCCAGTAGAGCTAGAGGAAGAAGAAGGAGGAGATTCACCAATGATAAGTTGGCAGGCGGTTCTCATAGGTTACGGTTGTGGACTAGTTACTGTACTATTCGCAATATTCATAATGCTGTTAACACAAAATCCAGCATGGTTTTCAAGGATGTTTGATGAATTGGAACACAGAATTATTACAAGAATGCAAAGGCACAAGAAAAGAAATTAGTGTGTAACCTCCAGGTGTTCAACTTAGATCTCTATACAGATTCCTTTTTTGAGAAAAGATCTCTATACAGATTCTTTTGGTTTGACTTATTAGATATTAGCATTTCATTTGATCTTTTTTTTTTGTTAACTGTGAATTGACATATGCTCTAGTCTTTATAAGGCATTTTCTTAAAATATTTTTGCTGCCTTATTGTTCTACTTAACTATGAAAAGGGTTGTAGATGTTTTACAATCCATACATTTTATCTTTCGGAAGATTAAGTTGTTTATACATTTTATGTTTTCTAGCTCTGAAGTTCAATTCTACAATTTTTAAAGTTGCAGGATTCAAGTCCAATAAGTTGCTGGAGATGCATATAAAAGCTTTTACTTTCATAGTATGTAATGTTTCATAAAGTATTTGTACCCTACGATTAAAGACAGGACTTTTCTTCATTTGAGACTCAACCAGATTTTGTTTCCATTTGTCTTAGGCAATAGAAATATCTTCAAGCCTAATTATTACTTAACTATCTCCCAAGGCCTATTCAACTGCTAAACAGAAATCGGACACAAACATGAATCTTTAGATCATTCAGTCGGACAATATGTGCCATCACTAAAAACATTGTATTTCACTCAACTCTTCCACATGACATCATAACACAGACACATAACAGATGATTTTAAGTTCAGAAAAGAAAAATCTGTAGTTATAGAGTTCGAAAATACTTTATACAGACTCATGATGGTATTTCATCAAAAGATCAAAGAAACATCAGGAAACCATGGACCAAAGCTGCAGTCTGTTATCTTAACTATCTTAACTTTTTTCATTGAAGTGGCAGCAAAATGCCCAACTGGCGTATCATGAGAAAGAGACTATGATCTCAGAAATGGGAATCGTTTGGTCCATAACTCAGAAAATCTAGTATCTAACACGGCCTCATGGTTTCAGAAAAAGAATCTTCTGTTACTATAATCAATGAATTCAGAATTACACACCATAGGAGCAGCCTCTCGTGATACCACTATAACATGGAGCAAACAGTGTCACAAAAAATTAGAGGAAAGAAAACATGTCACAACTTCATTTAGGAAGAAATCAAGCAGAACCGTTGCCTATAAGTGATGTTTTTCGTGATCAACTATTGTTCAGATTAATTAATTAACAAGCCGCTCCATAATTTCAAAGTTACGTGGCAAAGAAAAAGATTCAGAAAAAGAAAAGTAGAAAACAAAAAGAAATAACTCGACAAACAGACTTTGGAACCAGGTTTGCTGTGCATTTTCACAAAAATGTGTCCTCCTTGATCAATCAAGCTATGACTACTGCTTTCTTTAAGCAGTGCTTCAATCTCTGTGCTAAATCCATATGCGGGATCCTTTTAGATGAGTCGAGATTCCATCACCAAGCTGCTGCAGTTATCAGCTTACTAAATAAAACTGTGAGCTGGAACTGTGTATTCCAGCATCTAACATTGCTTTTCTCAAGGCAGCAGCATATCCATCCTCTCTGCGCCAGCATAAATGCATGAGAGTTGCACATAACGCCTAGAATGATTCGGTTGCGACTCAAGCAATAGTTGTGCTACTTCATTTCTCAACTCAATTGCTCCATGAAGTCTACAAGCACCCATCAGAGCCCCCAAGACAGTAGCATCAGCTTCAAAAGGCATCTTCTTTATGAAGTCGTATGCTTCCTGCAGTAGCCCAACTCTCCCTAATAGATCAAACACACAACCATAATGTTCCATTTTAGCTACAAGTCCGAATTCACATGACATTGCTTCAAACAATTGAAAACAGAAATCGACAAGCGCGACACGCACACAAGCTGATAGAACTGCCAAGAAGGTAATCTCATTTGGCTGCAGCCCCTTTGATCTCATCTTCTCATACATCGTTAATGCTTGCTTCTCCCTACCATTCAAAGCTAGGGAAGAAATCATACCATTCCAAGCTCAAACCTGCTTGCTAACCATCACATCAAATACCTCCCAAGCATTAACCAAACAACCCATCTTCCCATAAAACAAGATTAATCTACCTGCCTCATTCCTTACCATGTACTCGCCTCCCCAGATATAACGCCACACCAACATCCAAACACATGCAGGAAGTAAAAACACTAACAAAAGCAGCCTCATTTGGCTTCAATAAACCACACTTCATATCCTCATGTACCATCATTTTCTCAAAAAAAAACTTAACAGCAACCTCAGAGCACCCCTTCTTCATGTACCCATGAATCATACTAGTCCATGAATAAACATCACTATAACTCTGTAAGGCATGCAAGAAAACATCAAGAACCCCAAACCCATATCCCAATTTTTCCCACAAGCATCAACCATCGCATTATACAAGATAACACACGGTTCAGGAATTTCATCAAACACCTTGCATGCACTCCCTTGTCAATAGTCTGATGCAAAGGCACAACTTTCCAATCTATATGTCCCCAATAATTAATTCTGCTGACCATGTTCTCTAAGGATATACTGTTACGATCACCATAAAAAGTACAAAAAAAAACAATTTTTTATTGAAAATCAAGAAAGAATTTCAAGAGAATATTATTTTTTCTATATTTCTGATTTATCAACTAGGTGGGTAGTGATACCCGCCTATAAGGCCCGGCCTGCTTACCGCCCAAAAGAATGTGACTAAGCTAGATGGACGGGTCATGTGACCTTAGTAGCTTTGACGTAAACTTTGTATTATCTAATGCAAAATTGGCACTAGATCTTTAGGACCATAAGTAGATGAAACATGTGGGTGGATGTATATGTAATTGATGGGTTCGAAAAATAAAAATGTTTTTCATGGAGTTTGAATTCGAATTGATTTTTGAACTCTAAATCACTAAGTAAGTCTTTAATTTTGTGTTCAAGTGATTCAAAATACATATATATGAATTAAAAAAAAAAAGTTACCTTGTTTATCATGTAATTTTTTATCCAAGGGATTTAGATGAACATTCTAACAACTCTCTGGATTCGTTCATACATGTGTTAGTTTTGTGTATTACTAATTATCTTGTTTGGTACACTTTTCTAACCTATATATAGCTTGCATTAGTTTATACTTTATACATTAGATTTAGTATTAAGGTATGTATAACTAATACATGAAGGGTCGTTTGGTATAGGTGCATAAGAATAGTATTGAATATTGTGTATTAGTAATGTTGAAATTAGTAATGTTTATATTCCCTCCGTCCCTTATCGGTTGATCATCTTACTAAAAATAGTTGTTTCATATTAGTTGAAAGTGTTCACATTTGTTTGTTAAAATTTCCAAGAAGTTTTTTAAGGGGTGAATTAGTAAAATTATCTTCTTATTTATGATTTCTTAATATGCATGTAAAATGAAAAGTGATCAACTAATATAGGATGGAAGAAGTATTAATTAATAAATTTTACACAAATATCATAGTGTTAAGAGTTAATTACATCTTATCCCTACTCTTTTTTCAAATTACAAAAATTCCTTAAATTTGGTGAATTCCGGATACATTCCAAAACGTCCCAATACATCGCATTCTAGTTTCAAATACATCCCTCAATGTTCTGATACTCGCATCTCAATTTTGAATACATCACTCAACATCCCGATACATCGCATAAAATGATGTATTCGACCGATACATTGCGTAAAGTGATGTATCCGACTGATACATCACGTAAAGTAACGTCTTGATACATCGCGTACGTCTCGATACATTGTAAAGTGATGTATTCAACCGATACATCGCGTAAAGTAGGACCTTTTGTAATTTTTTCAAATGGTAGGAAATTTTAGAGAATATAGTTAAAATAAGTTGTGTATTTAAGTAATATTTCCAATTAATTATGCTTGTAATTAGTTATTCTGAAATTCTCTGTCATTAGTAATTTCATAGTTTTTAGGGCCCTTAGACCAACATAGCCCAAAATAATATGGGCCTTAAGCCCATTATCATGAATATCAAAATCAATACCAAAAAAATAAACATATTTACAAAGGTCTGTTTGGCAAAATAAGAGGTATTAAATATATACACAAAAAGAAGGAAAAATACTTGAGAGAGTTTTGCTATTTGATTCTCTTTTTTCTTGGAGAAGAAGTTTTTTCCAGATTTCGAAGAGAGAAGAAAGCAAGAAGCAATAATGGATGTAATCAAATCTCAGCAAATATCTTCGAGGCCGATTGAGAAGGTAATAGTTCATCCGCTTGTGCTTTTGAGCATCGTAGACCACTACAACAGAGTTGCAAGAGACACAAGGAAACGTGTTGTTGGGGTTTTGCTTGGAACCTCATTTAAAGGCACTGTTGATGTTACCAATAGCTATGCAGGTATCTTTGTTGCAAACCCTTTTCAGATCTGTTCAAATATTGCTTCATGGAGTTTTGAGTTTTTTGTGCTTTTTTGATTTTTCGATGGAATTTGAAGTTTGTTAGGGTTTTTATGAGGTGAATTTGAGATTGGAACTGCGAACTGGGAATAGGTATCTAATGTGTTGGGAAATTGTAAAAGAGTAGCCAATTTGCCTTTATGGGATTAATAATTGGGTTGCTTTTGTTCTTGCATTTTGATGGAATTTAAAGTTAGTTAGGCTTTTATGAGCTAAATTTGAGATTGGGACAAGGAATAGGTATCTAATGTGCTGGGAAATTGTAAAGTAGCAATCAATTTGCCTTTATTTATGGGATTAATAATTGGGTTACTTGTGTTCTTGCATTTTGATGGAATTTAAAGTAATTTAGGTTTTTTATGAGCTAAGTATTGCGATTGGAACTAGGAATTGGTATCTAATGTGTTGGGAAATTGTAAAAGAACAGCCAATTTGCTTTTATTTGTTGGATTGTTACTTGGGTTGCTTTTGTTCTTTTGCTTTTTGAGGAAATTTTACGTTTGTTGGGGTTCATCTGAGCTAAATTTATGACTGGAACTGGGAATAGGTATCTAATGTGCTGGGAAATTGTAAAATAGCAGTCAGTTTACCTTTATTTATGGGATTAATTGGGTTGCTTTTGTTTTTATTGTTCTTGCATTTTGATGGAATTTAACATAAGGCAGGTTTCTTACGAGCTAAATTTGGGATTGGAACTGGGAATAAGTATCTAATGTGCTGGGAAATTGTAAAATAGCAATCAGTTTGCCTTTATTTGTGGGATAAATTGGGTTGCTTTTGTTGTTATTGTTCTTGCATTATGATGGAATTTTAAGTATGTTAGGTTTTTTATGAGCTAAATTTAAGATTGGAACTGAGTATAGGTATGTAATGTGCTGGGAATTTTAACATTGCAGTCAAGTTGTCTTTATTTATGGGATTATTTGCGTTGCTTTTGTTCTTGCATTTTGATGGAATTCAAAGTAACTTAGATTTTTTATGAGCTAAATTTGATATTGGACCTAGGAATAGGTATCTAATGTGCTGGAAAATTGTTAAACAGCATTCAATTTGCCTTTATATACAGGGATTAATTGGGTTGGTTTTGTTCTTGCCGTTGTATTTGGATGGAATTGAACTGAATCGAGTGGAATGGACATGAAGATCATATAGCTGGCATCAACTAGTTTGAGATTTAGAGTAGTTGATTACTATGGTCTTTTTGTCTTCTGATGAAAGTAAAAGTTAGTTGGGTTTCATCTGAGCCAAGTTACTGAAAGAAAATGGATAAAGTTCTTTGCTTGAAAAAAAAGGTAATGGGTGAACTTCTTGCCTTGAAGTAGGTATTAATTGATGTAAAATTGTAAAATAACTCTCAACATGCCTAGAATATATTAAGGAAGGAAACTGAAGTGGAGCCAAATACTAATGACGCCCTCAGTACAATATTGACGACCTCACAAAGATGAAATTTCAGTTAATTGTCATTTGAAGAGTGGATGTGCTTTTTTCTTTCTGTTGGGGTAGGTCTTGCCTGGATCTGAGAAAAAGCAGTAATTATTTTGTTTTCAGAATGGAGAAGGAGAAGCTAGAAGTAGGTATAAAGTGGGTGGTTTTTTTTTCTTTGAATGCTTCACATAAACTATCCTACATTTCTGGAGGTATTCTGTGGTTTGATAATTCCTTAGATTTGTCACTTTATTGTAAGATGTTCTTGCCTCTTTGTTAAGCTTATCAAGGAAAGAAAGAATGCTCACAATGAAAGGCTTATACATGTGTGGTTGATTGGCTTTATATTGTAAATCATATTCCAGAAGATTGAGGAAATCTATACTGGTTTGGGGAAAGATAATAGACAGCTAATCCTGTCAACTCCTCAAACGTATGCTTACTGTTGTGAATGGAAGTAAGAAATTCAGAACATACTTCGGTCACCAACACAGTTAACTGTTGATTGCTGAATTTTGAGGAAAGGACTGACATCTAGCCTTTCTGTGGAGATGTATTGCAGTATCAATTAGACTGTCTACATACTTAGTTGAATAAATTACAACTGTGAAACCTGCACAGTTTCCTGAGATGGGTTCATCTGGCTGCAACACTTTACTGTTTTCCATGTTTTACTTCTAACTAAATGAAGAGTTGTCTCTGCCCATAGATATGGATCTGTTTTGTGATTTTACCTAACATCTTCTGCTGTTTCATGCAGTGCCCTTTGAGGAGGATGACAGGGACCCAAGTATCTGGTTTCTTGACCATAACTATCATGAATCAATGTTTTCCATGTTCCGTAGGATAAACGGTATAGTTATTATTAACTTGCGTGATTTGCAATTCATGATTTTTTTAGAAGTATTGTCACCTGTTTGAGTGTTCATTCTTCCTTTGACTTAATTGTATCAGCAAAGGAGCATGTTGTTGGTTGGTATAGCACTGGTCCCAAACTTCGGGAAAATGACCTCAACATTCATGGGCTTTTTAATGAGTAAGGGCATTTATATATTCGTTCAGAGATCCTATTTGGCATCTTTAGTTTGTCAACGTGGGAATCTTTGGTAATTGATTATACCTAGATTGTTTTCTCAAGCTACGAGCTTTACTTATCAAATGAATCTGTTTGAGAGATCGGGAAACGGCAAAACGAGAACTTCAGGAGAGAATTGCGTACAGTAGGGTATACTTAAAAAGGATACAAATTAATAGACTTTACAGGCAATGCCACAAGAAAATGGACAAATTGTTGAAATGCACAAATCAAACTAGTTTGCTTCACTCTTGATCTTGTACTAGTCCCTTAACATAACAACTTTCATTGTTGACCTCCCAAGCCCTTCATGCAATTTAAATTGCATTTTCATGGATATACAAAAATTTCAATTCAAAACAACTTTTTAATAGTTTAAATTCATGGTAGTAAATCACCTTCTGGTGCAAAACTCAAAATGGCTTTATAGGTGACGATTTTCTAATAAATTTCAATAAGTCTAACTTAGTTTTAGATTTTGATAATAGTATGACATTAACAAATAAGATATCCGAGAGGAGATTGTGGGAATTGTGGCTTGTCCTTTTACTATTTTCTACTTCATTTTAAGGAAGCAACTTATATGCAAAAGCTAGGTAGATGTCTCCAATGGGGATTTCTACCTATTGCTTAGAGAAGGTTCTCAAAATTTCAATGTGTGTATGAGTTCCATTGTATATTCATTTTTTAAAAATGTCCTCTTGCACAGTATTAGTGTTGATTAGCTCGCAAAATCAACATTCCCAAGCCAAAGAAACCTAAGTTTTCAGCTATGCTGGCAGCTACACCTTTGAAAACCTGCTTAAACTGAGCTAATCATGATATACAGACAATAGTGTAAGACATGGGATGGAGAGCGGGGTTCATATCGGAACTTAAAAATTGGATATATGATGTAAAGCACACAGCACATATTAGAAACTCGCCAAAAATTGTTCTCTTTTTCAAGAGAGTGAATTTATTTAACTTGTGGCTACAATGTTTTAAACTTTGTATCTTTTATGCTACAAGGTTTCGCACTCAAATATGCTGCTTATTATTGGTGGTGTTATTGCAGCTACGTCCCTACTCCAGTCTTGGTTATAATTGACGTCCAGCCTAAGGAGCTAGGAATACCAACTAAGGCATACTATGCTGTTGAGGAAGTTAAAGAGGTAATAACTTAGATTAGTAGTTCATCGTCTAAAAAGGGGTTGGTGCTTGTTGATATTCATAAGTTGTTTTTGCAATGTACTTGACGTGCTGGATGGGTATACTTGCAGAATGCAACTCAGAAAAGCCAGAATGTATTTGTCCATGTACCTTCAGAAATTGCTGCTCATGAAGTTGAAGAAATAGGTACAACTCCGAGATTGATTTTTTACTCTTTAGTTTACCATTGTTATACTTTAAAGAATTTAACTTATTTCATTTGCTTGAATTGTTAGCAGTTTTCAGTCATTCTTCAATGCAAGTGACATTTTCGCTGTGCATATGCATTAAAATTTTGTTTACCATGTATTATAATGGACAGGTGTTGAGCACTTGCTAAGGGATGTGAAAGATACTACTATCAGTACCCTTGCAACTGAGGTTTCTTTCAGAACCTTCTTATGACCTTTCAATTATAGAAAATTGATAATAATAAGTTTGGTTTCTTAACGAGTAGAGAGCAATAAGAACTTTGAACACTTCCAATCCAGGTAACTGGGAAACTGGCAGCTTTGAAGGGATTGGATGCTCGACTTCAAGAGATACGGAGTTATTTAGATCTTGTCATTGATGGGAAGCTCCCCTTGAACCATGAGATTCTATACCATTTGCAGGTTAGCATTACTATCAACTTTCCTTCTCTTTTCTGGCTTCATGATCATTCTTTCAGTTGCCAACTTCATCTATGTTCTAAAGGTTGTTGACGTTATAGGGAACTTTCAAGTAAAAAGTTTAATGAATTTGTAGATTATTCCTAAAAACTAGCAGCTTAATTTGTTCAAAAATAAGGTCCTTAAGCAGAAAAAAAGGTTTCTGCAGCTCTCTGCTCAAGGACCTTATTTTGTACAAATTAAGCTGCTAGATTTTAGGAATATCTTTTCCTTGGCTATGAGTGGCAACATGTTTTCTATAAAGAATTTTATGCGTGCAGTTTGGTTGCACATACGACCACTGCTTGTTGCGATCTTCCTGAATCATTCTGTGATGGTTTTTGTTTTAGTAAGATGTTTGAAGCTTTGGCACCAAAGGTTCTAGGTCAAAACTATTACTAACACGTGAATTTTAACATAAAACGCTGAAATGACTCCTGTTCTGCATCTAAACAAAAGTGTTGCTTGTTGATCCATCAATTGCCTTCAGTGTTCTCTGCTTTTTTGTTGTGGTGCCGATAGGCTGATTTTTAACAGACTTCCCATTCAATTCAAAGGTGCTAACATGTGAAATTCTGATAAAAAAAATTTCTTGCAGGATGTCTTCAATCTATTGCCCAATCTAAACGTTGCTGAATTAGTTAAATCATTTTCAGGTAAATTAGCTGGATTCCATCTCTGTTTCAATTAGAAAATATGCACCACTGATATATGGTCTTTTAATCTTTTGCGTGCCCATTTGATTTCTTGTTGCAGTGAAAACGAATGATATGATGTTGGTCATATATCTATCTTCGCTTATCCGAAGTGTAATTGCTCTCCATAACTTGATCAACAACAAGGTACATTTTACTTTTTAACTACGCTTCAAAAGTTTCACTTGTTTGTTTGTCGTTATCTTTCGAAAAAATGTGTTGTGCAAAGGTAACACAGATCTAAATGAGTGTTCAATGCTTGCCAAAAAAAGTTCAATTGTGAATATGCCAGCAACCAACTTAGTTCAGTTGGTTAGTGCGAATGCCTTCAATTTTTACTACAATTGCACATGATTAGAACTCTGTTGTCTACCTTTCACTGTAGCGGATATAACTGTCCAGCTTTCACCAGAGTCCTTGCTTCTGCGTGACTGTCCTGCTTATACCTAGAATTTTGTTGATATGTCCTGGCTTCCACAAACCTTTCTTTTTAGTCTGTTATTAAATGAATGATACCTATATATTTTGAAACAATTTAACTTTTAAAATTTAAATTTTGAACCTTGATAAGATGATTTGTAGTCAGACAAATGTCCATGGCTTGTTTTAAACCACACGTTTCAAAGTCTTTTGTTCTTTCTTGAACTCTGCTCCAGTCAAACAATTTGACATAAATTGTGACGGAGGGAGTACATTTTACTGCATATAATATCTGCACAGCCAGCCTATGTGTCTATTATCAGGATAGAGTCTGAGGCTTGTGATATCCATTTCAGATGCTTAACAAGGAACACGAAAAGGCTGAGGATTCAAAGCCTCGTGCAGTGCCAACCACAGCTGGAAGCTAAGCAATCCACCCTCCCAATTCTCTTTGGTCATTCACTGCCCAGCACTTGCAGCTAGTTGCAATTGGAACCTGAATCTGCCTTGTGACAATCTCGCACATGGAGGAACTCTTTATGTTTTCTTATCTGTTCTGTCTTAGCTTTGTTCCTCCAAATTTTAGAAGTTTTTGTCCACTGGGATTTAGATCGAGTGATGGACGACGTATCATTTTATTTGTATTAACAGATTAAACTTGTTCCCTTTTTCTCTTCTCTGAATTCAGTTAAAACATAGGCTCAAAACAAAGGTACATGTTGGCGTGTCGTGTGTGAATTCATCACTGAATACCCAGAATCACCTTACTACTTGACTCTCCCTAAATCACCTTAAATCCTCTACTAAAAAAGGCTTTTATTTTGTGGGGAAATGCAACTCTCGTAAGGTAGGGGTAAACTACGTACATACCACCTGGCTTTTGTTTACTGAAGGTTTGAATTCCTCTCTTTCTGTACCTTTGCTTAATTCACCAACTTTACTAGCAACGAAGGCTCGAATAGTAATGGATACAATTATTCCAACAGCTAGACCCTTTAATCTGAAAGATATAGATTCTCAATTTCTAATTGTTGTGTTGCGTAAAATAGAATCCTAAGACTTCTCTAGACCCAACTTGTGAATGTTGTCTCCATTTTGAATTATTAACAGCTTATTTATCATATATAGAGGATGGGTAAGATAATTATGCAATTGTATGCTTGATTTGTGTTTTTTTTCCCACTCGAACTTAGAGGCTCTAACCATGGAGCGCGTAGATCCCAAAAATATATAATTTCTCCTCCAAAAATGATTTTGGTTGCAGAATGCATTAGATATTTACCTAAACCAGTAAGTCCTGGAACGGGTCTCTTTGGTCCAAATCCATAATTTTGGAAGAAAAATTGCTTATTTCTCGACCATAGGGCTGCGTGTCAATCGATTTGGTTCAATTTTTAAATTTATCAATTTGTCTTTTTAGTTATCGGTTTGTAAACATGCTAAACCATTAATAGGCTATTGATTGTTATCGGTTCGATTATCGATTTAACCGTTAAGATGTGACAAATTTTTTTTATTGAAAATCACTTAGAAACTAAGTGACAAACCAAATGAACTATGCACATGAATTCACATAATGCATCTTGCTCAAAAGCACACACTTTTACCTTGTAGAATAACCAAGAGTTTGAGACAACTACACACTAAGTCAAGGATTTATATACAAAATGGTATAAATATAATTATTTAATCTACTATCGAGTTATCGGTTAACCCGTCAAGAATCGATAACCCGATAAAAAAAAATCAAAACCGTCTTCAAAACCGCTAAACCAATAATCCATAATTGATAAACCAATAATTTTTTTCGATTCGGATTATCGGTTTCAATTAGATTTTGAACTCTCCTAGTTGGCATTTGGCAAGATAGGTTTATACTGACAGGAAGAGAAAAGCAATAAGCACTACATTTTTTCAAGCATATCAGATACTCAGCACACCTAAAACAGTGCTACATCAAATTGAAGAATTCTTGGTGAATTTCTCATAAAAATGAAAAGAAGGAAAACAACAAAACGCACAAAATGAGAGGATCTTCAAACTTTTAAAACAAACACCTAAGTTGCTTGGACTCTCCAAAAATGTTGCCGCCCCTGTGTCGGATCCTTCAAATATACACTATTTTTGGAGGATCCCACACGCACCCTTCAGCATTTTTGAAGAGTTCGAGCAACATATCAAACACCGCCTTAAAACCATCCAAAGAGAGACAAGTTATGAAATTCCAGCACAACAAAATGTAGAAAATTAGCAAGGGAAAAAGTTCAAACAAACATAGAAGTCACCAAATATTTGTCCAAAATAGAAAATGGGGTATCCCAAAACTAACACAAGTTCCCCAAGCTCTATAATGCTTGCAAATCTTGGGAATTGAGACACAAGGACATCAAATGTGGAGAGGCATTGCATTACATCTCAGCAAGTAGTATAATCTGGCAAAAGAAGTTCTAATCTTTATGCAGAAACTCATAAATCAAATGTTAGCAACAGTAAAACAAATTGACAAAACTCAGTTATACGCCAAATACATATCAAAACGCTCTTTGCTTTCACCAAATGCAGAGCCGATAAACCATTCATTTTGTTCAGATCAAACTGCAATAGAAGGTTGTTGCAGTTTGGAAATAGTCTTTTGCTGATCCACTAACATTCAAACAAGATAACACATTGTAGAATAGATTGTTGCAAATCTTGGATGAACAAAACAAACATAACTTGCACGAAGCTGCTGGGCATGAAAAAGGTAGCCTTTCCATAGGCCTTAGGTATCAAGAAAGAATTTGTGGAAGAGGCAACTTACATGTATCAGTTGGTGTGTTTCATGTGCAAAAGCTCAGGTGCACAGACATGAAAATTACCTCCTTCTACATTGTAAGATAGTACCTCGATGTGGCGAGAAATATTGAGATGGTTTGGTCTTGAGTGGATAGTGTCAAGAACGGTTATGGAAAGAGAAATAGGAGAGATTTTGATGGAATAGGAAAGGATTTGTGTATTTGAGACGTCGCCTCTCATCTCTTATTTCTTTTTGGTGCCTATAAAAATGCAGAATGATCTGGCCAAAAGAATAATGACAGGCTCCATGCCTCAATTTTTCTGCAAAGCTCATGCTTGTTCACAATCACCCCCTTCATTAACGTATACGAAGGAGTATAATCAGCGTTCTGTGCTATTGTAACTGAAATATCTAACAATCTCCTCTCATCAGCGATTAAAGGAGCAAGATATCTAGACGTGTATTCTCAAAAAATTATATCTGGATATGTGTGTATATCTATATTGTCATTCCAAATCCTTCCCAATACCTCCCAAGGAAAATCCTGAATTTGGATCCCAAATTGACAGGTTGGTGTGAGCTTATCCATGCAGTTATGCAGTGTATATCTATATGGTTTTCACTGTCAAAATAGAAGATAAGGATATTGCAAAAAAATGCTAAAACAATTACGGGTATTAAACTTGTGGGGCAAGGCCATATCATTCGCAAGCATCCATTAGCTGCAAAGCAACAAAGAAATGTCTTTTAACCACGAACGTGTGGAAGCCCAAGGTACAAGTTACACACCCACTCACACCCCCACACACCCAAAAAAGCAATGAATGCGTCAAAGAGAGCACAACTGAAGCATCACATACAGAAAGAAACCACACAGCAAATGCACTCATCAGATAATGTTAAAGTAACTACAGCACGTAGGGAAAGAGAGAAAAACATCATGATATAGGTAGAAACATCTGACAACATTCAATCATCTCAAAAACTATCCGTCACAAACTTCCAAAGATACAGCACTACAAGCTACTATGTCTGTTAATTCGGTGGCCAGGGTGCCTTGATCAGTTTCCACAAAGGTGATGCACTCCTTGCTAAGATTGGCTCGATTTACATAATGAAGGAAAGAAAACAGTAACAAAAGTTTCCCTATCACTTATCTTTGGGAATACCATATTTCTCCTGAAGCTTCGTAATCTCGTCCTCCTTCTTCTTCTGGTCAAATTTCTTACTCATCTTCGCTTGCTGGTAATACAGAACTATCAAGTATCTGCCAAATAACAAAAACACCAAATATACATCAAGATAATTATGTGGATAGAAAATATAGAGAACCTATAATATTAAAAAGCCCCCTTTTTTCTTGAAAAGTAAGTCAAGATATAGCAGAATGGTTGCTTAGTGCTGACATAAAACATCCATATAACTAATCCTAACTAGTTTAGAATCTACACCAAATATACATCAATTTAAATCGGTTGATACCTCTAGTTTCAAAAAGTACTCCTAATTCATATCAAAAACAAATTTACTATCCCAGCAAAGACAAAAGAAACACCAAAACTGATTTCTTCTCATTTGTCATAGCCTTGGTGGACATAGTTACCAGGTACTGTGGGAGGTAATGAGGTGACAGGTATCACGTGTAGTTAAGTTGAAGTGAGCAAAAGCTCGCCCGGACACGGACACCGAAGTTATTTAAAAACGACAATCTACTAACTATTGAAGTAAATTAGTCGAAATTAAGCAGAATAAGATCAAGGATTCATAATTCATATCAGGTTTCAAAAAGGACTCCTAATTCATATCAAAAACAAATTTACTATCCTAGCAAAGACAAAAAAACACCAACTGATTTCTTCTCATCTGTCCTAGAGTTAGTGGACATAGTTACCTGGTACCGTGGGAGGTAATGAGGTGACAGGTATCGCGTGTAGTTAAGTTGAAGTGACCACAAGCTCGCCCGGACACCGTAGTTATTTAAAAAAGACAATCTACAAGCTACTAACTATTTAAGTACACTGGTCAAAATTGAGCAGAATAAGATCAAGGATTCATAAAACAAACCCCAACTAGTTCAGAGTTCACATCACTTTTCCCGACTACGAAATCTACATACATCTTTTCGTTTTATTTCAAAAACAAACTAGTAATTTCCGAATCGAAACCGAAAAGACTGAATAATTTAACCAATACAGCATCCAATACTAAAATTCAAGCAAACAAACCCTAACGCGATAGAAAAACCGGAAATAAGCCAAAAGTTCTTATTTTTTTTACCGATTGGCGACATTGAAGCCGGAGAGATGATCGACGGCGGTTTTCGCATCATATATATCCTCATAGACGACGAAAGCAGTACCACGTGTATCCTTATTTGTACCAATACGAATCTGTCTTATAGCACCGTACTTGCCGAAGATATCGTACATCTCCTCACTCGTGATGTTGAACGGAAGATTCCGAACGTATAGCACCCTGTTTACCTCCGGCGGTAACCGGGTATTGCCCTTTCGAAGACTTAAAGCCGCCATAGTTTCGCCGGAAAAAGAGAGAAAAAATTTAGCCTTTTTTTACTTTAGATTAGATTTTTCTAAAACTAGAGAAATTGAGTTAACGTTGCTTAGTTTTAATTTATAGGGCAACTTTGAGAGAGTTTCTTTTTTTAAAAAAAAAAAAAAGCTATTGAATATTATAAATATATTTTTATTTTAAAATATATTTTATTTATCATATTAATTAGAGCCGTCAATATGGGCTAGGCCCGTTGGGCTGACCTGACCTAACCCGTGATTTAATTGGGCTGGGCTAAGATTTTTGGAGCTCACTTAAGAAAAAAGTTTTTTAGCCCGGCTTGAATAAGACTGCTGATTTGTGAGGCTTGAAAAATATGGATAGGGCCGGCCCGTGATCCAAATAAAAATTAATTAAAAATAAAAATAAAATAGACTTTTAAAAATAACAAGTGTCCAAACTCAAAATCTATTTAACGTTTAAATTATTAAAATTTAAATACAAATTATGTTTATAAAATATGTACTACATAAAATAAAAATTTCCTAAAATTTCTAGGGAATCATTGCGCAGGCCGTAGCCTATGGAATATTGTCATAGTTTTTGTGTTTTATTATGATCATTAGAAAACAATTAGGTTAATATTTCTATTTAGCTATTTATGATTTTACTTCAAATCAAACTTAATAAATATTATAAAGATAATTTTATTTGTGGATTTGATTAACAAGTAGTAACACTAACACCATGTATTATTGTCTTGTCGATATTTATTATAATATTTTTAAATTATAATTTGATTTAAAAATTATAAAAAAATATACTTTTAAAAAAAATGGGCTAGCCCGGCACAGCCTGTAACCCACGTACTTGTGGGCTGCGCTGACCATTTTCTGGCCCACCAAAAAAATGGGCTAGCCCGGCTTGGCCCGTCAAATTTCAAAGTCTGTATGGATTAGCCCGGATGGGGTGGGTCAGCCCATATTGACAGCTCTAATATTAATATAAAAAATTGTAAGTACTATTACTTTTGGTGTAATTTTTTAAATATCTAAACTTTGATTTAAAATATTAAATTAGTTTAATTTAATTTAACTCTGAAAACTAGTTAAATTAACTCTAGAAAAGTGAAACTTGACAACTATTTTGGTACAAAAAGAGTATCAAACCTAAACTTCTGAAATTTATGTTTTAATGTTTTTATTAAGTCCATTAAATTAACTTTCGAAAAGTAAAACTTTTGATAACTATTTTAGTACAAAAGGAATATCATGCCTAAACTTTTTTTTTTATATATAAGAAAACTCAAACAACAATTTCATTCTTCAACTCAATGGTTACACATACATCTCAACAAGAAATATTGATGAATATACTTGAGGAGGATCACGTTCAGATCAGCAGACTCATCCAGCGTAATCTTCAGCACATACACTCCATCAGATCGAGCTCAGTGCAAACTCAAACGTCGAACATGACCACAACTCTTCTAGAGGAAGTTCCTTCCATAAGAAAACCTGGAAGTGAGATCCTGAGACATGTCTGAAGCATCAAGATTAACATTTTGCCTTCCGGCTGTTAAATCCTTCTCGCGATCCCAAGGTTTCCATGGATGATTTCCTTGCCATTCTTCTTTCACTGATTCATGCTTAGATTTTTTGTTTGACTTGGTACGAGTTGTCTCTTGATGCTTCTCTATCATAGATTTTGATCGTCTCACTTTGTTATACTGTTTCACCAGTTCAGCATTGACACTTGATCTACTCTTTTCTTGCAGTTCTTTAGAAGCAAGTGTTGAAGCCTCATTGAAAGCTTCCAAATAATTCATTTTGGCTTTTGTGAGCTTGATCTAATCTGATGGGGGTTAATGTGTTTGTCCTGGCATTAGTATCACCACGGCCTTCTTTCGAGCTCTTACTAAAGATCGTCGTTGAGTGCATGCTCACAACACCAGCTTTTCTTTCAGGAGGCAATGTAGTCATCCATTCATCTCTTTTTGGTGCAACTTGCAAACGTCTCCATTGGGCGGATTTACTCAGAGCTTGTAATTCTGCCTTCATTTCCTCTTGTTCTTCCTTGTGCTTTATTGTCTCATCCAACACTTTCCGTTTATCTGGATCTTGCAAATCTTTAAAGGCTTTGTTCAGCTTGATGAACGCGTCGTGATCTTCAGGATGAATGCATTTATCAGGATGCACCATAAGAGACAACTTCCAGTATGTTTTCTTTATGTTATCAATCAATATATTTCTGTTCACACCGAAAACATCATATGAGTTGTCTGCATCTGATGCTATGATTCTTGTAACCTCTTCAAAACAGTCGGGCTCGTTTGCTGATTCTACTTCAGTCACTAAAGCAGGAGGTGGAGGCCCTACAAACAAATCAGTATCTTCTTTCAGCTCAACATTCCTCAGCTCCGCTTGTGCTTCAGTCAACTTAGCTGCAACAGCAAGTAATTCCACAGAAGGCATTGCAGGGCCAATTGGTATGAAACACTTGACTTTGAAGTTGCATTTGGGAGAATATTAACGGTCCCACAGTCTCCAGAGTAGGAAATGATTTTGATTGTAATAGAAAACTGATTCTTTTTGTTTTCTTTTCTTGTTCCTGCTCGAATTCTTTCCCATGGTGATCCTTGTTCTTTTGCCCGAGCAGTCAACAGGACGACAGACAAACTATAGGATGATCCACACCACCTTCTTCAACTTTGAAGAGTTATTATTTGAATTCGTATGCCTCGCCACGAAATTGATTGCTAATATAAAGAAATCGAACAGAAACAAAGTTAAGAATAGTGACTGAATTTGGTTGCACAGAAAGAGAGTTAGGAATTGCGTTTATGTAGAGATTTTTTTTTAGCTTTGCATTCTTTCTGTAACCAACTTGGAATCTGAAAGGGAAAAAAATAGAAAAAAGTTTCCAAAAATTGTAATCCCTAACTCAGGTTTCCTTATTTTATAGTTACAAAAAATAATTTGATTTTATAAATAGTAATTTTAATTTTAATATTTAAATTATTCTAATAGTTGAACGTGAAAAACTAGATTTTCCCCTTCTTTTCCGTAGTATCCATCCAAATTCTGTTTTTATAGATGCAAAACTGTCTTCATCGAGCTTACTTCATTATCCTCTACATAGATTGTTTAAACTCGAGGAGAAAAAACTATAAAATTCTGTGATTATATATGGTGATCATCGAGTGTGAGATCGTTGTTGGTAACATACTAGTAACTAGTATTGTTCCTTGGAAAGATTCAAGAGACTTGACTTTTTGTGAATTGAAATATTTTATGAAGTATATTTTATCCGAACTAAATCTAGTTCTATTTATATCATTATGAAAAAATGTAATTATAGTGCTCAATGCGTAATACTTCATCTTTAGAATGCATAACATATTTGTATCATCACAAGTATAATATTTAACTAGACGCATTTAATATTCAATTGCTTGAATGTTCACTCTCGAATCATTTGCTCTTACATATTCACAATTTTGTAGAATTATTAACCGATTTATTAATATTCATATCTCATATATTAAATTAAACTTATATTGTTATTTTATATTTGCGGATAATATATATTTAAAAAATAATTCAAATATAATATATAATTTAATAAGGGGACCAAAAACAATGTTTGGTCACATATATGGACCAAAATTAAAATTTATCAAATTAAAGAACCATAAGTGTGTCACTATTCCAAGTAAAACTTAAGTCTAAACTATTTTCAAAATTTAAAAGTTATCATTCTTTTTGTGCACTCTTATCGTTCTTTTTGCTCAATGAATTAAAAACAAAATGCTGCCCCGTAAACTGAAACAGAAAAGGTAATATATTTGACTAGCACTAAATCATATTATATCTATGGTCGCCCTTTGACGAACCTCATGCATAACAGGAACTTAGTATACCAGGCTGCCCTTTGAGAGCGGGAACAGGACACCTTGGTGCCTTGCCTAAACAGGCAAAGCGCCTTACGAGCGCGCCTCAACTGAGCTTTCGATCACACTGGAAAAATTTCCTTTCTTTTTGTCCAAATCCAATTACAAAATTTACAAGCTTGTTGAACCACAACTCACCAAATTATTCAACCAGAAAATAAAGAAAGATATTCCATACACTTTCTGCTAAGCAGCTACTGAAATATGCTTTATTTGAATCTCTTCAGGTAAAGTCACAGAGACCAGAAGTGCACAGCTCAACAGAAATTGCTAAAAAACTTAGTAAAGATCGTATAGCTTTTCATTCAGTTCTGATGTAGTCAACAAAATATCTTTTTTTAAAAACCACTCTCAGTTTATGAGTGTCGTAGAATCTAACAAAAAGAGATATGCTAATTCTATGGCAAGATCTGCTTGCGACATAGTAAAAGTTACCTGCAACATCTCGGAAAGGAAAAGTATGTTGCTGATACATGTTGATCAACAGAGATAGTAAAACCTGTGACCCAGAATTGGAACAATAAGATTTTTTTCTGCTGCAGTCTTTTACATTGGTGAAACAACTTTAAGATGATAGGCTCGATCCTGATAGATAAACAAAATTTTCTTAGGCATCGTATAAGAATTTGACAGATCTCTTTAGGCAATAACATCCAACACTTATATTTCAATGTACCTTCCGCATGAGCTAGCTTGTTAGTGTTTTTTCAGGGCGTTCATTTTGTCCCTGAGATAGTATAGCTTGGCCCTCCTCACTCTTTTCTTGTCCAGCACCTTTATCTCTTTTAGGTTGGGAGAGTACCTGCAAATAATCAAATCACTTGAACATTAGGAATCCAATTTTGTGACAGCTTTATAAGCAAATTATGGAACACCTCTACAATCATTAATTACAACTGCGCTAGACACCCATAAATTTGCAGGAATCCGGTGTCAGTATGTGTTATGAATAACTAACGAGATTTTAGATGTAAATTGTGCAAGTTAAACAATACCTTTCTCAATGAAAAACAAAATAAGAGGTGCACTATGAGTTTAAAGAAAAGAAAAATGCTTAACAGGCTTAAGAAAGGGGAGTGTCACCAGTACAAGTATTTTTGATGAAGAAGAGTTAAGTTAACCCACTTTGACAGACACAAATTGGATGAAAAAAGACGGTTGATGAGATATTGAGATATATCTAGGGAGTCAAGTAAGAACAGTACTATGCCACTCCTTGCATGCTAACATTCTGGCAAAGACCATATTAGCTCTGATCATCCTTATAGGCTTATACTACCCATATATTTTTAAGGTAGTTATGAACTTATGTATACAGAAAGCACCATCCCAGTTTTCCTAGAAAATGTTTTTAAGGCACCTAAGTAATCCAGTTTTAAACAACCTACCTAGAAACCTTCTTTCCTCTTGGATGTTATCATCTCACTACAAACCAAATAAAATCTGCAGATTCAACTATCTTTCCTAGAAAAATTTGACCTGGTTCAAATAGAGCAAAATAACAACATATCCAGTGTAATCCCAAAAGTGGGATCCGGGAGGGTAGGATGTACGCAGACTTAACCTCTACCTTTGTGAAGTAGAGAGGTTGTTTTCGATAGACCTTCGACTCAAAAGGGAAGTATGTGGCACAAGATTGTAAGAAAAGAGACAACAAAGTAGCAAGATACAAACAAATGCAGCACCACATAATACTCCCTCCATTCAATTTTACTTGTTCACTTTGGACTTTGCCATGCCTTTTAAGAAACAATTATTGATATGAGTATTTTCCTATAATACCCATATTAATCGATGTTTAGTATTAGGTCTTGAAAAATGATTTGGAAATAAGTAATTAATGCAAAGGGCACAACATGAAAAATATTGTCTTTTCTTGATATGTTAAAAGTGACAAGTAAAAGTGGAAATCTATTTTTGAAATAGTGGACAAGTAAAAGTGAATAGAGGAAGTAGTACAAATCAAAGATTACGAAACTATGCAATAATTGAATAATACTACTAAGAAGACAAAAGAAGAGGAAAAGGCTAACCTACACCCACTCCCACACATAAAATAACAACCCTCATCTACCTATTACCCTTCTTTACCCTAATCCTCAACCTCCATATCATGTTCTCAAACAATGAAATTGTATCATGTCATGTCTAATCACCTCTCCCCAGTTCTTCTTTGGTCTACCTCTCACACCTCCTCTTCACATGTCTGAACCATCTCACCCTCGCTTCTCGTCACTCCCGCTTGCTCTATATAACTTTGTTCCTAATCATCTCTTTGAATATGCCTACACATCCATTTGAGCATCTCATCTCCGCTACCTTCATCTTTTGAACGTTGCGTTCTTCACTGGCCAACACTCTACCGCATATAGCAGTGCTGATCTAATTAGCACTTTGTAAAATTTACATTTAAGCCTTGGCGACACAATCTTATTGCATAATACATCAGATGCGAGCCTTCATTTCACCTACCCGCTCCAATATGATGTGCAACATCATCGTCAATCTCCCCATCTCCTTGGATTATGGACTCAAGATACTTGAAGCCTCCTCTCTTAGGTATGACTTGTTCCTCGATTTTCACTTCCACCTCTGCCTCATGCATAAGGTCACTAAACTTGCACTCTATGTATTACGTTTTAGTTCGGCTTAACCTAAAATTTTGTAGTCTAGGATCTCTCTCCACACTTCATCCTACCATTAACTCCTACAGACATCTCATCAGCCAATACTATGTCATCAGTGAATAACATAGACCACGATACCTCTCCTTCAATTTGTCATGTTAATTCGTCTATTACTAAGGCAAAGAGGAATGGGCTAAGGGTTGATCTCTGGTGCAACCTTATCATGACCGAAAAGTGTTCGGAGTCACCTCCCACCGTCTTAACTCGAGTCTTGGATTCATCGTACATGTCATTAATAGCCCTAATGTAAGCCAATGTACATCTCCAAAGGACCTCCCTTTTCTAGGTCAACAAACACCATGCTAACCTTCTAGGTCAAAATAAACTTAAACTTATATTATCACTTGAGGATCATTCCCTAATATCATGCCAATGCCAATCCTTATCCAAAAAAGCATCACTCTCTTTGACTTTTCTACCACTACAACTCCTATAGTAATGGCTTCAATCAGGTTAAGCAAAATTAGCAAATAATCACTATCCAAAATTAGATTTTCACAATAGTTCAATACGACAACAACAATGTGTGTAATCCTACAAATCGAGTTTGGGGAGGGTACCTTGGAGGTAGAGAGGTTGTTTACCGATGGACTTTGGGCTCAAGAAAAAAATGGCAAAGTATGATGGAAAAATAAAAATTGGCCATAACTACAACAAAATAGAGCCAATCAAAGTACAAAAACAAAAGATAGTAACAGAAATCGAAGGACAAGAACTACAAGAGTAATACTACTGCAACTGGTATGAAAGGAGAGGCTAGGCAACGCACAACTATTTGACTAATCCTCTATCCTAATTTGTGTCTTCCATAATCTCTTATCTAAGCTAGTGGCAAAGAGAAAGCGAGCAACACCTTGTATAGGTTGGGCGAAGCTTCAAGAAGAAAGCCCCTAGCAGAGAAAGTCATTGTGTGCTCATGTCCTCAATGAGTTGAAGCTAAGTTGCTCGGACTCAGGTGCGGGTGTCCGACACGGGTGCGGATCCGCATGTTGGATCTTTCATGATGTAATTTTTAAGATTCGGGGATATGGATCTACATACGGATACGGGTGCGGGGACTTGACAAAATATAACCTAAAAACCTAAAAATATACATAAATATGAGACATTATGGAAAACTTATAGTGTACCATCAAAGGGACCTGGTCTAATTTAGATTTAAATAATACTCTAATTTGAATCGAAATTATTTTTCATTTAAATAATATTCTAATTTTGATTTTATTTTTGACAAGAAGACTCCAAGGGACTTGGTCTCACTAAACATGGACTATTATCCATGTCCAAATATTCAACCAAATTTATCCCAACGTTCAAACCTAATCTGGCCCAAAACCATGACCAACCCGGCCCACCACTATTTCTCCAAATCCCCACGCTCCCCTCTTCTCCAAATCCCCACGCTCCCTCTTCTCCAAATCCTAGAACAAAGCAGCCAAGAAATAAAACGATGAAGAACCCTAGGAGCGCCGCATCTCTTCTCTCTTGCGAATTCATACACCAACGCATGCTTAGCACGATCTTGGTACCACGCGAGGATTCTAGAAACTCTTCGAAACCTTCGAAGGAGACAAAGGACTAGTATAAATCACTATATAGCAGAAAAATTGAAGGTATTTTGTTTCCGATCTATTCAAATCTGCAAATCTTTACTTTGAGATATCAAAATTTCAATTTTTTCTCTGAATTGTTGGTCGACACACCCGATCTCGTTTGACCGGATCCGGCACAGATCCCACACCCTTACCCGTGTCAGTGTCGTGTCGACACGGGTGCGGCACCGAAATTGCCGAGTCCGAGTAACTTAGAGTTGAAGTTGCATCATGTCTTGTCTAATCAACTCTCCCTAGTACTTCTCTGGCCTACCTCTCCCTCTCCTACAACCCACCAAAGCTAACCTCTCACACTTTCCAATAATAAAAGGAAATAGTAACATAACCTAAATCTAGCAAGTGCAAGCATTAACTGACAACCAAAAGAAGATTCAATTAAGAATCTAACAAACACATAAACCTGATGACTTACAAATGAAATAGGTTTTCAACCCCAACTCCAGCCACAAGTCTTCTTAATCTAAATGTAGTATTTAAACCCGCATTGCGCCTTGCTATCACTATGCCTTTGATAGTTGAAACACGTCTCTTGTTCTCTGGCACTTCCTGCAATATAACCATCATCATGCCACCAATAAAACCACAGTTTTCCTTTTTGTTTTTCATAAGTCATATACTTCTCTTTTAAAGATGGAGCAAGCATACATGAAAATATATGCAGGAATTTCTTTCTATGAAATCAGTCCAACATGTTGGAGGATCATATGTGCACAAAGCACAAATTAAAAATACACCACCAAAACAACAGCATTTGTTCAATGCTGGCTATTAAATAGGAATTAAAAAATGAGACATGATCCTTCTGAGAGAAGCTTATATACCAATTTGAGCTGGATAATATAACCAGGCTTTATATCAGGAATCTCACTCTGTGCCCTTACTTCTTCAATAGCTTCCTTATCAAGAATCTACATCATAATAGAAATAGGACTTCCCTTAGACATTGATGATATCATAATTTCTTAAATTGTAACAAAAGAAAAAGAAAAAAGGGCAACAAAATAAACCATCAGAGACTGAAGGGAGCAATATTTGGAAAAAAAGATCACATCTTGTATACCTGCATTATATGTTTTGCTGTTTTATCAAGCCTCTTAAATTTGATACGTGGAGTTGCCAAAGCAGAAGCATCTTCAGAAACCATGTCAACTGAAGTAGGACCTGTTGTAATGAACCTTCTAGGGAAACTTGGGACCATGGCATTGTATTGCGATAAACATGATTTATAACCCTTGTAAGGTGATGTTAGTGAAGCATGTTCGTTATTCTTAGAGTGAACAGACACGTTCAATCTAGTTTCGAGTAAGTTCTGAAAGAAGTTGCAGATACAATATCAATCCTCAGAACTTCAGAAGAAAACAATACTAATTTAATTTAATGCTAAAACACTATTGATCAACGTATTCCACAAAGAAACCACCATAACAGCATAACATGTAATGTAGTTCTTCCATTCAAATTATTGGACACTGCAAAAGGCTTGTTGATCCATATTCCATTAGCCACAGAATATTAGTACCACCGTAACGCAACACATATACAGCTTAAAATCACTCCATCAAGAACATACGGAGATTCAAGCATGTGTGCATGTGGAGCAGAGAATCATTCTAATATAACTCATATACAGCTTCCAACCAATCCATATTGTCACTAAATCCTATGTAATGAACAGACTCCAAAAGTTCCAACAAACATTTACTAGTCAATAATATCAAAAAGGAATTATCAAAATGATCGTTTTATTACAGAAAAGACTATCAAAATACAACAACTACTATATACCCAATGTAATAATCCCACAAGTGGGGTCTAGGGAGGGTAGAGTGTATGCACACCTTCCCCTACCTCGTAGAGATAGAGAGGTTGTTTCCCATAGACCCTCTGCTTAAACTGAGAAGACTATCAAAATGATAAAAAGAAACTCTGACACTGTAAATCAATCATTCAGAATTTTCGTCAACAACACACACCATAAGAACAACACATTGTTCAGTATAATCTAACAGTCAATATAGAAAAGTTCTTTTTTCTTATAACCGTGGTGTCCAAACCCGTCAATATAGATAAGATTAAGGAGATAAGAGTGATGAGAACTTACTCCATGCTCGAATTCATTCTCTTTAGCAGCATTGCCTGATTTACAAAATTTAAACAAAATAGTTTCAACTCATTACCATCAAATATATAATAAGGGGTCATTTGGTATTTAGTTTAGAGATGAGTTATCCAGGTAAAAATCTTGCATAAGTAATACCACATTTTGTAGCTAGTTAGAGCTTTCTTATCATTCAATGAGCATCTTGTATTTCATAAAAATTGGGGGCAATATAATCCTTATGTAAGGCCATCCTATTCAACTTTCAGGCATTAAGATACGTTTCAAGTGTGGATGATTATCATAAGAGATTCCCAACATATCATATGATTCTCCTTCTTATAAAATTGATACTATGTTTGGTTTACAATTTTAAAACTCACATAACTAATATGAGAAAATCTATATATTATTTTATGCAGGATAAAAGATGGAATAACTAATACATGATAGCTAAACCCTACATTACTATCACCTATATAAAATAATACATAAATTCTCTCGTAACTAATTTCTGCATTACTAATAGTTGCATCACTCTAACCAGCTATCAAACAACCTCTAAATGCATACAACATCACAAAAGAAAAAAGGAAAAATCACAATCCAGATCTTATGTCTCCACACACAAACACACATAATCGTTCAACTCTTATAGTTCAAGCCAATGGCAGTGACGTAAATAGTAGAAAAAAGATGTAAAATAATAGTAGTACCAAATTCAGAGCTAAAATGCCGATTATACAGAGCGACGGATGGACGACAAATCTCCGAGGTCAGAGATGAAGATGAAACAGAACCTGTTACGAAAAGGTTGCACTTCGGAGGAGATAGGGATGGAGTTAGAGCTCGGAGCTGAGGAGAGAGTCTTCTCCACATTTTCTTCAAGAAGAATCTACCTACGATGTGAAGCTTCTAGGGTTTCGGAGGTCAAATTGAACCGGCGGTGAGCGGCGGTGAGCGGTGGCGCTTGCTGAAAGTGAAAAGCGTTTGTGTGGGTTCAGAGATAGTAGCATTTGGGGGTTTTACACAAATATTTTCTTAAATAATTTTCTCAAAAATAAATAAATAAAAACTATTTCTCTGAAATTAATTTATCAAAAATTAAAGGCGAAATGATCTGATTGACCCTTCTACTTGTATGCGTTTGTATTCTGGACCCTTTTACTTGACTATTTGTCAAACTGAACCCTTAAACTCTCAATGAAACTCTATGTTTTAAACCCACCGTTGACCAAGCTTATGTGGCAACTTAATTATTGAATTGACACAAATGCGTGATGTCACACATAGAAGGAGCGTGAAAGATCAAATTTTAGATTAAAAATAATTTATTTTTAAAAAAAATAGAATAAAAAAATCAAAAATAGGGAAAATATTTTTTTTTTCACTTCTTTCTTCTTTTCCCACCCCACCCCTCCCCATTTATTTTTTCTTTCTACTCTCAACCCCCATTTCTTTCTACTCTCAAACCTCCATTTCTCTTCTTTCTCCCCTTTCCAATTTCTTGTTTCTCTTTCTTTTTTCTTTTCACATTTTCTTCCTCCCGAGGTTACAAACGAAATTGTATTGTTGTTGTAGATTTGTATTTTTCTTTTATTTTCAAGGTAATTTATAACCCATAAAGTAAAAAAGATTCAATAATCTTGAAAGATGAAAAATGATTGTTGAATGTCTTTGTGAAATTAGGTGAAATGTGTTATGTAAAATTGTATACAAATATTAAAGTACATTGATGTATTTTAATGGCTATTCTTTAATATCAATCAGGAAAAGAGATTTATGGTGGTTCAAGTGGTAGATGTAAATATTGGTAAAAGAAATATGATTATAAGTTGTGAATGAAAGAAATTTCGAAAAAAAAATCGAATGGTAATTGTTAGTTATTTAGGAAAGTAATGATACTAGTGAGAATGAAAGGTTGTGGTGGTATCTCTAATGTAAAAAAAAAATGGAGAGGTGAAGGGATGAAGGAAGAATGAAATGAAAAAGAAAGAAAAATAGATTTATTTTTTTAAAAAAAATAATAAGTGATGTGTCATTTAAAATGTGATGTGGATGATGATACGTCATTTTTTGTCAAGCGTTTGAAGTTCACACACATCGAAAGGGGTTTAAAATGCTTAGTTTCATTGAGTTTAAGGGTTCAATTGACAAATGATCAAGTAAAATGGTTCAGAATACAAATTCATATAAGTACAAGGGTCCATCAGACTATTCCGTCAAAATTAAATAATGATGCAAAAGCAACGAAAAGTATAATAATGGACATCTAGGTGTACAAAATATCTCGTGATACCTAATGTAAACATTAATGATTATTTGCATGGCTTAAATCTTGACTGTAAATTCGTGATTGGTTGCACTGAGACAATTTTATCATTAATTCGAGGAAAAAAGTATAATAATTATTGAGTTTAATTATATATATTTAAAATATTTTTAAAAAAAATACTTACACAATAAGTCACTTATATTATTAAATATTCTTTTTATAAATATTTTTAAAATCTAGTTAAAAAGAAAATAAAAAGAACTACTATCACAAATTCAATTTTTTATATGTCGTAAAAAATTGTTTATATTAACTTAAATCCATAATTATTTTACAAAATTTAATCAAGTTATTTATTTCATTGATAAATTTTCATAATATAAGACCTATCTATCAAAATCATAACTTGGAAATGTCATGTCAAGCGCACCTATTAGAATTAAAACATATCAATTACCGGATTTCTATATAATCACAAGAACAATGAGAATTGCCCATAACAATCCTTGAAAATTTATACAATTGATCCCAACTTATTTAAAATTAATGCCTAATAATTATTTAATCATCTATTTCTGAAACACATTAACTTACTAACAATCTATCGAAAACAATCTCTCTACCTTTGTTCACAAAGGTAGAAGGTGGATGGAGGCTTGTTCTTATTTTATCGGAGGGGTTTGAATTAGCTCCTCCCGAGATAAAAGAAAAGATTGGGAAAGTAATATCTGCATACACTCGACCTTCTATATATTGTTGAAATCACATAACAAGACAATTTTTACCAGAGGGGTTTGAATTAATTCCTCCTGAGATAAAAGAAAAGATTGACAAGGTAACATCTGCATACACTCTTCCTTCGGTTGAAATCACATAATAAGACAATTTGTAAAAAGAGAATAATTTCATTCAGTCTTGAGTATTTTTAAATACAAGTTAAAGATAAAGGAAATTAAAGTTATATCCAAAACTGCATTAACTTCAAGATCCAATGGGAGTAATGTTCTTTCACTATATTCACTGATGAAGCAAGAAGATCAAATAAGAAAACTAAAACTAAATAGAAGAATAATTAAGCATTGGCATTGATCAGCTCCTTGGTTGATGCTGGAACAATTTGCTGAGGCTGCAATCAAAAAGTTGAAAAATATCAACTTACATTAGTGAATAATGAAATTTACAGCGCCTATGTGCGAAAAAGTAGCTGTCAAGAACAATTTGACATGTAGTTACACATGTAGCAAGAAGGATAGCAAGAGACAGATTTAGGATTTGAAATTTATGGTTCGAGTTCGAAATTCTACCACTAGTCTATTATTTATGAATGTTTAGTTAATGTTTTAACACATATGCAGGGTCTGAGCCAAAGTATGCTACATCCGCCCCCTGGACAAAATACTGGAAAACAAATACTTAAATGGATAACACGAGAATAGTATGCTTCTTTTGAGCCAAGGGTCTATCGGGAGCAACCTCTCCACCCCATAAAAGTAGGGATAAGGTCAGCGTACATCTTACCCTCCCAAGACCCCACTTGTAGGATTACACTAGGTACGTTGTTGTTTTTGTAATAGAAGTTCTGTCCAGCATCAGAAGGAACTGCTTTGATATGCATTACTTGAGTCGAGGATCTTTCGGAAACAGCCTCTTGGCTGCTACACTCTACCCTCCCCAAACTCCACCGATGGGGTTACACTGGGTATGATGTTGTTGAAAAGAAAAAACCCTTTTTGAAATTCTTAAATCTCATTTTAATTGAACAACATGATTGCAAAAACAAGAGAAATATTAAGATTACGATTTATGGTTAGTACAGCCACTACCGAGTTTTTTAAGTGTTGTATCATCTAATCTTTTGTGTTTCTACATTACAAATTGCAAGTAAACAATCGCAGTCGAAATGGACGATGAAGATGGTTAAAAGCTTAAAGATGTCAATTCCATTACTTACCGGAGCTAATTCTTCCTCATGCTTTGGGATGAAAGCAGTATCAACTTTCCCGTTCTTAAAGTCCTGTTGAACAATGGACACAGAGCAAAATTAGGTTCACCAAAATCTCCCAAGTCAGTATACATGTTGAGAACATGGTAGTCCACCTACCTCGATATCAAGGATGAGTTTATGATATTCTATTGTGGTAGGAACTCCTGTCAAAAGAATATGTAATTTGAGTGCTGGGTGGATTTTAAAACTCTCATGGCAACTTAAAGAACCAACTCTACTTTGCGGTGCAAATAAGTACTCATAACTTCAGGAAACCATAGAATGTTGGTCTTACCAGTGATAATGGTGTCATTAAGTGCTCTTTTCATGCGCTCAATAGCCTTCTCGCGTGTTGGAGCCCATACGATGAGCTGCAACAGTTTCATAAATATTTTTTGGGAAAAAGAAGATATGTTAATAGAAGGAAATAGCAGAACAAGCTGCAACAAAGATCAAACAGCTTTGAATTGCTGTGTTATCAATTTCAAATAACAACCATCGACAAAATGGAAGAAAAGTCATGCATACTTCTACGATCGTACTCCAATAGAAGTTCCCTCAAGTCCAGTCCACAGAATCCATTAAATGCTTGTAACTTGACTATGGAAAGATGGCTAAGATTTTCAAAATCAGTAAAGATAAACTAATCGTTGAACCACATGTCTTGCATAAGGTTTACTATCGCACAAATCTACTTCTGGTTTTAAACATTCATCGGGTGGTCTAGGAAAACATGAGTACCAACTTCCATGGTTTCTGCTGGACTTCGTGGCAATTGTACTTGGATAATTCGAAATGGGAAAAGCATTAAGCAGTGACTTAAGAAGAGAAGAATGACCTCCAAGTGCCCCCACAGTACATGTCCATAAAAAAAAATGTAAGAGAGGGTTAGGGTCCATGGAAAATGGGACAGGTAAAGAGAAAGAAATCCACCTTTCCTAGCAGGGAATCGTAGCTAGGTGGAACCACATAGTCAGGATAAACATGGCTATCCATACGCGTAAATGGACCTCCAGCTGGTAAATATGAAGTGATTCTCCCTATTCATGAAGAAAACAAGCTTCAGTTTCCAGATATATCAGGTAAAATGCAAAACAGTGAAAGTAATGTCTATTCTGCTTTACAATCTGGCTTCCATTCAAGTAAAACAGAACGAGCATATCCAAAAGTGCAATTCAGTCATACAAATCATAAAAGTCATTTTCTTCTCACAAGTTTCACTTTAATGCAGACAGTTCTTAATGTAAATTTTAAGAACTCAAGAATTGAATAGCATTTTTTTTTTACATCAATTTCTTCTGAAATGTTAAAATCGGGGTAAAATCCACCATCATAGGAAAGGAACGGTGGTAAGAGAAATAAAGAAGTCATCAACTACCTATTGTCTCTATATTAACTGAAATTTAATAGTAAAGATGTGAATTATGTCTATATTGCTATGGCATTTGCATATTTATCGCTGGCAACATTCACATGCAGGGATCAATATGACCTTATTAAAACATCCAAGGAATTTTTTAACGTCATGTACACCATTCTGAAACACAGAGTGATTTGCTTACCCAGGTCGATTGATATCACAATGAAGTATGATTCAACCTTAACTTGTAAATAAATAATCTGACAGAGTCTGCCTTGAAGGTCATTAATCATGCTATAAAGGAAAACACTATTCTACAGACAGAAAATTCAATAAAACCTGGGCCGGGTCTGAAATTTTTGAAAGCATCTTCTGCATTTATACGACATTCAATTGAATGTCCTCTAAGAACAATATCCCCCTGTAAGTAAGAACACAAATTAACAAATGAAAATTAGATAATTAACCGTAGTTCTGTTTTTGGCAATCTTAAAGATATCATCACTCCTCAGAGAAAAAAATTATCATTTCTTCTCTGATTCTCTATCAACATTATATAATTCAAAGCAACAAACAGGACCATTTTTATACACTACAAAATTACTTTTATACACCGAAATTACTAAGAATTCAACCATTAAATGGTGGAATTACTGATCCATGCAACTTACTTTAAGCATTACAGACTTTTGAACTATCATTTTGATATAGTGCAAGTCAAAACACAATCTTTCATTGAAATTGTTATAACTTGTTTCCTTGTCCGTCTCTTTCCAGAAACAGAAGGCCAATTCAAAGAAAAATTGACTGTTCTCTGTTACCTGTTTGTATCGGAGCTTTTCTCCCATAGCGACACGGATCTGTTCCTCTATCAGATCAACAGAGGATATCATTTCTGTCACTGGATGCTCTACCTAGATATTCAGCAAATCGACATATTACATTATTTGCTAAACAATATTAAAAAGTAAAAGACAGATTACATTGTTATCATTGAGTTTCTAATTATCTAAAAAGATTAGATCTTGAACAGAGCTTCTTCACCTGAATACGAGTGTTCATTTCCATGAAGTAAAAGGACCCTCTCTCATCCAATAGGAACTCTATGGTACCAACACCAATGTAACCTATGGATGCTGCTGCTGCAACAGCTGCATCACCCATGGCTTTCCTCAGCTCTGGTGTCAATGCAGGGGATGGTGCTTCCTCCAGCAACTTCTGGTTTCTTCTCTGCACAAATAAGCCATTTCAATGGTGCAGTTTGTTAGTGTATGCCACTTGACCTAACAAGATTACTGACATAGCTTAACAATGTAATGAATTTCTTAAACATAATTAATCATAAAGGAGTGTTTGACATTCAACCAACCATGTTACAACGAAATGAAGCATCACCAATGATGTACAAAATTTATAATATGGAAGAACTTTCCAATAATGCAAATCACAAAAATGCAGAAGATCAAAAAAAGATATTTGTATAACATTGTACATACCTGAATACTGCAATCACGCTCTCCAAAGTGTACAACATTACCATACTTGTCCGCCAAAACCTGCATATAGCATGAAGCTGTGAATCAGCACATTTGAATCAGAAAATTATAGAATATTAACTGCATATTACAATGTCAATGGTTAAACCAAAAAGGATTACCACCTTTAAGGAGATAAACTATCTACAATACATTCAAGCAATAATTAGGATTATTTAATTTTCTGCATGAGATTGACTAAAGATGATACTTCAGAAAAGAAATGCACTTTCTAATGGTCATTTATTTTATGTTGATCACTCGTGATGCTAAGGGCAAAAGATGCAACTGAGCTCCTCACAGATTCAGTAAACAGCAAACTGAAATAGGTTGAACTACAGATAAAACAGAACAAAGAAGAATCTCAGGCTAGTTGAAATTAAAGGATGAGGAGTTGAACCAGATCAAGAACCAAAACTAGACTTTTTTTGGGATAGCCATGGTGTTTGGGCTTAATAGGCAGTGTTGTGAAAAGCACGCTTAAGCCCTAAAGCGAGGCTCAAAACATGTTGAGCGCTTCACCTCGCTTAATGTGCGCTTAAGTGTCATCATGACTCTAAGACAAACTCTTCCTTGCAAATGAATTTTCCTGAAGAGGCGACATTAAACTATTGATATTTCCCTTTATAATAAAAAAATTCAATTTCTTTGTCCATATATTTGTTATTCATGCTTATAATTATTAGTCTTGGACTAAACATATATATTTGTAATTTTTCTCCATTTGCGCCTTTTTTCACAAGTCTACATTTTATTTGCACTTTGCACTTAAAGCCCTATTGGAGCTTGGAGCTTTTTGCGCTTTTCGCTTTTGATAACACTGCCAATAGGTACCATGTAACTCTCTCCACCAAGGCTAGGACATGACAGATTGGAAGAAATCACCAAGTTTTTTTGTCTTTGCTGGGATTTGAACCTGAAACCCCATTTTCATTAACCACTAGATCACACCCTTGGGTGCAACCAAACTAGTTTGTCGCCTCCATCTTCCTCTTCTACAAACCAAATTGATCCGGGAACTTTTAATATGAATACAAAAAACCATGATACGTCCCAATATATTGTTAATGACAATCCTTTTCCTTCTCTTCCCAAGGAACCATGACAAAGCTTAAAACAAGAACCACTTTCATGTGCCACTCTTGTGTATCTTCCTTCATTACCTCAAGTACTAGTAAGATTAATTAATAGTTCTATCAAGCAAAAAAAAAAGACAAATTAATAGTTAACAAGTGTCAAATGTCATCATATGTCTAGCACCAATTACTAAATCAGATAAGAAAAGACAGGTACTATCCAGATTCTGCATCTTATTGCACAAAAATTCACCACTGGATATATATATATATATATATATAGTGTGTGTGTGAGTGTGTCTATAGTAGAAGTTGTTCATGATTGCAGTAAGATGTAATGTCCAACCATGAGTTGTCAGTTATTTGATACATGTATTCCAATTCTTCCCAAAACAGAGTGGCTTTTTAAAAATAAAAAGTATTCCAGTTCTTTCCAAGAACTCACGTAAACCTTCGATCTCTAGGGCATCAAATTCTTTTTTGCTCAGTTAGAAAATCCTTTTGGTTAATGAAGTAAGGTGCAACAATACCTGAAATTCAATGTGCCTAGGATTTTGGATGTACTTCTCCAGATAAACACCATCATTTCCAAATGCAGCTGCTGCTTCACTCTTAGCTTGCTGAAAGTGAAAAAAGACCAAGCTTAGCTATAAAGTCACAACTCTGGTGTAAGAGCAATTATGCTTCTTGATATGTTTTGTGGGTCTGCTAGATTATGTATGATTCATAGAAAGGATTATTAGAAACCATAATGGAAGAAAATGCTCTGCTAAGCTTATATAAAAAGAGTATCCATTCACATGCATGAGCACGGGTGATATGAGATATTATCAAATGCTCAGGGAATAATAATAATAATATCTGAAAATAGCAAGCGCCTGAAGAAATAAAAAGAGGATATGCAACAGTCACATCAGTTTCCTCAATAATAAATTACAGGAAATACTACTTTCATCTATATAAAAATTCCAAAAGATCTCGTTGGATGAATCTCCAGAGATTAAAGAAGTCAAAAGCAAGAGACTGATCTTCACCTACTATGTTTTGAGACTTAAAGATTGACATACGATACAAAGAAAAGTACCTGCAATAATTTTACGAACTCACTAGGTTCTTTAGCAAGACGCATTCCTCGTCCACCACCACCAGCTGTTGCCTTCAAAACATAAAAGCTTCACAAGTTCAGTGCCAACCCTTCACACGCTCAACTTATATCACTTTATTTTGAGCAAATAACTTCCATAATTGTGCATCAAACATCCTTTTCTCTGTTTCCTTTTATTATATTCTTGATCAAAATTAATCATTACAACACTATATCAAAGCAGGCAGATAAGAACCAGATTTTCAAAATGAGCAAAGTAAATGGAGGCTTCGCTTGTGTCAAGTTATAACAATTGTTCCAGTTGAGAGTGTCGCTAATTAGCGTCTTTCTTTGCATTTATCCAGAAGAGGGTTTGCAAGAAGCACGGAGTCAGTATCGGTGTAGTAACAATCTTCTCTGGAAATGTAAGGATACCTTTAGTTATGCCCATAAAATTTTGCCCAGTTAGTTATGTTAAAAATATCTTATTCGAAATTACCATTTAAGAACAATTAACTCCATCAAGTCCTATACAGTTCCCATTGTTAGAAGAGAACATTCACTAGAAGTAGAATGCAAGAAAAGAAGTTTCATGTCATACTCATACACAACTTCAGAGGCTAAAAGAAGCAAAACTATGTATGAGACAAGGATGATAACTGTAGAACAAACAAGACAATCAGTCTCTTAATGCAGAAAGGTATTCAAGACCGGCAAATGTTTACACAAAAGTCCATAACGCTATAGCCGCCTAGTATTAAAGAGACAACAAGTCTAACAAGCAGACCCAACAAGCCAATCAGTCTCCAAATGCACAAGTGACAGGTATTTCACATATACTGATATAATCACTATAGTAGAAGGGATATATTTTAGATACCTCACAGCACAGAGCATTTGATAGTTCAAGCTACTTCAGTTTTGAGAAAAGTTACCTTAATCATCACTGGGTAACCAATCTCCTCAGCGAGCCTTACACCTTCTTCAGTGCTCTGCGATGGGGATCATCTAGTTATTAGTAAGTAGCCACGAAACAGCAACACTTATACAAACAAATAAAAAATGCATGTGCACATGACGATGTTCAAATGACAGGAAATGAATCAAAATATCATGGCATGACACACAGTGTACCTTCAATAGTCCGTCACTTCCTGGTACAGTTGGAACACCAGCATTCTTCATTGTATCTCTAGCAGTGGCTTTGTCACCCATGACTCTTATACTGTCTGGCTGCAATTTTAAGATAAATCTTTTATAATGATGTTTACATTTCCTCGTGTTTTGAGCAACCATACGTTTTTTCATATTTGTAGTGTTGGGACCAGCTTGCGCAATTCGACTGATCCACAGGCAGGCCGTTTGGCCAACAATCACAGATTACCAAGGCAATCCTGCCTAGCAAAGCTGGAGCAGATGAGCCCACACCAAGTGTTGCTGCTAGGATTCGAACCAGGGATCTCCAGGTTGTTACTCCTGTGCCTCAACCACCAGGTCATCCCCTTGGGACGAATAACCATGTTTATTATGGCTCTCTAAGTTATGTAGAATGTGTGATATTGTCCTTTACTAACTTTTATTTTTCTTTGGTGAACAGGTTTGGAAGTGGATTTTACAAAAATAAGATTTTACTAAAAGCCAGAGAAAACTGTTGCTAAAAGACAAAGAATGTAAGTAATCCTTTTAATTTATGTGGCTATTAACCAAAACATAGCAGAATACATTTTGAGGGCGAATGATGCATATGCTTCCATTGAGCAAAGGGAAGGAAATGACATGGTTATGTATGTATACGTTTAGTGTTTTGGAAAAGAAACAAGAAAAGGGACCTCCATCAATAAGTCACTAATCTCAATAGAGAAGCTAATGCTTCTTTCTTATCATGCTTGAGAGTGTCAGATTGTTGTATTAAAACATTCAGCTTATACTGAAAAAAATATCTCCTGAACTACCTGGTTAGTTATAAAGAGATGTAGATATACCTATTCAAAAGACCTTATCGAGCAGAAGACAACAAGCTCTCTGGGTCATACAACAGAGCTCTATTTGAAACTCACATGACTGATAATATTTCAATTATCCCAGTAATTTCTCTGACCAAATATTTGATTATTTACCCCAAAATGCCAGCTAATTCTTAGAAGCTTTTTTTTTATAAATGTGGTGTTGGGGCCAGCTAAGCACACCTAGAGTAATTCTACAGGATACCTGCTACATCCCACCAGCACAGGTACCAGAATAACTCTACTCACCAAGGTTGGGACAGATGGGAAGAAATCACCTCTTTTTTGCCTCAACTACTTCATTGAGCACTATGCCACACCCTTGAGTGCCTTAGAAACTCCCATTTTATATACAAAGACATGAGGATCAGCTGAATTTTTTCAAACCATACACAGATAGATAAAACAGATTAAGATTTCACTGTACTACTATACTTGGTGTAGCAGTGATCATGAGCATCTGCATAGGAATCAATATATACCAATACTAGATAAATACTTTTAAGTTCAATGTCTTGAATTGATGGCTTTAATATCTAATATGAATCGATCAAAAGTCAAAGGATAGATTAGAATAATACTCAGTTTTACCTTTTGTGTTCCTGTTTTGTTAGTATCTACTGAATACAACACGGATACCATGGCAAATACGGATGCCTACAGGTTTAATATAGGTAATAAGATAATGACGTGTGTAAGAACTTACATTTGGTCCAATAAAGTTGATTCCATGTTCTTTGCACATCTCAACAAAACTTGCATTCTCAGAAAGGAAACCATATCCTGGATGCAACATTGTACATCCGCGACTGATAGCAGCAGACAAGACATTTGGGATCACTAAATACCTGTAAATGGTAAATGGAGATGTAAATGCCGTAATTCTTGGAGATGAAAATTATGAAACGAAGATCAAATAAAGATAAGAAAATGCTAAGAATTTTCTTTTGGTGCACCCATGTAGTTCCGGTTTGTATAGAGGATTGGGTATCGTTTGGAGAGAACCATATTTTGTAGATTTCTCCTTTTTTTGGTATAGCTCTTTTATACGGACATAATGGCCTTGTCATTATCAATGAAAATCTTTGGCTTGATATTAAAAAAATGCAAAGAATTTTAACTTAGTTTTGTCCAATAAGAACAACAAGTTTGCGATAACTTACGATTGATTACTTGGTGCTTCTCCAATGCAAACAGATTCATCAGCTAGCTTCACATGTAAGGCATCTTTATCAATGGTCGAATAAACCGCAACACAAGGAATTCCCATCTCATGGGCAGTTCGAATCACGCGGACAGCAATCTCTCCTCTATTTGCCACCAGAATTTTCTCGGCGCGACATGTCACAGTAAGAGCACCATGACCCTTGCGAGATTTAGTACTAACTCTGTGTGCTTGAGCTGTCTGCCTTGGAAAGTTTATCCTATTTCCAGCCATAAAGCTACACTGCGAGCTCCTAATACCGCTCGTTCTCCCCAAAAATAAACCCTATCCAGAACATGCAGCCAAAGTTTAAGGTTATCTGTAGCATCAAGGTCTTCACTTGGCGGGCAGAAAGGTGCAAAAAAGCAGCATATATTTAAACTCATATAGAAAACACCTACTAACAAAATGCACAATAACATACGCTCTCTGGGACTCTCATCTTGAGTTGTGTGCAAGAACGTTTATATATAGAAAGAAAGAGACAAATGTGCCGACATAGAAAACTCCAAACAAGGTGAAAAGCAAATTCTCCCTACCTCTCTTTTTACATGATAATGCCTCAAGTAGTTTTAAGAAAAAAGAAACACCTTTAACACAACAACAACAACTACGCCTCAGTCACAAACAAGTTGGGGTCGGCTATATGAATCCTCATTTCTTCATTTAAGCTCATATCTTAGTAAAAAAAAATATATAAAAAAAATACTAATAATAAAAATAAACTATAAAAGTTCCATCCAAGTGTAAAACCTATCCTCAACTGGTAGCTATCACCTGTATGGATCTTTTTCTTCATTTGTGCCCTATCTTTAGCTAAGTCTGTATTGATACCAAGCATTTGCAGGTCTAAAATACCAAAAGTATTTAACACATCATATGTTTTTTTGTTAGCAATTATTAAATACCAAAGGTATTATTACTATCTAGTGGTACTCAACCTGTCAGGTCAATTCCCAGAAGAGCATATCATTAATAATAAAGCAGGATTTTAAGATTAACACACATTACATATAGAAGTGGTCTTGGTCTTACGGGAGTAGAGCAAAGAGCAGATTTGCCACAAACGCTAGTCATGGCTGCAGAATCCATTTCCTGATCAATGTAATCCAATTCCTGTCTTCCTGCCAAGAACTGGGGAAAAATAAACTTTTGAACATTGATCTAAGACCCACAAAGAATAACACAATGCTTAACAAGAAAATGAAGAAAATATGCAATAAGAAATGTCATTAGCTTAGTGTGTACCTATTACATTGACAGAGAAAAAGAGGGGGGAGCAAGACATGAAAAAAACAGAGATGGGGATAAAAGACTAGGTGGGTATGGCAAAAAAACAAATCTTTAGAACATTGATTCAAGACCGACAAAAACTAAAACAATGCAAAACAACAAAATGAAGAAAACAAACAATTTGAACTGTAATTAGCTTAGTCTGTAACCTATTAGTTTGACAGAGAGAAAGAGATGTGTAAGCAGAGAAATGGGGATAAACTAGGTGAGTATGGAAAAAGAACAAATCTTTAGAACATTGATTCAAGACCCACAAAGAATAAAACAATTCATAACAGCAAAAAGAAAGAAAACAGGCAAGTAGAACTGTAATTAGCTTAGTCTGTATCTATTACTATGACAGAGAGAAAGAGGGGAAATCTAGAAATGGAAGAATCAGAGATGATGATTAAAAAAACTGGGTGGGTATGGGAAAATAACAAATCTTTAGAACATTGATTCAAGACCCACAGAGAATAAAGCAATGCAAAACAACAAAATGAAGAAAACAACCACTTAGAACTGCAATTAGCTTAGTCTGTACCCATAACTTTGACAGTGAGAAAGAGATACGGAAGCAGAGAAATGGCGATGAAAGACAAGGTGGGTATGGGAAAAAAAACAAATCTTTAGAAAATTGATTCAAGACTCACAAAGAACAACACAATGCATAACAACAAAATGAAGAAACCAAGCAATTTAGAACTGTAATTAGCTTAGTCTGTACCTATTACATTGACAGAGAGAAAAAGAGATGCGGAAGCAGAGAAAGACTAGGTAGGTAGGGAAAAACAAATCTTTAGAACATTGATTCAAGACTCACAAAGAATAACACAATGCAAAATAAGAAAATGGAGAAAACAATCAATTATAACTGTAATTAGCTTAGTCTACCTATTAGACTGAAAGAGAGATAGAGATGTGTAAGCAGAGAAATGGGGATAAAAGACTAGGTGGGTATGGAAAAAAAACAGATCTTTTTAACATTGATTCAAGACCCACAAAGAACAATACAATGCAAAACAACAAATGAAGAAAACAAACAATTAGAACTGTAACTAGCTTTGTCTGTACCTATTACCCTGACAGAGAGATAGAGATGTGGAAGCAGAGAATTACACTGACAGAGAGATAGAGATGTGGAAGCAGAGAAATGGGATGAAAAACTAGGTGCGTATGGGAAAAAAACAAATCTTTAGAACAATGATTCAAGACCCAAAAAAACTAAAACATTGCATAACAACAACATGAAAAAAACAAGCCATTAGAACTGTAATTAGCTTACAAATCACTACTTTAACAGAGAAATGGGGATGAAAGACCAAGTGGGTATGGAAAAAAACAAATCTTTAGAACATTGATTCAAGACCCACAAAGAACAACACATAGTATAACAACAAAATGAAAGAAAACAAGCAATTAGAAGTGTAAGTAGCTTACAAATCACTACTTTAACAGAGAAATGGGGATGCAAGACAACGTGGGTATGAAAAAAAAAACAAATCTTTGGAACAATGATTCAAAACCCACAAAAACTAAAAGAATGCATAACAACAACATGAAAGAAAACAAGCAATTAGAACTGTAATTAGCTTACAAATCACTACTTTAACAGAGAAATGGGGATGCAAGACAAGGTGGGTATGAAAAAAACAGATCTTTAGAACATTGATTCAAGCCCCACAAAGAACAACACAATATATAACAACAAAATGAAAGAACACAAGCAATTAAAACTGTAATTAGCTTACCAATCACTACTTTTACAGAGAAATGAGAATGAAACAGGAGGTGGGTGTGGGGTAGATTTGAAGAAGGAGAAGATTGATGTCGATGAAAACAAGAAAGCAAGAGACTTGACTGTGTTCCAAACAAGATTGAATGGTCCGCCAAAAACTATGTTACAGGTTTTAGCTGCTAATGGGCTTATGATTTGATTGCGGAGTAGTATTTAATTTAATTTTTCGGAAAAGAGTCAAAAATGTCTTAAATTATACGAAATTGAATAAAAATATATACAATTAATAGTTTGATTAGAAAATTTCATTGCCATCAACAGTTATTAGTTTAGTTCAAAAATACCTTTATTATTATTACTAAGTCAAAAATAATTTTTTTCTAAATTAATATATTATTTCTTTTTTTAACAAAAATGTTTTCTAATAATTATCTTTTTATTAACAAATGTTTATCCTACATTAAATCAGAAAGATCAAAAATGTTTTCTAATAATTATCTTTTTATTAACAAATGTTTATCCTACATTAAATCAGAAAGATCAAAAAATAAAATTATTTTTTATTGTACTAGGAACTATTTTCATCGTATCTGAATGAAAATTAATGATGGAATTATTATGATCTTATATATATGACAAATATTATCAATTAAAAAAAAAGCATATGAAGTTATTTTATTTTAATTAATAAAATGAAATTAAGAAGAAATTTTATTTATTTATTTATTAGTTAAAGTAATTTTAAAAGAAAAAGAAATTAAATAAGAAGGTTCTCTAAAGTAATATTTTTATTAGGAATAGAATGAGTTTTAAGAGAAAAAGAAATAATATACATATTTATTAGCAAAAAGACATCTTTGACCTATTAAGTAACAATATAATAGATGCATTTTGGAACAAAATTATTAGCGAAAGGGATATTTTTGGATCAAACTATTGACAACATGGTATTTTTAGACCAAACTATTAACAAAAGGTTTTTTTTTGTTCAATTTCACATAGTTTGGGACATTTTGACCATATTCTGTTAATTTTTTTATCAAATTATATACGATAAAATTAGCTCGTACTCCTTTCATTCACTTTTACAAATGCATTACACTGAAATTAGACATTCATTTTGGTTTGTCCTGTTTAAAAAAATCAAAAAGATAATTTATTGCTTAGCTCCTAATTTATCTTTATTATTAATTATAGACATTACACAAAACATATTCCAAAATATTAAATTAATTATATCCAAAGAGTGTTATAATAAAATTCTTATTATATTTATTACTTTAAAGAGTGTGTCAATCAATATTGGGCAAGTAAAAAAGACATATAAATATTTGATATTTCCATTAGATTATAATAATAACTTCTTAAATTAATAAATAGAAATATTAAAAATAGATAGTCTTTTCTCATGAAAAATTATGATGATGGGAAATTAAATTAATTAATTTTGGCATATCACTATAGAGCATCTATCTATAGTGATAGTAATCCATCACCTCGACTTGAGTCTCCACCACATCAATTTCCTGCCCGCTCATGGCGGTTCGTTAAGGATCAAGCAACGAGGCGATAACAAGAAGAATTGAGAGGTGAAAATGAACTAGGGAAATGGCAATGAAATACATAAACTAAGTGGCATATTGTCACTTTCTAACAGCTACATATATTTACATGTTCAGTGCCAGAAATTCACATCTAAAAACAAGTATTCACACAGAGGCTCAAGTCACATGAGCATATCCTTTTTCACTGTATACACTGGAGGATCGATCTTATGTTTCTCGTCTTCCCTTCAAGACGGGGATCAATTTTACGAGAGATGGTTAAACATCACAGATACGGAGAAATTACCTTTGTTCACATCGAATTCTGAAACCAGTATAAGGTATTTCCTGACTTCAGAAATGAGTCCACCAATCAAATGGAGGACAATATGGCATTGCACATGGCAGATATACCTTCAACACTCTCCTTGTTTGAACTTGTGCTTTTACTCATTAGTGTTGAAGTAGCATAACTCCAGAATTGGTGTTTCTTTTGCGCCTCTTAGTCAAAAGAGATCAGCATGATTCACCACTTCAAAGTTTTCCGGGCTCTGTGAGAAAAACTTTTCACAGTTACTTTGTCTGCAAATGTTAATGGGAATTCTTCGTCAGCCTCCTCTCTTTGATCATACCAGGTCTCCGTGTCTTTATCATCCTTTGAACTTCCTTCCACGGGTTCACAAGACGAGTAGGAATCCTCTGGTATATCCCGATACAAGTGTTTCAGCATAAAAAGAGCTGTATCGTTATCTCTCCAGTAGTTCCTGCAAAAAGTTACATCATTTAAGAGATCTGAACATATCATAGAACAAATGGAAAATCTTGATCAAAAGCTGCCTTAGAGATGAGATTCATGAAGCAATATAGTACAATGGGTTGGCAAGCATTTTTGACCTGACATGTCTCACCAACAAAACTATCTGCAACGGATTACAAAATGAACCATAGGCAATCTGGATTCGCATCCGAGCAGACAGTAAATAACCCTAGATGATCTCTTACTATTCTTCTAACCCTAGGTAGATAGGTTACCCGATACCTATACTGATAGTAGGTAGCAAGCACCCAGTAGATTAGTCGAGATGTGCATAAATTGGTCAGGACACCGCAGTTAACCAAAAAAGTTGGAGTAAAAACTAAACCATACAGCTTAAAGCAGCAAAACCTAAAAATAAAAGCGCTAATTGTAAGGTCAAGACAGAATTCAGACTTCTTAAAAGCCCTTCACATATATACAGAAGAATGCAACAAATTGACATTTAAATATTATGAGACTATTGACAACTCTAAATTCGATAGAGTTGTCTACGGGTGTCTAAAGGCTGGCAAAGATGCAAGTATACCAGGTTTATTCAAAAGAAATGTTGCTTATGATCCAAGAAGCTCCAATAATCTCCTAAAGGAATCAAACACCAGAGAATCATACAAGATACGCACCATGAGACCACATTCTCCTTGGTTAGCGAACAAGGGACAACAAGAAACAAGCACCACATACATGTTAGAATATGTCAAGGTTCGCTTTACACAGAAAGTCACGTGTATGTTTTCTTTTTAGCTAACTGCTCAGTTTATAGGTGGTTGGACATACATTATCATCATTTGTAAAAATTCAAATTAATTTCAAACAACGTTTGTTTTACCATTTTGTCCGTTATTTCAACTTCAGCTTGAAATGGGGAATTTGAAGTTGAAAAGATGAGTATTTCAAGTGAAATAATAGTGTTCACTCACAAAACTTCCAACTTTTTCCCAAGTGAAACGCATGTTCAAACACAATGGCAACTTGCAAATATTCTCTCTTTTTTAACTTAAAACTTCAAATACTCGTTTTTCAGTCTCAACCAAATATTGTCCAAACAAGGAAAACCAATTTGAATATGCTTTTCTCCAAAAGATTGAAAGTACACCGAAGGTTTTTTTTGGTTAGCTGCATCAGGAAGAATAATTCTGGCGTGATCTGCATAACTAATATGACATTTGTTTTGCAACACAACTTAAATTACAAATGTTATTTCTGTGTAAATGACGCAACATTTTGTATCCCTACATTATTACTAAAATCTGTGAACTATTTCTTGAACTAAACTCTCTCATTCTCTTGATTTTCAATGTTATGCATTATCTAGTTCAAGAATAGTAGGTAACTAGGATGAGTGGAAGAAAGAACTTCTACGATAAAAATTGACCAAACTTTTTGCTCTACCGATTGTTTGATTAACAAGAACGGTACTTAAACATGCATTTCTTGCCAACATCAAAATCGTCCTGGACAAATTTTGCTTCCAGAAAGTTCAATTGACACAACCAGAGAGCAGGGGAATTCATATTTTTTAATGCTTTAATTAATGAGTCTAGCGGGGTTCTCTATTGCATAAAAACTATATTGAGTTATAGAAAAGTCGACTATGACAAGGAAAGATTTGATGGAGTTCCCTAATGAGAGGAGACTTGTAGAGAGAAGTAGTGGAAATTCCAAGAAAGGGACATTAAGAAGTGGAGTAGTTGACACGGGTTGATCTACCATAACCATTAAGCACTTCTGTCTCTGAATTACTTAATTCAATCTCCTCAACAACTTTTGTCATTTTGCATATTATACAAGACTTACAACTACAACATACACAGTGGAATCTCACAAGTGAGGTATGGGGAGGGTAGAGCATACGCATACCTTACCCCTACCGAAGTCTTACAGTATGAAAAGACACTATGAACACAGAGAGGATTTTTGTCATTGAAACACTTTAGATCATGACAATTTTCTTCATTTGCACAAGAGCGATTTTTGGGTAAATATGCCTTTCAATCATTATTTAGGGGAGACATGCAACTGGCATAATAAACCATCTTAAGTTGATAAGGATACTTACGTGTGTGCTCCAAGGGTTGAAATGTATGCATGCCGAAATGTTTTATCCTGCAAAAAAAAAAAAAAAAAAAAAAAGAGGCAATTGTGACTGATGAGTATAAAATATATAAACTCATTCACGGACACCGTCAGCTGCCAGGTGTTAAAAGGAAACACATAAGAGAACCTAATGATATATATATACACATACAAAATGATGTGGATTTCAAAAAGGGAAAAAACCTCTGATTCAGTTTGCTGGACATTAGAACTTAGTTCGCAACCAGGACAGACAGTAAAGCACAAAATCTTATTAGTAGACGGTGGAATGCCTCATGCTCGTAAGCTTTTAAAACATGATTCCTTACAGTAATCGTAATTTTTTTAAGCTTTTAAGATTATTGAAAAGCTTCTCTTGATGATCTTCATCTAATGATTAGTATGAGAACAGGAGTCGTACTTCCATTTTTGTGCATAACGTAAAAGTTAAGAATTCAGTTTTCCTGACGCATGCTGAAAGAAGATGGTGGAATTCTTCAGTCATAGATTTTATGCCCTCAAGCCAACCACGAGTGCTATTAATCTTGACAAAGACCTTCCTCCGCTGGGGAACATGTGAAACTCTGTTTTGGGTGAAAAGTAATTGTAGAGGAAACCCTCCATACTCTCCAATCTGGCCCATTACCGATGGGGATTTAACCGAAGGAAATGATCGGCATTAATGATAAGAGATTTTACACGCTTTTTATAGCTGGAAAATTCATATTTCCACCTTGTTTTGTCATCAATGGTGAAAATGTATAGACCCATTAGAACTGATTTCCCAATAGTTTTTGGAAAATGTATAGACCCATGAAAAAGTCCATGGAGAAGAAAGGTGAACTTTTTTTTTTTTTTAAAAAAAAGGAAGAGAAAACATAATTTAAGCTTTTCACGTGCTCAAATGTCAAGTGTAAAACAAACAATATGCCAATTGCCTTGTCAACGCAAGGTGCACTCGAGACACACCTCTGTAAAATGAGGTGTTTAATGGTCATAAGAAAGTTGAGGTGTCTAACTGGCAGTTCATGCCAAGTTTAAGGGGTTATCTATGTATTGAATAACACCAATTTGTATACTGAACAAGCACCCACATAAATATGAACATCTAATGACTAGAACAGCTACAGGAAAACAATGAAAGGGTAAAAAGAGCAAGAAGAATAGCCATGTAACACAGAAAATTATGCCTTCAATTGCAGAAGAAACTGGGAAGATATAACGTAAATAGAACAACTGTTTCAAGGTCTACTGGCGAACGAACGTACTTGTAAAACATGATCTACTCGACCATCTTCACTTCCAGTTAATCTCTCCATCATAATTGCGCCATATGACCTCTCTTCTATCTCCTGAGACTCTTGAGAACCCTCTGCAAGAAAGTGATATAATTACCTAGAAAGATAGGAAGGTAAATGGTGTTTGGTGGGGTAAGGTGAAAGGCTCCAGCTTGATTTAGAGCTGATAGCTTCTGTCACAGAGAAAAGGGAAGAGAAACTTTTATAATCTAAACTGGAAGAAAGCACTCGGAAAAGAAATGCTTGCTTTTATTACCATCTTCGCCATCCTTGTCTCTTGATTGACAAAGAGTAATCACCTTTACCTAATCACAAAGCGTCATTAATATCCATAACTCATTGGCATCATGAGACCTAATTGAAAACCATAAAATAATCACACAAAAAAAGCTAAACACTAAAACAAGCAAGGCCACCCATCTTCTGTAAATGACTTTTGAATGACGTATGAAAGTTCACGCCACACCAACCAAAATAGGAAGGAAAAAGAAAACGTGGAACCTTATTCCCCACAAAGATACAATGGTAATCCAGGATTCGAAGTTTCAACATGATAATTGAACGGAGAATATCAGGTTCTAGAAGCATAACCCAAGTCATTCAATTCATGGTTTCAACAATAAGCTGATATAAACCGAAACAAATAATTATTTTCCATGTCAAGCGATCTGTTCAGCAGGGATCTCTACTTTAACGAGCTGTTCTTATAATTTTAAAAGACCATGCACGGATCTATTCTTTAAACAGCTGTTCTCTGATTTTGTCTGAATAATTAATTCTTCATTTGTCTATCTTTGCAAGATTGCAAGATATCAAACTTCCTAATGAGTGATATCGAATCTGATCATCTCAATAACAAATATACCACCCTTTTGTGCATGTAATGCCACATCAACAAATAGGGAGAAAACACACCTTTACAGTATTTATATTGTTCACAAAAGCATGTGAACGCAAAGATACTTCTTCTTTAAATTCCTGCACCAAGTAGTATCAGGATGCACATTAATACAGATGGTGGAAGGGACCTAGCACATTAATTATGTAACTATGGAGACCTTACCTGAAAACCAATATGCAGCCGTTTCCCACCTCTGTGGTAGGGTATAATGACGGGGCGTTTGTTGAGATATTCTTTACAGACAAGTGGTTCTACTCTGAAATAGGAGACAAGGATACATGAGCTTGTATAACAAAAAAGATGAAAAAAATTAGCAACAATAACGAATGAAACCTGTATGCCACTGGATCAAAAGGGTGGAATATGTTGAACATTTGTCGACAAGCTGGCATCTCTTCAACTATATTATCCTCTTCCCAGTAGTCTTTCCCCTTGCCTGTCATACCAGGATAAAACAGAAAATAAGAAATGATAACTAAGTGAAAGAGATGCACCACCATCTTTAATATATAGAAGAAAAAGAACTGCCATATTTCAAACACCCATGAGTTGCCTAGAACCAACCAAAAAACGAATTAACCCCTTATAAACATCAAAAGGCACCAGTCGACGCCAACATACAGAGTTTATAGCATCCATAGGATTCTTGGAACTAGCAGAACTAAAGGCAACATAATTCACCAGGAGGATTTGACAAACATTTTTTAAAAATTTAATTTGACGAACATTTATTTACTGCTACTGAAGTAAAAAGAAAATCTTTCGGCTGAGTGATATATAAAGATTAGGTTTATACTGCAGATTTGATAGTAGTTAAAGTAATCAGCTTACGGAAACTCACAGAGGACACACACTCAACCAAGCTACTGGCCAGGGAAAATGATCTGGAAAGTTAAGGTGGCCTGTTTTACTTGGCTTTTAGCAAAAAAGGCTGTTCTCATTCAGGATATCCGTATGAAGAGGGGTCAGCAGTGCTCCAGATGCTTTTTTTATGAATGTGAGGCAGAGACAATAAATCATCTCTTTTTACACTGTAAGGAAACTTTGGCAGATTTTCATCAATATAAGGGGCATCAGTTGGTCTATGCCAGGAAACATAAAGGAAGCTTTGGCATGTAGGAATAGGGACGGAAATCAGTCAGGGCACAGGGAGAGATGGAAGATTTTCCCAGCTTGCATTTGGTGGACTATTTGGCTGAAAAGGAATCAGAGATGTTTTGAGACAAGAGCTGCTCTATGGATAAGATGAAGCTGAATTGTTTGGCTCTTTTCTATTTTTGGAGTAAACATGAATACCCTCGTGAAGATGAGGATATCCCTAGTATTTTAGACTAATTATGAGTTCATAGGAGGACAGCAATACTTTTGTACTTTTTATTATAGGTATTTACTAGAATACTTCCTGAGTATTCCTTTGTTTATCATACAATTTACCTTTTTTCAAAAAGTATACTTATTAGATCTATGGAAACAAACACTAAATGTCTATTCAAGCAAACAGACAACAATTTTACAGGCTTATGGTAAAATATTCAAGAGATTTGTCACAAAAGTACAAAGTATACCCCCCCCCCCACCCTGTCTCCACAAGATTCAGAGGAAAAATAAGCAATGAAATCAACATGCGCTTAAATATAGACAGCAGAAGAATTACCGATCCCAATACGAACATTGCGGAGGGAAAGAAAAACACCAAGAGGCGATCCGACAGCGAAAAATGTATCAACCTTTTTAAGAAAGAACCAAGGAATAAAACAGCCAAAGTTAGAAGATGTCTTGGAGTATCCAACAAAAGGAGAATAATCACGAGAACTAAAGGTCAAATTATCAAAAGCAAGTTAATGCATTCCAAGAAAATTGCTAATCATACCATACTTAAAAAGATATTGAATATTGCTAGTCTTGCACCAGAAATGATAAAAGCATAATACAAGCATTTAGAGAGATTAAGATTTCGATAAGCTCAAGGACTTTCTTCAAGGAGTTTCTAAAGAACACTGAAAGTCCCGCTCCAACATCCAATCAAGACTTTCCCAAACACGCCCAGAAAATAGTAGCATCTTACAAAAGAGAAGTGTTACCTTAAATTTCAACTTTGTGTATCTTAATTGCGGGGTATAACTCTTTGCTGAATCACTTTCCTCGGGAATAGATTGATTTCTTCTAGCTGTATTTGTTCCTCCATTTTCTGTTTCTGTTACACATCCCATCCCAAAAGAAACTTATAAGGACCATTTACTTTGATAAATAAAAATGCTTTAAGTTAGGGGAAGTTAAAAACTAATCTCCATAAATGGTTATTTATTTATCTAGCTGTACCTTTCTTTACATACTCGGTGTCTAATTCTTGGATTTTTGCTCTCAGCATATCAATCTGGACCAGTCTCATTGACGGAGAAAATTAAGTAAACAGAAAGTATTTTTAATAATAAAAAATGCATGCAGATTATGACATGTCACTACCTCTTCCCTCAGGGAATTGATTGTTCTGTCTTTTTCACATTCAGATACTCCCTCATCAATCTTTTGATTAAGCTCAACAATTTCATCGTCCACATTCTCGGCATCATTTATAGTGTCCCTCTCATCAATAGGAGTTTCATGAGAATTTTCATTTGCTGAGGAATCATTAGGTTGCCTGAAATCATCGGTTGCAACAGGTTCGTCCGAGTCTGATGAAGCAGGAGGGCCCACAGGATGACAAAAATCTTCAGTACGATCTTCCACAGACTCTGACGAACTTGGTCCTACATTCATTTTGCCTTTATCTGACAGATTACTCTTATTTCCCTCCCTAACATAAGTTTCATCATCTGAACTTAAGGTAGAGTTTTGGTCTAAAGATAGGTTGCTCTGATCCTGCTGAGACAATTCATTCTCATTTTGTTCTTTGTACATCCACTCCATGGGAAAAGGGGAGGACAGTGTTGTTTGGTGGCATAGGATATCATATGACAAAACGCTACCAAGGGAATGACCATACAAAGATACCTGAAAATTTTACAAAATTTCAGTATGTATCTTTAATCTGAACTGTATACATCAAGTTCTTATCGAAATAAGAAGGAAACTTTGCATATTCAGTTATATCTTTATACCTTTCCACTATAACCGGGATTCCTCTTAAGAAACTTCAAGTATAACATATTCAACTGGTTGGAGACCTGAATATGGAATAAACAATTAACTCTAAACACTAATGGAAATTTAAAGGTATGCAATTGATAGACCATAATGAATTGCCAATGAAAATCATATGAAGCAAAGACAAATTAATGGGTGAATTTGCTAAAATGAAAAAACAGAATTGACCTTGAAGAAGAGTGACAACAACAACTATGCCTCAACCCATAGGAAGTTGTGGTCAAGCTACATGAATTCTCAACTCCATTTCCAATATTCAATAGTTTGGATTTCATTAACACTGTAGGTTTTCTATAATTTCTACTGACATACAAATCTCTAATCTAAATAGATATCCTAGCAAATGTTGAACCTAAGATTAGCATATTATCATGACTAAGTTTTAATTCCAACTAGTAGGTATTGCCTATATGGATATTTAGCTTCCATTGTGTTCTATTTTCTGCTGAATGTTTATGGATTGCAAGAGATTGTAGGTCTTCTTGGACTGCTGTCTTCAATGTAAGTTTAGGTCTACTTCGCCCCTGTGTTACACCTTCAATCATCATGGTTACAAACCCATAGATAGGTCCAATTGGCGGTATTAATAAGTATTAAAAGCAATTATTAATGACACACCAAAATCAGGGGTAAATGAATAGAAAACAAAATAATTCAGAGAACATAATAAAATGTCCTTCAAATCAAGTTGAGCAAATCTTTTGCAGAAAGTCATGCAGTTCACCTGAACGTACCTTAAGTCACACAGCAAGGTCAATAGAGTCATTTCAAATAGTGTCACTATCCCTATGCTTTGGTCATTGTTATTTGGTAAAATTGGTTAAATCATTGGTAATGCCTTTAGTTTTGCTCCACTAGATGTCATTATTGCTTTGATAAGCAGAATCTTCGACCACTGAAGTTATAGTAGAGTACCTTGGTTTTTTTCACACATACATTTCTATTCCAGCATCACACTCTATCCTGCATGTCTAGACCCCATTCAGTTCTCTTAGTTTATGTAACTCAAAATTTCTCAAACTGGGTAACTCTTATGATTTGTAGCTATTCATTAAATACTTTAGAGTAGGTTAACTTATAGTTTTTTAAAGTGAATTACATGCGTATGACTTCACTCTAAGAAGGAACTATTTCTTTGCAATATTATAATAGAGCCGGCACTAGTTATGTGGTATATGAGGATTTCATCATGAAAAAAAAAATACAAATGCTATTAAGTTGCCAGTTTCATAAATAAAAAATGCTACTGAACATATCTTTTCCATCACAGGAAAAATTTAGGAAAACTAGACATACATAACACATTCAAAGACAACAGGGATTCCTAGAATCGCAATTCGTTACAGTTACAAGCTGATAAGAATACACAGTTATTATTCTAAAAGTTAGGTCATGTGAACCACTTGGTTCACAGATCAACAGCCAGGAGACAATGCCATGACTTGGAAGTGGAAGAGATGCTAGAGTTTTTGGACAAAATTCAAAATATTCAGATACAGCAGCTGGAGAAAGACAGGTTGATATGGGAAAACAGAGGTAAAGAAAGCTGCACAGTCAATGAGTGGCATAAAGAAATGGTTAATAGAGGTAATATCATTGAAGATAGGCCTTGGAAATTGATATTGAGAACAAAATCTCCAACCAAGGTATGTTTTAGCTGGCTGGCAGCTCAAGGAGCATGCTTAACACAAGAAGTTCTAAGGAGGAAAGGCACAGTTTTTGCGGTAGGTGCTTCATGTGTAAAGAAAACGGTGAAGATATAGACCATCTATTTGTGCACTGTATAGTAGCAAGGAGCTTGTTGAATCTGTTGAACAGTACCTTTGGTACAAGCTGGGTAATGCCTAGGAGCTTGAAGGAAGTTTTTGTTATTTGGAATAGATTCAGAGTAAGGAAATCTACTAGGGACATTTGGAAGATGATACCTTAGTGTATTTTATGGAGCATATGGAAGGAGCGAAACCAGAGATGCTTTGAAGGCATTTCAACTCCCATATACTTAAATCTAGATGTTTACTAAAACCTTTTTGCTTGGAGTAATTTTTCTCATCTTTTGGATTTTGTTAGTTCCAAGAGCATTTAGAAGGCGACAAGCTCTGTAGGAGTTACATTATGCTTTTTTCAATTACATACCCTGGATGATTGATTAATGAAATCCTACTTTACTTGATCCCCACCCCACCCCAAACAATCAAAAAAAACACCAGTTTGACATATGGGAGTTACTAACAAAATTGAGATAATAGTGCATTCTATCAACAACCAAAAATCTAATTAGAAAGGTAACCACATAGGGTGCTTGGCCAGGCAGTCATACACCTCATTACAGAGAAGTACAGATTTCCACTTAGTTACCAATTTGTGTTCCATAGAGTTATAATAACAATTATGTGAATTACGACCCCTTATTCTCCAGTCAAAAGAGTTTGGGCAATGGAAGTAAAAGGCTTGTAAGTTGAACATACTTTTATCAGTAAAAATAAATTTTATTAAATAACAGATAGTACCAAGCTGGTACTGCAGCAATACAGAAATTAACTGGACATAGATTCCTCAAAGCTGAAGGGAATTCAAGAAATCCAGCAAAACATCAGTTCCAAAATCACAAGTGCTACTTGAACATTTGAATAGAAGAAACCAGGCAGCAAATCAAACACAACAGCTGAGCAACATCAGGAAGAAGAAAGGATAGCGAGGAAAACTAGAACTAGAGAAAGCATATTAGAAGTACCGAGTCAATAATAGCCTGGCAGTAAATGGGGCTCATGTAATACAGCACATCATGCACTGTTGCACTCAACAGTTCGCGCAATCCCCGTACACCATCTAGAGTACATCGTTCAACTGCAGCCTCACCACTAAGCTTTAAGCCCTTCCTCCACTGGTGGTACCCACAGTTGAAACATAAGAAAAATTGGCGTTAATTCACAAGAACAAATCAACAGGAAACAAATCAAGAGACAGACCTATGAAGAAGAAAACCCCAAAATATCACACGACAGGAATGCAAAAGATAAAACACGTAAACCTGCTACGGGACAAAGGGGAAAAAGACGTGACTTTAAGTAACAAGATAATGCTTTAATCAAAAAACTATCACAGCAAATTTTAGAGTGGCAGTAACGTGATAACTGGAAATAGTTTCATCGAGCACCACTAAGCATAACAATGTAAATTCAAATACAGACGGCAGTGATTATACCTACTCCGTACCCTCACTTTGGCCTACTCTATCTTTTGCATCTTATGATCTCAAGGAGGACCTATGATCTCGAGGAGGACCCCTAAGCAGAGGGTGGATCACTGGTGGTCTCAGATTGCTAGGCCCTAAATGACTAAATCACATGTCCAACTGATGATTTTACTTACTAATTTTAGATGCTTCTAGTGTTCATCATTATTATCAACATTTTCTACAAACCATTCTGTTGCAATTACAGTTATAAATGGCACTCTGATCAAGTATACATTTGCTACAGAAGGACAGGATTCTCTGTTTCAGTGTAAAGATTTTGGTAAAACTTGATAATCTCTCCTTTGATCTCTGATGGTTCATCTAAGGTTGTCCCATTAATAACAAACTTATCAATGGTATTACACCTTTTGTAACAGTTTGCGGTTCAATGAAAGAATTTGGTGTTTCTGTCCCCTTCTTTAAGCCACAAAGCCCTCGATCTTTGTCTCCAGGCCACTTCCTCCTTTTTTGCATTTTCCTCAAACTCCACTGTCAGGGCAGCCTTTAAGTAAGCCTCATCGTCTGTCAGTAATCTATGGTCTTGAATCTCTTCTAATTCAGTCAATTGACTAATTATACTTAGTTTCTGCATTTCCAGATTGCCCTGTATAGTTTTGTTCCAATCCTAAAGTTTCCTCTTCAGAGCCTTCAACTTGAAAGCTAAAATGAAATCTGGCAGGCCTTCACATATGCTAGAGTCCCACCACACTTTGACTCTATCTTTGAAGTTCTATCTGGAGCCGCCAATTTTCAAATTTGAACTAATAATTTGACCTCTCCCAATTGTCAAATTCAAGAACTAACGAGCAGTGGTCAGAAGTATCTCTCTATAGAACTGACTGCTTGATGTTCCTAAAGGAAGCTTCCCACTCTTTCTGAAATAAAAAATCTATCAAGTCTTGCAGCAATGTAATGGCCTTCCCCTTTTATCCATGTATACTTGCAACCTGCCACTGGTACATCCTCCGGACTCCAGCCCCATCTCCTCTATGAATTCAGAAAAATCAACCATGGCTTTGCTGAATTTAGTACAGTTCTTCACAAATGAACATCTAACTGTGTTGAAGTTTCCAGCAATCACCCAAGGCTCATTAAATAGGCTTCCGACTTCCCCCAGTTCCAGCCACACCCTCTCCATCCTGACATCTGGATAAAAGCCAACAAAAATCCAGAGTTTTGCCTAAGAATTTGCAGGTGATACAGTATGAACCCACCTCACATATCTCTCCCTCCCATATTCTGCTATCCCATAGCAATATAATTCCCACTCTGGTACAACTGGCCTCCAATTATGCATACTTCACCCACCAATTTGCCCATAATTCTTTGATAAATTCCCTAATGTCACCTTCCAACTTTGATTCTTGAAAGCAATGGACATCTGCTTTCCAATTGTTCACCATATTTCTTGGATCATTAAGGCCCTCACATTCCATGTAACGAAATTAACCTTCATTGACTTGATTAATCCATTTATCATTAATATTTGCTTCCTTATTCAATCTTTTATCCCACATAACTTATACAAGTATTATTAACGAGGAAACAAAAAAGGATCACCAAATGTTGCATTAACTAATGCTGATTTTTATGTGAAAATTAAAGCTCTTCAAATCGTAAACAAATATTGTATAAACCAATGTTGAGTTTTTTTTTTTCTGAGGATTACCAATGTTAAGTTTTATGTGGAGATTATATCTCCTAAAACCTCAACCAAAAAACCCATAATGCATTCATAACAATGTATACCAAATAAAAAAATGTAACAGATCAACTATGAAAGCATTACCTGGCATGGAATGAAGAGGACTCTCTGAGTGCCACGTTGGTACGAGGTTAAGTGTCGTTCAGCGAGGATTGACGTAATATGGCGGAAGTCACTAACATCATCCACAAGATTTGATTTTTCCAACCTTTGACCAATTCCATGAACCATGAACACCAGATGTCGAACAGGGACCTATGCACAGCACTATCAAGTTACACAGGTTGCACTACAAAGCTATCATAGAAGTTAAAAAGAGACCATTCTACATATGGATGTAAAAAGTGGAAAAGATGAGCCTTGTATACAAAATTACACATCATAAACAAGTTTATGCATTTTTTTAAGAAACTTTAGTAATCTCAACTAACTTGATCAGCAAAGGAAAAGAAAGATACGGCAAAATTGATTAAACAAGTAATTACTGAACTCTAAAGATTATGGATAGAGACATATCATGCAGATAGAACCACCTTAATGAGTTGGACAAGAGTAGTTCGTCAAGATAAGGATTGTTAATACTTTTTAGAAATTGATTGTATGCGGTCTTATACATATGCGAGGAAGGTAATGAAAAAGGAAGGAAAATGGGTTCTTCTCTTTCTTATCACTTAGGAGTTGTGTGAGATGACAGTTTTGAATGAGAGAAAGAAGTGTGAAATCCTCTTTTCAAATCTGACTTTTCCTCCCATCATTGCTTTTCATTATGTTACTTCAAAAGTTAGTTGCTTTAGCTTCAGCCACTCGAATTTTCGATCAACCTTTTAACTTTCTGTGCACATAAACTACCATCAGTGTCAATCAAAAGATAATTTGAATATGTGCACACAGATGGAAAGATAGGAAAAGGACAAATCATGAGGTCGTATAAAGAGGTTCAACTAGCTAAATAAATGCAGAAACCTTTACGGCTAAAATAGAAAGGAGTATTTTCAATCCACTGAGTGAAATGAAAAGTTAAAATTAGATATTAGCTTGATCTTGCAAAGAAAGTGACTGGTCATATTTTAGTTTTGAGGGAATAAAACTGCCAAACTAAAAGAATCTTACGAATTTCCAATATACAAAGTACCAGTAACTTAGTACTTCTGATGCCTTTCATATCTACTTTATCAATCAGGTAAAACAACTAATACAAGCCTACATGATGGTTTCATTTTTATTTTTTTTTAAACTGGCAACTTAATGAAGGCTTCATTTTATAAGGTCAAGACAAAACTAGTATCCCCATATTCAGATATCATTTGATTGATGAGTGATAGAAGTAGAACACATACACTCACATAGCAAACAAGAAGCACTTAGCCTACCTGTGAGCAGTAATCATCCATTTCTTCCTCCTTTTGTTGACGTACTTCGTCCTAAAAGAAACAGATAAATGAGTGCAATTTTCAGTAAGGAGGAACAAGAGAAAACAGACTAAATCCCAAAATGTCAAAAGCCCCTTTATGGACCAAAAGCCAGTCTTCACTCTTAATCATCTTTATAGCAGAAAGTATATAAACAACTTCCTTATCGCGAAGAAATGGACCTTGGGCCTAACTCAACCCCAAAAGCTATCTCATGAGTGGAGAATTGTCAATCCAAGACTATATAAGGAGATCATATGAGGTCTCCCCCTCTTATGTCCACTTAAAGAAAGAGGACGCTATGAAGATAAGAACCAAGAGATCACTGATCACCAGTAAAAGGAAACCAACACTAGTAACTTCATATCAGAACGAAGAGAACCAACAGAAGTAGTAAATTTGATAGTAAGAAAATGAGTGCCTGTGTTGGTTTTGGGGACTGAGGAAGAGCATATCCACGCCTTAGCTTAACACCACTCCCCCCAAATCCTATAGCACCAGAGAAACAAGAGGCGTCAGCATTAAGCCAGGCTTCCCAAGTATCATCTTCTCCAGTGAAAATAGCATGCAGTCCCTGCATTATAGCAAGCAAGTACATCACTAGCAATACAACTCAAAAAGCATATTAACAAAAGCTCCATAAATTCAGCAATCTAATACCGGGGTGAAGCCCTGCATATCAACTCGAGCTGCATAGAGCCCTGATGGCTGAAAGGTTCTTCTATGCCAAACCTGTGGAAGCCATCCAAGACTCATCACTATTACTGAGGGAAAATTTTGAATTATCCACAAAAAGATGAGGAGCATAAAACATTAAATAAAAAAAGAAATGCTCAATTGGATTAGTGAACAAACGTATAACAAGGTAAAATTTTCAAATGCATTTTATTTTTTGACAGTAAGTAGTAGGAGTCCAGCATATGCCACATGCTGTCAGATATGAACATGTAGAAAAAAGAAGATAAAACCAATAACATATAATTCTTTGCAGTCAACATCAGATAATATATATCAAAAGTGCCACTCTTAGTGATGCCAAATACCTTACTGCGATATGCAAACTCCAACTGCTCAGCAACATCTTCACGTAGTGGAAGCCAATCCAGACCCCCTTTACGAGCAAACCAGTGACCTCTTAAGACACGGCGATTTTCTCCATTCCAGTAAACAGGAAAACAGTGTCTCTTCACCAAATCTACCTGCAGAGTGATGACAGTCATTATTCAGGAATTTATTTGCTGACTGTTTAATTACCCCCTTCCAATTAATCTCGTCTGCAGAGCTTGAAACCAAATTAGCAAACCAGATAAGATTCCTAGGCAATCCATACTACATCAAGCATAATTTACAGATATCATATGTTCCACCCTAAGATCTTTGCCATTGGCAAACATCTTTATAAATTTTGTCTTAACCCTCTCCTCTTAGTTGGTCAATATTCTGTACTGTAATAGATTCTTTTCTGGTTTCACTAGTCATTATGACAGTACAAAAGGTAAGTACTCTTCCTTGATGGACTAACAGGCAGTTATAAATATTCATCCAAAAGAGAGTGAAATGTACAAGGGATACCTCATAGAGGCCACCCTTAACAGGGACCCCAACTCGTTCTTCTTCAACTAAATCTTCACGTGTTTGAGAGCTCTCCGGAGAAGACATTTCTGATGCAGGATTGAATCTATTTGGTGCCCCCTTTGGACCCTCACTGCACTCCGCATACTCTTCCCACCAAGAAGAAAGCAACTCATCCTCTCTCTGCATAGGGCAAACCAATTAATACAGCAGATATCAACATACAATATTGCAGATGGTAATATCCACACAAGTTATACCGATGCCCTTTTTGTTTCCCTTTTTTCGGAGAGTACATGGCGACCATTTTTATACAAAACCTTGAACTTTGCATAATCAAGCAGAAATGAAGTAATGGGGCAATAGCCCTTTATCTCGTACCAGCAATTGTTATACTAACTGGGGCATAGATTAATTATTTAAAGATGAGAAGTAATCCAAATAAACAAAACTCTGGTCAGAAAACATTACCTGCAAGAAAGAAGCCTCAATTGCAAGAGAATCTCTCAAGCCAAATCTAAAGTAATCACCCTTTCCCACTATTTCTGTTTTGGGGACTGCTGCAGCAGGCTCTGTGCAAAAGTGAAATCCACAAAGGACAACCTAGATTTATACACGAATACGACAGCTCATGCTCACAGTAATTGACAAATCTATAATATTTGAACTCACGAGTTTAAAGAAGATCTGCAACTTATTGGAGAATTTCTGGCTCATGAATACACTTTAAACCAGAAAGTACAACCTGACTCATCAAGAGTAAAGTTTCTGATGGTATGATGAACTCCTTTGAAGAACACTAAATCTAGGCTTGAAATTGAACTTACTGTTATAGCTAGCTTTTAGAATCTACAATGTTGTTACTCAGAAAGCTTATATATAATTTTTAGTTCAGACATTTTTTATTTTTAAGCTGCAGAAATCAGGTTCAAAAGGAATGCAATATTTTGGAGGACAACAATCCCCCCGAACCATATAATGAACAGCGAAAGGATAAACAGCAGAATAAACTAGCAAGTTGCTTTTTCAATTGATTGTTCCCAAGGTAGAATTTCAAAGAGGAAAGATATCCATGAGTCAAATACGCGTGGCTGTACTCCTTTGAGCCAATACATTAACGACCTTCTATTTCAATTCAATTTTTCCTACTGAACTATGCTTCAATCCAAAACTTGGGGGTGGCAATCTGAATCTTCTACATCCATTCAGCTTTATTTGAGCTTAATTTGTTTTAATAATCCGTCCTATAAGGTAAATTAGGGCCTATTGGTTCTCTAAAACTAGGGATTTTTAAAATCTTGCACGATACACTGACATACAAGTCTCTCACCAATCTAAAGAGTCTCCTAACAAACATCAGAAAGAATGTAAGTGCAACAACACAACTAAACCATAATTCCAACTAGTTGGTATTCCATTGTATTCTGTTCTCTTTTCTTTTTTTCGTGACAAGGTTTTTATCAATCAAGTACCAAGAAGTTACTGAAGAAGTCCATCATAAGATTACAAGCTATAGCCAAAAGTAACAACCCCAGAAACTCCACAAACTCAAAATTTTGAGATATAAACAGTCATCCTAATCCTACACTAAAAGTTTAAGTTCGGTAAACATCAACTTCTAACAAGATAAATATGAAGCCTTTGGTTTTCAAAGGATCTCTTATTCCTCTCTAACCAAAAAGTCCACATGATGCATAACGGAATGGTTTTCAAATTTGTTTCAGCTTCTGCTCACTCTCTGATTCTGCCTTAACTTCCCCCGAAAAAAAAAACATGTCCACATCGTACATCTGCTACAAGCACTTCAACATACAGAGAACCAAAAAGCAACATGTCACAACACATGACATGTGGAGTTCACATTTCAAACTCAATCAAAACAAAGAACTCAAACAACTATTAGAGAAGTTTTTTAGGGTGATCAACAACAAGTATGGGGAGTTGAATAAATGGGTAACCAAAAAGGTAAATACCCCCTATGGGGTTAGTCTTTGGAAATCCATCAGAATATTTTGGCCTTTCCTCAGTAATCAGTCAACTGTAAAGGTACAAAATGGCAGAAAAACCAGTTTTTGGTTTGATAAATGGATAGGTGGTGTGAGCCTCAAAGATCGTTTTCATGACATCTTTACATTGGCTCAACACCAACAGAAGACTGTTGCTGAAATGTGGTCACAACAAGGCTGGGATCTGATCCTTAGAAGAAATCTGAATGACTGGGAAATTCCCAGAATACTTGAGGTGTTTAAGGTTCTACTTGAGTTGTTTAAGGTTCTGGAGAATTTTCAAGGTACACAAGGTGAGGATTATTTATGGTGGCAGGGGCACAACAAAGGTAGTTACAAGGTGAAGGAAGGATACAAACAGATAAGCCTTGGTGGCATTCAAGACCTCAAATGGCCTTGGAAGCAAATCTGGAGGATCAAAGTGTCACACAAAGTGGCATGCTTTACATGGCTACTAGCCAATGAAGCAATTTTGACATTGGATAATGTGGCTAAGAGAGGAATCTCCCTATGCAACAGATGTTCCTTATGTGGTAAGGCTACTGAGATAGTGAGACATCTCTTCTTACATTGCAACTTTACTGAGCAGCTGTGGCAAATTTTCCTTAATCTCAGAGGCATCTCTTGGAGTATGCCTAGCAAGATTGATGAGACTCTATTCAGTTGGGAGATGACTGGAGTTGGGGCTACAAACAGAGAAAGATGGAGGATGATCCCTACTTGTATTTGGTGGACTATATGGAGGGAGAGAAATGATAGATGTTTTGAGAATAGGAACAACACCTTGCAGGAAGTCAAGCTTAGGTGTATTTTGTTGTTTTGTTTTTGGTGTACAAATGTCTACTCCAATGAAACTGAGTCAATCATAGATGTTTTAGGGTCCATTTAGATTTGGTTCAGTTTTGGGGTAGATTATACTTCCTTTCTGCTTATTTGTAAATATGGGTTTTCAGTACTACCTAAGTACTATATGAAATACAAATGTCACCAGTTTCAAAAACTATTAGAGAAGTTTGCAAATATGAATGCCAACATGGGACCTAAAACATTTACAGTTAAGAGTAGAACATACGGTTTACTGCCAAAGGCATCTTGCAGAAATACCAACGAACATCACCACCATCTGACGGACTTCTAGTCTGAGCAAGGTACTTTTTCCTCCCCTCTAAGTGCTCAATCTCATCTGCTAACCTCCTAATATTCGACGGTGTGTTCTTCAACATGTCCGGAGAGGTTTCATCAATCTCACCTTTCGACCCAGAAACAGATGCCATTTCCTCCTCCTCCTCAACCTCAAACTCACAAAAGTCCTAACACCTCTCTACCAGTCAAGTATACCTTCACAAGAAAAACATGTATGCAGCATCAGCATCAACAAAATACAATCTCAGAAATCTCAGTCAAGTGGGCATCAACTCGAAAAAATTATAAGTTCTGCGCAGCTGAAAATATTGAGTTTTTTCTTTTGTTTCAAGAAATTTTCTATATGAATTCATCAAACAAATGCTCAACTTATTTGAGGGCATGAATTATATTATGCCTATCAACAGATGCCATTACCTCCTCCTCCTCAACCTCACAAAAGTAAAAAGTCCAAACAGAGTCAACTAATAACTGCAGAATAAAAACAGGTATGCAGCATAAGCATAAGCAAAATACAATCTCAGAAATCTCAGTCAAGTGGGTATCAACTCAAAAAAAAATATAAAGTTTTCCCAGCTAAAAATCATGAGTTTTTCTTTGTTTCTTGAAATTTTCTATATGAATCCATCAAACAAATGCTCAACGTATTCGAGGGCATGAATTAAATCATGCCCATCAACAGATGACATTACCTCCTCCTCCTCAACCTCACAAAGGTGAAAAGTCCAAACACAGTCAACCAATACCTGCAAAATAAAAACAACATAACCATAAGCAAAATACAATCTTAGAAATCTCAGTCAAGTGGGTATCAACTAAAAAAAAAAAAAAAATCCCAGCTGAAAATCTTGAGTTTTTTCTTAGTTTCTTGAAATTTTTACACGAATTCATCAAACAACTGCTCAACTGATTTTAGGGCATGAATTAAATCATACCCATCAACAAAAAATACGTTCGTTAGATACTACAAATTGGAAAAATTGGAAATGGGTATTGTTGAATTGAAGATTAACATCTAGTCTTGGTAACAAAATTCACCTGAAATCAAGAATTAAAGGGTTTTCTTGATTCTCAGGGAGGATTTTGTACTATTTTTCTGTGTTAATTTTAGAATCTAACAAGGAAATCGAATCGTGTTAAAGAAGGATATTGAATTGTATAGAAATTTAAAAAAAAGAAAATGGTGAAGAGGAAAAGAAGAAACCAGAAGAATATATAAGTTTATAGAAGGAATATTCTAATTAAACTCATGGGAAAATTGAATAGGGAAATTAATGGTTTAACCTTGTGCAATTTTGATCTTAATCATTTTCGGGTTCATTTGATCGGGAAAAAGTTATTCTGATAACGAACTTTGGAATAAGCTATTTTGTAGTTTTATTTTTGTGAAATATGAAATTAATTTTGATACTAATCGAGCCTTTAGTATATTGTTAGAACTCTTTAAAAAATATCAAGTGCATATTAAATTGTTGATAATACATTTATATATCTTTGTAGTATTCGAGTAATATAGTTTAATGGAGTTAATTATTTTTAAATAATTGTCAACTAAAGAAAATAAAAATAATGAACTGATTTGGCCATTTTATTTTTGAATTTTTAGATCTTTTTTGAGTCATTTGGTAAATTGTATCTATTGGTTGAAATTTACTTAAGTTAGTATGAACATAAATCGATGACCGCGGTATCTAAGAATTGGAGTCACTATTTAGAAACTGAATTATGAATCATTAATGTAGGAGAGAAAATTATATTTGATCTTTAGAAAAGACTAATAAGATAGACACAATTATTAGGATGTGTTAGAACAAAAAAAAATATTGCAATGTAGATGAGTTCAAGCGTAACGGTTAAAAAGGAAAAAAATTATTTTGATTTCAAAGTATATATTTCTTTATGTGAGACAAAAAACAAACAAAAAAAATTCACAAAAAAAAATGAGAATTAGCACCAACAAGGAGTAGCATAATAAGTACTTATATTTAAATCGAGAATCTTTCAAAAATAATCTGTCTAACTTCATGAAATATAAATAAAATTTATGTATACTCTTTCCTCTTCAATCTCTACTTAAAAGATTAAATAGAATATATTGCTATTGTCGGACAAAGATTGGACTATATTGAAAATTTACGTATTATTGATTTGGTTTATCGGTTTTTGATTTTTAAATATGCTAAACCAATAAGATATTTTTTATCGGTTTTTGGTTTATCTGTTTTGGTCCTTAACATTTCGGTTTTTCGATTTAACCAATAAGAAAATGCTTATAAAACAAATATATGACTTCTCTAATAAATTTGACGCGACAAGACAATAATGTAACTTTATAAATGTTCATATAATAGAAACAATAATAACAAACATGAAAAGAGCTATACAAGTGTAACACAAAGAGAAATTGAGAGGAATAGGGTTCTTACTTTAGGTTTTGACATTTTGTATAATGTGAAGTTATGAATTCAAAGTCACAATGAAATGTGAATTGAAGGTTAAGGACAAAGACAGTAACTAGTAAGTTATTGAGATTAGTATTTAATATTTATGTATAGGTAAAAATAGTAAATTTCTAGTCTTAATGGGTTATCGATTTACCCAATAACCCAATATAAAAAGCCAATAACGAACCGATAACTCGATAATTATTTTTTATAAAACCATTAAAAAATTATTAACCCAATACCAATAAACCAATAACACTTTTTTCGATTCAGTTTATCGGTCGGTAGTTTCATAATGTTTAACATGCACAATTAGTTACTTTAATTATTTATCAATTTATAGTTTGGTCCAAAAATGTCATTGACATCAATATTTTAGGTCCAAAAATATTCTTACGACTAATAGTTTGATCCAAAAATGCCAATATTGTTACTAAATGGGTCGAAAATGTAAGTATATTATTTTTTTCTTTTTAAAACACATCTTATTCCTAATAATACATTACTCTTTCTTTTAAAATCACTTTAACTAATAAAAATGTAGAAAATTGTTTTTTATTCTTAATCTCATTTTATCAATTAAAATAGAATAACTCCATATACCCTCTTAACAAATAGTTTATGTCATATATATAATCATTGTAAATTCATCATTAGTTTTCATTTAGATAACAGTAATTTTTTAATTATAAAATAAGATTCTTTTTATGAATTAAAGTAGGATTAGCATTTGCGAGTAAAAAACATTATTAAGAAACATGTGTTTTAAAAAGAAAATAAATAATATATTTACTTTTAAAAAGGGTATTTTTGACCCGTTAAGTAATAATAAGAACATTTTTGGACCAAACTATTAATCGAGGACATTTTTGTTCAATTTCACACCGTTTAAGTGAATTTGATCCTTTTTCCACTTATTATTATATAATTGAGTTGTACACAAATTGACATTTTCGACTAGTCCGAATAAAAATTGTTGAAGTGACAATCACATTAATTAACACATTTACATAAATTATATTTGATATAAGACTCAATTCATAATTGAAATAGCTATCTTATGCACAAATCAACAATTTCATGATTACTTTTAACTTTCCACCCATGCACATATATCGAATAACTCTGTCCTCCAAATTTTTTTTTAGATAGATAGATAAAAAAACAGATTAACATTTTTTATTGGGAAAAAAGGCTTAAATATGCTATCAAACTTTCAGAAAAGGCTCATTGATGCCATCCGTTAAAAGTTTGGCTCATATATGCCATTGCTGTTAAAGAAAAGGCTCATCCATGCAATTTTTAACTCCGGTTTTGCAAAACCACTTTTTACACCCCAAACAAGGTTTAACATTTTTCAATTGTAGTTTTTGTATCAAATGTATTCTTTTGCTTCTTCTTCCTTAAGAACACCAAGAACACATGAAGAACATTAATAATTTCCAAATTTCAAACTTCTTTAATTCTTCACGAAATTATCTCAAATTTCAAGAGTAGTTTTCCTCCGAGCTAGATACCAAAACTCAATATCTTTTGAGCGCGAATTCAACCTAACTCAACAAGATCCACTTAAAATTTCTTCAAAGTTTCAAAACTTCAACATTCTTTAATGGTAAAATTTTCTCCACAACTTCAAATCATTTGAAATTTTGAACATACCCTCAAAAAACACTAGGGAATAAAGATCTAGTGTCAAAAACAACTACAAAAACACAAATCAAAGCAATTTTTTTAAATTTTGGGACTGATTTTCATTTTTTTGGAATATTTTTTTTAATACGGGTAAATTTTTTAAACTCTACAAATGATTTTAGAATTTTGATTTTTAAAAAAAAAAGAAATTGATGATGTAGCCGAAATTTGAAATGATTTCGTGAAGAATTAAAGAAGTTTGAAATTTGGAAATTGTTAATGTTCTTGGTGTTCTCGAGGAAGAACAAGCAAAAATAGTACATTTGATCCAAAAACTTCAATTGAAAAGTGTTAAACCTTGTTTGGAGGGTAAAAAGTAGTTTTGCAAAACCGAAGTTAAGAAAAATGGCATGGATGAGCCTTTTATTTAACAACAATGGCATAGATGAGCCAAACTTTTAACGGATGGCATAAATGAGTCTTTTTTGAAAGTTCGATGACATATTTGAGCCTTTTTCCTTTTTTATTTGAATTTGGAGTTTTTGTGATTTTACCCTACTTTTTATTAGGATAAAAAAATAATAACAATTAGGTCACATTTACATGTTCATTCTAATTTTGGGACTTTTCTGCCCTTTTCAGTAATATTGGTGCACCCAATTATAATTTTTTTTTTATGTACAAGGAGATTTGAGTTTACTCGTCTTCTTCACCAACTGTGCCGGAACCCTTGCCGCCTTCCATTTTTTGGCTCACTGGTTGCATCTGATCACCGGCCGCCGCCGCCAGTTTTCTCAGATTCAGGTGTCACCATGCCAACCGTTAGCGTTGGAAGAGACCGTCTGTTCAAAGCCCTAGGCTGTACTTACAGTGAGTTTTTCTCTTTGTATATATATCTCCTGCTCCGTATGAAATTACTTTACGCTGTTAGATTGAAAAAGCTTTTTTTTTTATATGAATTTTCAGCTGATGAAGAATTCGATGAATTGTGCTTTAAGTTTGGTATTGAGCTCGACGATATAGTAAGCACTACTGAACTTCGCATTTCTCACACGTGAAGACATGTTATTCTCTTTGTTTTGTATGCGTTGTGTAATTGAAACACTCCCTCTGTCACATTTGATAGCTTTATTTTTATCAAAGTATTGTATAAAAACTTGTTATTTAGTAAAGTTGTTTGTGGTTTTTATCAAGTATGTAAACTTTATATCCAAAAGTTGTGAATTGAGCAAATTTGATGCTGCTGTTATACTTTGAACCAGTAATATTCGGAGATGTAAGGAGTAATTTGTATAGTCGTATGTGTTTTTAACTCTTCAGCTAGTTCATTTGATCCTAGCATTGGGTTGTTGGTTTCATAACGAGCTGATGCATGTGTGAAAAATGTAGACAACAGAAAAAGCAATACAGAGAAAAGAGAAGCATTTGGAGGAAGAGGGGGTGGAAGACGATGGAGAGACTATATACAAAATTGAAGTCCCAGCAAACAGGTGGTCTTGTCTGTTTTTCATAATTACATTGCAGAATCAATTTTCTTGAATTTGTAGAAAGATTTTGAGATTTTGATTATGCTTTGAATGTTTGAATTGCACTTAGTTTAGTTTAGTGGAGTGGGGTTGTTTAGAAATGTTTAATTATTTGTTATCTTGAGGATAATAGTGTTGCTTTTAATTTTGGCACTGACAGTGTAATATGTCTTCATTCAAACTGGTATTGCAGATATGATTTGCTTTGTCTTGAAGGACTGGTGCAAGCTCTCCGAATATTTAATGGGCTTGACCCGATCCCAACATATGAGGTGGCGAATATTGGTAAAGAATCTATGCTTGAAATGCATGTGAAAACAGAGGTACTACTTGCTAAAGTTATGTGTGTGTTAAGTATTTTACAACCATTAAATGTGGTAAAGAAACTATATTGCATTAACATTTGTCTTTCCCTGTCTAGACATCCAAGATTCGTCCATATGTTGTATGTGCTGTTTTAAGAGGTGTAACATTTGATGAGGCTAAGTACAATAGCTTTATTGAACTACAAGATAGGCTACATCAAAACATTTGCAGGTATTACTAGACTATAAGGGCAGTTTGAAATTCCTATTTACCTTTTCTTTCTCAACTGTATCTTTTATTGTTGAGACATAATATAATTCACTGGGTATGTTGTTGTTGTTGTTGAGACATAATATAATTAAATAATTGCCCCAAGCTTTCAATCTAATGGTAAGAGCGCAATGTGGGTTAGGTGCAAGTGGTTCAGACCATGCTACAAACAAAAGCTTGGTATTTAAGTGGAGAAAGGTATAGGGACGGGCTTACTCTTCCGAGTACCAAATGCGCCATTAGCCCTTAAGATTTCTCAATTATATAAGAAAATTAAGTATTAAATTTTTTTTTGAAACTGGTAACATTACTCTATTTATCCACAGGTATACTACAACCAAAAGTGTAGTTCCCCTTCAAAAGTATTACAATCTATCAAAAGCTCTAGTCTATTTGTGTTACCTATAAACAATCTAGAACATCAAAGATGTCTTCAGTTTGAGCTAATAAACTATGTTTACACCAAAAGTAAAATAGAGCTAAACACTTCATTTTGACATCTTGTAGCCTGTTATGCACATTTTCAAAGATCCTATTGTTTCTCTCTTTCCAGATTGACCACCAAATGCATGCTGGGAGAATCTTCCATCTCTTCTCCTTTGTAGCATTTCCATCCCTGATCCAGCTACTAAGTACTCCTCTAATGCATCCTGGTTTCACCCACCTGGCTAGTGAGCATTCTCCATAATTAAGTATTAAAATATTGCTCTTTCTAATATAATGAGATAGTCACCCACTTCAATATGATATTTGATCTGACAGAAATGTTGGGCTCAAATATCATTACCATAGAAAAAGATCTCCTATGTTTGGCCCAAAGAGCAAGAATCAAGCCACATGTGACATGGCGTGCTGAGACATTATATAATTAAGTGATTAAAATGTGTTCACCTTAAAAACTTAAGCTTAGATGAGATGGTTGCACACTTCAAACCTATCAAACTCTTTTAATTTCTTTGGTTTTTGTTAAATTTTGCTTAATGACATCTTGAAGCATGTCGAATCACTAACTCGAGGGTGGAATTCTTATATTCTCTTTTTGATCTTTTTTGTTTTGGCTGTAAAAATACTGTAAACATTTGTACTTATGCGGTCTATTCTTAGTAGGCGCTTGGACATGCGATTTCATCTCGTGTTTTGAAAAAATCATGAGATAAAATCAATTTTCAAATCATGAGATGAAATCTCAAATTCTCCAAAAAGCTTGATTTGAGAATTTCATATCCCGATTTCACATTTTTCCAATGCAAAAATTGACGCACAAGTTTATATTTTGTAAAAATAAATCCACCATTTTGTATCTACCAACTATTTATTTATATGTAAACAAAATTTATAGTTGATATTATTACTCTTATCAACCTTTAAACCATTTATATCAAATATAACCATTATTCCCACCAACATAAATATTATTTGTTTACACAAAGCTGTCTCATTTGCGACACATGTCTCTTTAGTAATTCTTTACAAAGAAGTTATTTTTGTTGGCAGGTAAATATGACTCATGCTCAATTTTACTTTTTTGTTGAACTAAAGTTCGATCAATAAATGTTGTATTTTTTTTAGAATAGCTTTGTGGTAGTGTATTACACTTTTTTATGAAATTTTGCGTATTTGGTAAGATTGTATAAAGAATTAGGGTAATTTTGATAATTTTATACTACTTATGGGTTTTTTAAGTTTATGAGCAACAAATACTACTTAAAAATTCAAATTGCATGTTCAAACAAAATTTCAACTTCATCTCATATGATTTCATATCATGGTTTCATCTCGCATGTCCAAATGGGCCCTTAGTTCTCATGAGGAATCAATGAGTAGATAATAGATAAATTTTCCTGGTTTTCCTGAACTTATGTGAGCATATGATGCTTCTGTACAGGCTGGATGCCCTTCAGATATTCTTTTTACTTTTTATGGGAATTGACTTGTAAATAAATTATATAGAAACCTCATCTTGTTCAGTAAATGGGACTAGATGAAAGGATTACTTTAATCATGCGTGTTAACTTAGAGCCCGTTTGGATTGGCTTAAAATAAACAACTTTTAAAAAGTTACTTTAAAGTCATTTTAAAAATAAGTAGTTATGCGTTTTTGATGTATTGGGCAAAAAAGTGTTGAAAGTCACTTTTTTTATCAAAATGTCTGAAATAACCTTAAAGTTGTTAACATCATAAAAGAATTAAGGGTAAAAAAATAATATACTTGGTCAAAGTAGAATGATTTATAAGTTAAAAAAAATAAGTAGGGGGCACCCTACTTTTAACTTTTAACTTATTTTAAGTTACTTTTGACTTATTTTAAGTTATTCTTTAATTGCTAAACACTCTAATAAGTCAAAAACTGATTTAAAAGTTAGTTTGACCAGCTTAAAATCCCATCCAAACGGGCTCTTATTTGTTGCAAAAAAAAATCCAGCACGTATTTTGTGGACAATATGGAAAGAGAGGAACTCAAGACATTTTGAAACTAATGTTCTTTTTTTGGTGAAAACAGAATTTATGTGGGGAGGGGGGGAGGGAGATTTAGTAGATTTAATTGGCATAGTGTAAAGATTACAAATCTGGTAGGAGCTACCTTTCTAAAAAAAATGGAGTTATTTTTTCAAGGTCTTTTAGAGCTTATGGGCTAAGAAATGCAATTTATTTCACCTTGTTAAGAGTATAATTAAATAATAAAAGCGTGCTCTCTCTAACAGCTTAAGCTACAACACTTCAACACACCTCAATGAGTGCTCACGTCATTACATATCTCATATCTCATATCTTGTACTAACAATGCACCATTTATTGTCTGAGTAGTTATTTTTTCAAGTTTCTTTTAGAGTTTATGGGGGATAAGAAATGCAATTTATTTCACCTCAATGAGAACATAAGTCATTATTTTGGCATAGGCATAAAGCATCTCTCTATCTTGTGCTAACAATGCACCATTTGTTTTCTACTCCATCCATTTTAATTTATTTGACCTACTTTTCTTTTTAGTCCGTCAAAAAAATGACCTTTTCCTTTTTAGCAACTTATTAGTTTCAACTTTCCACATGACATGTTTAAGACCACAAGATTAAAGGACATTTTGGTACATTTGGCAGATCTTTAATTTCAAACCACAAGATTTAAAAGTCTTTTTTACTTTCTTAAATTACGTGCCAAGTTAAAACATGTCACTCAATTTGAAACGGAGGGAGTAATATTTTTGAGATGGGAAAATACATAAGTTGCACACTAATCTTGTTTGAAAAAGTCATTTACACACTTTTTTTTGTTTTTTAAGAAAGTTAACATATAACAATACACCCAATGGTGTATTTCAGTAGTAGTAATTACATCAGGATTATACAATAAGCAAAGCCAAAACATTTATCATCTATACCCTCCTAAACTATCTAAAAAGTGAGTAATAGCCTCCAGCTCTCTGGGGAGGACATGGTTACACCAAAAATAAAGGGTTATAAGGCAGTTCAACTTCTAACTCTGGAAAGGGATGCTCTTGTTTTTGAAGCAACTCTAGTTCCTTTCCTTCCAAATTGTCCACCAGATGCTTGGGACAACTTCCATCTCTCCTTGTGACCTGATATATTCCCTTCTCTATTCCAGCATGCTAGAAAATCTGAGGTGTGTCTTGGCATGGACCAGTTGATACCCCTCAAATTCAAAAAGACCTGTCAAAATTTTTCTGTCACTCTGCAATGGAGGAAGAGATGGTTTGTTGTCTCTGTTTCTATTTCACAAAAAAGGCACCGGGAGCATAACTGCCTTCCCCTTTCATTAGATTGTCCTGAGTTAGTACTGCTTCCCTAGCTACCAACCAGGTGAAACAAGCCACCTTGTAAGGTACATTAATTTTCCATATCATCTTCCAAGGCCACGGGTTAACGTTTATGTTCCTCACGGCCATAAATAACCTACTAAATTTGTTTCTGTTCTCCATTTTATACAAGAATATAAAGAAGACACAACTAAGACCTGACAAGAAAATTGATTATTAGAAAGCATTAATGGAACAAGACTTATAGTCATTTAGCAATGTCTGATTTTTTTTTATTTTATAAAAAAGATTCAAACTTGTTGAATAATGATTGTCGTAGATATAGATTCAAGTGGGTTTAATGGAAAGGAAAAAGGAGAAGGAAAACAAGGGGAAAAAAAAAACTTGAAAACAGAGATGGAAATATATGTGGCAAGAATGGAGGAGAATGAAGAGGTCATTGATGGGAGAGGTGTAGTAATGGCGGAAATGGTGATTTGATAGCCTTAGTAATGATAAAGAGGAGAAAAAAGAAAAAGGAAAAAGAAACAAAAAGAAAAAAATGTAAAACAATTAGCAGCTTTTATTGTTGGTTAAAGTAAGGAAGAGCTCACAGTTATACTAGCATAACAACAATTATAATAGCACAAGACATAAAAAAGATAACACTGTCGAGGCAAAAGTATGGTATTTATTGTAGTTATCTTATCACAAAGTTCTAAGCATTTGTTGAAGGTGGAAGGGTTGATTAAGTGGTTATATCACAATTATCCAACTTGAAGGTGACATGTGAAATCAGTGCGAGTTTTTGGTAAACTTATTCTTAAGATCTCTCTAGAATATGTAAAGATGGAAAGCGGGGTGTATTTTTTAATATTTTGAATTCTGGTAAACTTGTCTATCAATGAATGCAATGGTTTACATGTTGAGGAGAAAGTATAAAGGTGTTAATACTATTAAAAGTAGATGGGTTGAATAAAATTGCTTAAATTCTTCCGTATTTTTTTTTACATCTATATCTATTTTTGTGATGGGGGATTCAATTACTTGAGCCAAGGATCTTTGGAAACAATTTTTCTATCTTTAAGAGGTAGGGGTAAGGTCCGCGTACACTCTACCCTTCCCAAACCCCACTTGTGGGATTACACTGGGTATGTTGTTGTTGCATCTGTTAGATGTTATCATCCTTTATTGTTCTTTTTTCCCGTTTAGAGGATCAATGATTTTGACAATCTCTTCATTTGTGTATCTTAACTAGTATACTATATATCTTTCCTACAACCTCCAACTTCTCATCTTGTCGTTTTCTTCGGCAGAAGTGCCACTCTAAGCTTCTGAATTTGTTATCATCACTTTGCTTTTGATTCCTTCTCTATCTAGATTTGAATAATGAGTGGAATTTAGACGAATCCTCTATCACATAATGAAACCCTCACAAGGTTTTTCTTCCTCATTGTTACTTTTTTTCTTTATTTAATAACAATCTTTCTTGAATCAGTTTGCACACACTTCGATTATTACACTAGGTGCATGCCACCTCCACCAGGACACACTCCATTACAACAAAATGGGAAGAAATCACATAATAATTTTGCCACTATTGGGATTTAAACCCTGATCTCCCATAGTTTTAATCCACTTACAGACAACTACTCCACTAGGCCACATCCTTGGATGGTGGTGGTGACAGTGCTGCTGCTTGTTCTTGTTCTTCTTCTTTTCTTCTTATTGTTATTGTTGTTGAATTGTTTTCCATGAGTAGTATCCATACAAACTACTTCGAGTATTTTGGGAAATCACATCTTTATTATCTGAAAGAGTCCTGCGTATGTTTCCTCTTGCTTACGCTTAGGTACGTTGCTTATTCTCCTTTTTTCTTTTTATAGGCGAAGAACCTTGGTGGCAATTGGTACCCATGACCTAGATACAATTGAAGGACCTTTCACATATGAGGTATATGCAAGTTGTTATACCTAGCTTCCTTCAAAGTTATTCCCTTTTTTTTGTACCTTCAAAGTTATTCCTTTATTTGATTGGCTCTTAATTGGAGGGACAGACTGATTTTTCCTTAAAAATCTGATTCTTGTGTACTGAATTCTTTTCCCTACGTAGTTTAAGATGGTGGATGTTTAAACTTTTTCCCCTTTAATTTCAGGCTTTGCCTCCTGCAGAAATAAATTTTGTGCCATTAAAGCAGGTAATTGTTTTATTTTAGCAGTTGGCTTATGGTGTTGTTAAAGCTGATATTTTGTGGTTGTTTTTTCAGACCAGAAACTTCAGAGCTGATGAGCTGATGGAATTTTACAAAGTGAGTTTACAACTTATCCTTTTATTCTTCTTCTGTATAGTTGTTCTTGTTTTTATCTTGAAGATCCACTATTTTGTACTTTAAAGACATCTCTAACACATCACTGCACTGATTTACAGTCGGATTTGAAGCTGAAGAAGTTTCTGCACATAATCGAGAATTCACCCGTGTACCCTGTTATATATGATTGTAAAAGGTATCCAGTCTACAAATGGGCCTTTCCATTTGGAGCTATCTTACTGCATTTATTTACTTCGTTGCATGCCCAATGACCTATGTGCTTTTTTAGATAAAGTAGTACTTTTATTTATAATGTTTGGAAACAAAAAACTAGTTGAAAGACATGAGCGAGGGTGTTGTGGTTGGAAGAAGGGGATTCAAACACATTCTCTTGTAGAGTAGCAAGTTGCAAACAGAGAGATTCAACAGATTCCTTTGAAGTGGGAAGGGAAGTGCACGAGGGGGTGGAGGGGACAGAAGAAGCGGCTTAGGTTTCTAGATCGTTTATTTAAAGAGGAAGCATGGTGGAGACTGAAATTGGGGGTGTAGGTTTGTTATTAGGTATGAGAGGAAAAGAAGGGGTGGTTGGAGAGGGAGATCGGGGAAGAGGAGGCGAGGGAGGCGATGGTTTATTGTGTGGTGGATAAAGCTTTGGGGCGAAATGAGTTCACGTTGGCATTCTTTCGGCTGGGTTTGGATACATTTAAAGGTGAGGTGATGCACCTATTAGGGAGTTTCAGGAGGGGGTAGAGTTTGAAAAGAGTCTTGATGCATCTTTATTATCATCATTCCTAAAAGGGAAGGAACAATGAGCATCAAGAATTATAGACTTATTATTCTAGTGGGTAACATCTATGAGATAATCTGTAAGGTCCTTTCTATTGAACTAAAGAAGGTTCCAGACGAGATTATGTCTACTCCCCAAAATGCTTTTGTTGAGGGGCAGATTCTTGATGAAGTTTGGCCACTATCTTTCTACAACTCATTAGTTACTCTCTGTTCTGCAGGACTGTTTTGTCTTTACCCCCCATCATTAATGGTGCACATTCGGCCATTTCACTGAAAACAAAGAACGTGTTTATAGAATGTACAGCCACAGATTTGACGAAGGCCAACATTGTTCTGAACACGATGGTTGGAACTAGTTTTCTTTTCCTCCTTCGGTTTGCTGGGACTCTAACTAATTAATATATTGTATCTAGGTAACTATGTTTTCAGTGTACTGTGAGCGGAAGTTTGAAGTTGAACCAGTTAAAGTAACATATCCTGATGGAAAATCGTATGTTTGTCCCGATCTTTCAATCTACAACATGAATGTGCCTTTGTCCTACATTACTGGCATCATTGGAGTTCAATTGCCAGAGAATAAGGTATTATAGATTTTTGTCGATCATTCTCTATTCTTATCTCTTTTCATGTATACAGAAGTTTCTCTCAGTTCATCATTTTATCTTCATGACAAATTGACAATTATAATATTAATCACAAATCCTAATCAAGAAAGTTTTTAAAGTTTGTAGTTTCTTTGAATTCCTTTTCCATGTCTTGGATGTGCTTTAGAAAGTAGCATCAAACGTGAGGCTACTGTATGATTTTGATCCACTGGCTTAGTGTTTGGACATCCCATGCACTCATGGTACTTCTATTGGCTTTAATAACATGGCCATTTCAGAATTTTCAGTACATTGTTTAAATGCTCCTTCGAAATTTGTGGCAGTAGTTGCTTGTTTCTTTGTGCTTTTATGTGATGGACCTGTGTTGCTTTTTTTTTTTTTTTGATAGTAAGTAATTTGGACCTGTGTTGCTTTTTCTGCTGTATTATTTTATTCTGGGAGTAGAAAAGAAGATGGAAATTTTTCTTTAGACTAAACAATATTTCAGGTGGCTAGTTTGTTGCATAAAATGCAATTGCGTGCAGAGAAATCTGTATCAGAAGATAAAGAAGTCAAGTTTGTTGTATCTGTCCCTCCCACAAGAAGTGACGTTCTTCATCCATGTGATGTAGCGGAGGTATTTGTTTTGATGCATCACTGCTTATAGTTACTATCCCACCATAGCTTTTTTGTCTTTGTTCTTATATGGATTCAACTTCTCTATCCTTTTCTGAAGGATGTTGCAATTGCTTATGGCTACAATGAGATCCCAAAGAGAAAACCTGCATCTTTGAATCCTTTACCTCTCAGTCAATTCAGTGATCTAATTCGTACGGAGGTAATGTGCTTATACACTTCTGTGTTGTTCATATTGCTAACACGGACTTCAGGTTGTCATGGACATTTATGTCTTTGAAGAAGGCAGCATCACTTTCTATTGTGTTTCTGTGTTGTCTCTGCTACATGTGATCTTTAATAAAATCATTTCTTCTCTTGATGTTGCCTCATACTCGGGAATGGTACTATCGTTTGGGACATTCGGAGTTGGTTAAACAAACTTTAGCCTTTCATTCAGCTCTAGGCTTCTAGCCATGAAGAGGGTGGGGTTGCAGTTTGGTGTGGGGGCACAAGAGGGGGGGGGGGGAGAGTTTCAATATGTCAATTTTAGTTCCAAGCTTTTTTTTTTTTGTTTTCTAGTTGGATTATTACCCCTTCCGGTGCTAGACATCCCTTCTTCATTTATTTTTTTGGTACTTCCCTTCTTCTTTTATTCTTTTCGAATTTTGGACTTCAATATTGAAGTCCTTTTATTAAGGTTTCTTCATAGAATGATGAGGTAGATAATTAATGCCTATTGGTGTTGTCTTATTGGACTATATGAAATTCAGTTTTTCAACTGCAGCTTAGGTACTGAAGAATTCGGTGGTAATCAAAGAATTTTTCGAAAAAGAACTAACTTGTGCTTTTCTTCCTAATGAAGTTGTCCTGACTCCTGTGTGTGTATACTTGATTGCATTCTTGATTCTCAAATTATTTTTGATACTTTTGCTTCCCATCTAACTTAATGTTTTTGTGATTTAGATTGCAATGGCTGGTTATACTGAGGTGTTAACATGGATCTTGTGTTCTAAGAAAGAAATTTTCCCCATGTTGAACCGTGAAGATGATAACTCTGCTGTGATCATTGCTGATTCTCGTACGTCTGAATTTGAGGTGACTCTACTCTGTCCCCAAAAAAATAAGTTGTTAATGGACTCTATGGTCCCCCTGCCAGAAATCCATTATTGCATGGTTTAGACCGTTAATTAGGAAGAAGAAAATTTAGCATTTCACTTTGAATATTGTTCTTGATTAAAAAGACGACATTTAATTTAAAATCTGGTGCATGTGCAACGAGATAAATAGAAGGCTGATTAAAACACTACAGCTTATATCAGTTGTTTTATGCAGTGTCTTGGGGGAAAGGGCTAAGGTATTCTTTCCGCCCAAATGACCATATTACCCTCAAAGATATAACAAATAGCCAGATAGAGATCGTCAAATATCTTTTGGGCCATGGGCCTATTTTGACATGATTTGCATGGATCTCCTACAAAGTAATTTGGTACTTGGTACTGGACCTGTTAGGCTTTAGCAATACGATGCAAATAAGAATGTTCTTCAGGCTGACCCAACCTGGAGTTTACTAGACAAGCCATTTTTGGGGGCAGATGGTTGATAGTGGCTGATTTACTTTCTGCCCACTCCATGGTCTGATGGCTTCCCCTCCTAAGATAAGGGTGGCTCAACTAAAGGCCGTGTGCACGTCACAAATTATGAGGACTTGTTTCAAAAGAATTGACTCTGGTTATGCAAATGATGCCAGATATCAAAGCAATAACACACAAAAAGGCAATAAACATGCACACTTAGACAATTGTCAGTAACTAAGCGAAGGCAATCAAGCAAACAACATGTCTCTTCCCTAGAAAAAGGAGAAAGTACTCCGCAGAGGTAGTTATGGTAGATGATGATAAAGTCCTTTTTGTTGTAACCCCTTTGTCCAATCTAGTAAATTTTTTGATTACCTACTTAAAAGAGATACTGCTTTGTGTTACCGTTCTGTTGTCCTTGATTTTGATTTAATTAAATGCAAACTGCAGACCTTTTTAATTTATATATAGTTGCAGCTTTCTTCTATTTGCATATTTGTTCTAGTTATGTATCAAATGCTGGAAATTGAAACAGTTCTTACTTTACAGGTTGTTCGGCCTACTCTCATGCCTGGACTATTGAGAACTGTGGGGCATAATAAGGACCATCCAAAGCCTATAAAGGTAAATGAAGACAGCTAACTTCTGCATGGTTTCACCTGCCATTTACTCTACCACTGACTTTATTGCTTCAATGTGAAGCTCAAGATTGCAATTAGTGACAGTTGTAAGTAAATAGCATTCTCACCAAGTTGTCTAATAGACTATATTTTCTGGCTAACCTTGTGAGTTATTTAAATCTTTTCGGAGGGAAATAGGCTATAATAAGCTTAATTATGTGGGAGATGTTTGTTTAAAAACCAGTGAAGGGAGTTTCTGCTTAATTATAAGTGACATTTGTTAGTTACAACTACTTTGCTATCTCCAAGTATTAAGTTGTGTGATCATCTTGTTACCATCATGCATATTTCTATCATTGCTACTGTTTTGGTGTAGTTACTGCCTTGAATTTTTATTTCTTTTGCCAATCCTTTTGTGAGTGACTTCTGCATGTTAAATTTAATGTCTTAATTCCAATTTTGGTTTGCAGATTTTTGAAGTTGGTGATATAGTCCTCTTAGATGGCACAAATGATGTTGGTGCAGTAAACCGTCGCCACCTTGCTGCTCTGTATTGTGGAGCAAACTCAGGATTTGAGGTACAGATTTACCACATTTGTAGCTTGTACAGTGGTAGTTTAGTAGTTCTACACTGTAAAATATCCTTGGATGTGAACTATTTGAAATACATATGGACACTCTCTGTAGCATCTGCTGCACATTACAAGCTCCAGTTGGAATATGTATTGTAATTTGGACGGATATTTTACTTGTAAAGGAAGCTCTGTTCTAGGGGTCTACTTTTTTCTTCAGGGAGAGTTGATTGCAGGTGAAAGTTTAAAATGGAAAGGCTGTTGAGTATATGAAAATAGTCTATTGCCTCGATCATGAAAGTTATTTAATATGAGAGCTGGACCTAATTATGAAGTGACCTCAGCCATCCAGTCCCTGCAGATCCCGTTTTGGTCTTCCTCTCGGAGTGACCCATCTCCTGTTATGCTCTCTGTTGCAATAAATTGCCCTACTTCCCTTTATGATCTGCCCTAAATAGATTGACCTCTCTTTAACAGGATTCTTTTTTCTCCCTCCACGTCCTTTCAAATTTTAGTGACATTTTGCAGTTGAGTTCTCCACTTGTACAAATGATTGTTAAAACACTTATTTACCAAATTCAATATAATAATCGATTCAAGCATTTTGTTCTCAAGTCTTGTGCTTTTTTTTTTTTTTTTTGATAAAGTAAGTGGTATTAGTAACAGGATCAAGAAGATGCAAGAATTACAAGATATGGCATTTGAGCTTACAAAAATTCTCTGGCTAACTAAACAAACTATCTTAGCCAGAACTAGTGAGTTAATAAAATCCTGAAGTTGTGCATTAATAGCAGGATACAAGTTGGACCAACTAAACAAATTTGCAATACACCTAGCCTTCAAAATGCCTAAAGCAGTTGACTCCCACCTCAAGTCTTGGGCTATTTAGAACTTAGAATAGGTTGCAAGTACTGCTCTCATTTAGCAAGAACTCTTTGTATGCACAGAGAGAGTTCCGGAGAAGTCCAACGTTAGCTTAGGTGGCAGAATGATTTCTTATCCTGCTTCAACATCAGTTGTGCTGTGATAATTTCTGCAAACTCTGAGCTTCTGCTTCCACAACTACTATGTACCTCTGGAGAACAAGGACCAAACTTTGGAACGTTCTTGAATAAAATATATAGTGCTATTTTTCTTATAGTGAAGTTCTACTATAAGAATATCTGGAGTTGAACTTCATTCCTTTAATATGAATTCTTCTGGCTTCCAAGCAATGATTTGATTACTTCATTCTGTTATCAGACTCATACATATAATTATAATAGTTCTGTAGGTTGTGCACTAGCTTCTAGGCACTCAAACGTTTGACTCTCTTCACATTTCTTCCAGCTAATACATGGTCTAGTTGACAAAATCATGGAAGCAACTGGTTCTAATTTTGTATCACCTGGAAACAGTACAGGCTACTACATAGAAAAATCAGAGGTAATTGTTTGCATTTTGCCAATTTGTTTCCTTTCATTTCATTATGAGCATTGCTCTGTGTGCTTATTTCTGTCTTTATGTGTCCTAGGAGCCTGCATTTCTTCAGGGAAGACAAGCTAGCGTTTTTTATGGAGGAAAGCGAATTGGAACATTCGGCATTGTGCACCCTAAGGTATTAACTTATTTTGCATTGATTATGTATACATAACTTGCCAATTAGTATCAGGAACATATTCGAATTACTTCCATTTGCATTTTAAAGCATCTTTAGTTTGGTCAAGTCCTATATAAATCTTTTACCCTTCTCGTTGGGCTTTAGGCAGTTCGTATCTGCATATTTTCATCTGGATGCATGAATAAAATGTGTACTTGCATAGGTGTTACAGATCATTACAGTGACCACCTCAAATATTTGTCTTTAGAGGGTACAGCTGACACCAATTTCTGAAAGAAAAATTATTATCATACAGCCTGAATTCACCTAATAGTTTCCTCTTTAAACAGTATAACTTTCTGCTTTAATTAACACGCGTTGAGGCCACCCGTGATAACCTGAAAAGCAGAACCTTAGTGCTGTTTGCAACTGCAAATTGTCGCTCCGATTCAGGAGTTATATGTTTTGCCTTTTGGTTTCAGGTCCTCAAGGAGTATGACATTCCAGATCCCTGCTCTTTTCTGGAGCTTGACATGCAGAGTTTCCTATAGTCAGGTTTCATGATTCAGTATTTTTACACGCCCCCTTCGCGTTTTTTCCTCCTTCTTACCTGGAATAAACACCTCTAATTTATCTTTGCCAGAGCATCATCTACCATGCACTTTTCTTCCTGGGAATGCTTTGTCGCGTTGGTTCCATGAAGTATTTATAAATTCATTTACCAAACTGTGCTACTTTTGATGTCCCCGGGGCCCTGAGCTGTTCGAATATGGTGACAATTTTGACAGATGTCTTTATTTGTTGATCGATACTTTGTAATCGAGGAAGAAAGATGATCCAACATTCATTTGGTTCACTTACTGTTTGACAGGAAACCCTTCACTCCCAGGCAATGTGTTTGATATCAAGATTGAGATTATCATTGGCTGTTAGCTTAGTTAATTCTCTTATTTGAGCAAACATAAGATGATTTTTTTTTTAATGAAGCTGTTCACTTGTTTACCCTCTTAAATCTGAATGAATTATTTTGTTTAGCATGAAAAAAAGCAACCCAAAACTTAGTGTTGATTAAACATGAGAAAGCTAGAGAATCATTAGAGGTGGTTTGATTCATCATCATTAGTGTTAGTAATTTGCTTACCTAAGTAGGAGGCTTTTAGAGTTTTCATGTGGATTTTACTAAAGTATAACCTTTATATAGCTACTTAGATGTCATAAGCTATAGGATTATGTTATAGTTATAGTATTTATGGAAGTCCAAAATTGAATAGTTGAATTACTAGAGACTAGCATACATAGATTTTTTTTTTCCGGAGCCATGCAACCGTTAGCCTTTGGGTTTGCACTGGGTAAATCCGCTCCTATGCAAAAGCTTACAAACCACTAGAAGATGTAGTAAGATCAATAATTTATTTTGGCAAGTAATGTTCAAATTGCTTAGGCAGTCGAATGTTATCTAATTTTCCGTAGTCAATATTATTATTATTTTGTTATTATCGCTTGTTGTACCTTTTGCTTCATTGTATTATTTGCTATTATTATTGTTCTTTTCTCGATTATTTTCAATATGGTTTTTTTGTTGCATTTCCTTTTCAAACCTGTTTTGAATTGCTTTAATTGAGTCGAGGGTCTTTCTTCTATTCAAATGATAAAATATTTATCGGAAATTGTTATCTCTCTATGTAAAAAAAGAAGATATTGCATGTCTAGGTAGAAACAAAAATACATTATTTTAAAAAAAAATGCTGGCATCTCAGTTTCTGTTGGAATTTAGCAATTTTAAAAAATAAATTATAAGATGCTGTCTCGCCTACTTTTGTCGATTTAGAAACCATAGCCATCTACGATTACATTATATAAATTTAAGTTATATATAGTGACAGATAATTATATATATTCTTTCATTGTTAGTGTAGTTTTAACCAGTAATAACAAGTTAATTATCATTTTACTTTAAGTTACCAATTATCAATGCTATTAAAATAGATTATCCACAATGACATTTTATCGAGAAGTAATAATAAACTTACCGGTCGTTTGGTTTGAAGAGAAGTTATGCTGGGATTAGTTATAATGAGATAGGTTATGCTAAGATTATTTTTTAATGATTGTTTGGTTTGTCATAGTCAAATAATATACCTGGCATAATTTATAAGAATAAATTGTTAGTTTACAAAAATATCCTCTAAGAATAAGTTGTTTGTTTATAAAAGAGGGTTTAAGGGGGTATTTTTGTTATTTTATATTTTTATTCCGGGATAAGTTATCTCGGGATTAGTATTCCACCCACAAGTAGAGATAACTTATCCCAGTCATAATTATTAATCTTGGAATAAGTTATTCCACACTTTGTAACCAAACAAAGAATTGAGGGGTACTAAAAATTTATTCCAGAATTATTTTTCTTTATCCATCACACCAAACGATAGGGCTTAAACATCTTTTATACTATCATGTCACTTTTTTTGTAGTAGCAGGTAACATAAATCTATCTTCATTTTCAAAATTACAAGTCTCATTTCATATACAGAGTTACCTAACTATATAGTACGTACATCTTTTAGGTGATCTGATAGTGTATATCTTTTTTCACACTATTAGTATATATAAGACAAACTCAAACTCAACTACACATACATGTTTTTTTATTATGTCGTTATCTCCCTTTAATCCTGTTTTCAGTAGCAAAATCAAGATTTTCATTAAGGGGGTGCGGAAAAATAAAAGACGTAGTTTCTTTGAACCCTTAAATCATTGAGCCAACATCCACTCTTGTATTTAGGATATACAAAATCTACATATACACACTAAAAATAAAATAAAGCTATCTTATATATGCAGTGTAAGCTTTTGGCGAGGGGCCACCCGAACCCCCTCGCCCACTCCTAGAACTGCCCTTGCCTACTTTGATTACTTCCTTTGAGCTGATCTCCCCTCGTACATCCTATCCTTCACATACTCCACTTGTGAGATTACACTGAGTTTGTTGTTGTTGTAGTTATATATAAAGCCATACCCAACTTTTCAGACAAATATATCTTATCTCTAGCCATGGAGAAAAAAGTAGAGATAATATCAGAAAAATTGATAAAACCAGAAGTTTGTAATATTGAATCCTTCAATTTTTCAGCTCTAGATCAACTTGCCCCCCTTCCTCACTATCCAATTTTTCTATACTATCCACATGATGATCAAGAATCAACCAATTTATCAACAAAATCCCAAAAACTAAAAAATTCACTATCCAAAATTCTATCTGATTTTTATCCCTTTGCTGGAAGATTAATCAGTGACAACACTTCAATAAGTTGCAATAATCATAATAATGATGATTTTGGTGTATTGTTTATTGAAGCTTTTGCACATAACTATAACCTCCAAGAAGATATTCTTCTCTCAGGCATTAAAACAAACACTTGGGGACAATTTGTCCCAACACTTGATTCACTATTGCAAACTCATTTGTTGATTGTTCAAGTCACATTCTTTGAATGTGGAGGCATGATTCTAGGTTTTTGGGTTTCTCATAAGTTATCCGATGCGACGCCTATTAGTACTTTCATCAATAACTGGGCATCTACTGCTCGAGGAGCAGTGGATGCCCAGTTACTACTGACCCCTGATTTTAAAACAGGGGTCAAAATCTTCCCACCAACCAACCAACCCCCTCCATCACCATTTACTAATCTTGTTGTTAATGATCAACAACTCATTTCAAAGATTTTCTTGTTTGATGGACCTAGCATCGCGAATCTCAAGACGATAGCTTTATCTAAGGATGTACCTAGCCCTACGCGTGTTGAAGCTGTGTCAGCTCTAATATGGAAATGTGTGACTGTCTCATCTAAAAGTGATTCTGGTACATCTTACTTATCACATGTAGTGAATGTTAGGAAAAGACTTGTACCTTCCTTGCCTAGTGGGACTATTGGTAATTTTCTTGGCTTTTCATTGGCTTCTAAAAGTGAGAGAGACATTAATGAGTTACCAAATCTTGTAACTATATTGAGAAAAAGTTTATTAGAGTTTCCTTATAGCAAAATTGGCACAAAAAGTTTAAATTGGAATGTGGCTTTAGACCCTATAATTGAAAATTGGAACATGATTGGAGATATTTTATCAAGAAGAAGTGATATTGAGTTGTATCATTTTACTAGTTGGTGTGGTGTGCCATTTTATGAAGCAAATTTTGGATGGGGGAAGCCAAAATGGATGAGCATTATGGAAATTAACTCAAAGAATATGATTTTGCTCATGGATTCTATAGATGGTGGGATAGAAGCTTGGATTTGTTTGGAAGCAAAACATATGTTAGAATTTGAACAAAATCAAGATTTACTAGCTTTTGCCACCATGAAATAAACAATTATGTGTTAGTAGGGAGCGCTTCCCTCCTTTATGGTGAACTCTTTCGGAACTGGTTAAGAATGAGCGCTACTATCTCAGTTTGGATTTAACCAGGCTCTATTGATCTTGATCATGTTCCCTTCCAAGCAGTACGTGGCGCGAATCTGGCTTAGTAGGGGCAATGAGTTTTGTATACCAGATAGTTAAAACAACTTGTATGGAGAGTTTTTGTATTGTATTATGTTGTTAGTTTAAATAGAATGTTTGTTTTGATTGTTACTTATCGTTAAATTGATCAGTATTTAGAGATGAAAAGTCTCATTTTATGTAAGGATCAATTTGATGTGATTGCGTTATTGTATCTTTATTTACTATTTAATAATCTTATTTTGTCTTTTACCTTACTCATTATAATAGCACTACCCCATCTTTTATCCTTCAACTTGCTTGCGTGTGATATCATGTAACGACTGTAAATGATATAATCTATTCGAACGTTGTATTTATCAAGTCAATACAATACAAATCGCAATGTTATCCCTATTTTTCGCGCTTTTGTTCCGTCTCAGTACATGTACCTTAACCCTAGTGATATATGTGAATCAAAGATCAAGCTAATTTCCTTTTATATTGTAACAAAATCTTGTGTTTGCGTTTGAAAGTAAATTTTGCACTATCAGTGTACATAAGTTAGATCCGTGAAGTAATGACTAATGAAACCTTAAAATCTCGAGTAAATGTTACTTTTTAATCGTTTACGATATATAACTGATTAAATGGCTAAATTCATGAATTGGGTTTCATGAACCCGAAATGTCAAAGTAAACGTTAACTAAGGAGGATGGTGCATACGCAGACTTTATCCTACCTTCACAAGGTAGTGAAGTTGTTTATGATAGACCATCAGCTCAAGGAAAGAAACCTAAAGAGAAACTATGAGCAAGAATTCACCATAACCTTTCACTTCGTATTTTGTGGATTCAACTCCATATCAAAGACAAATATCAACCAAAGATCCAAAATTTTGTTACTATGTTACATTAAGAAAAATATGAGTCACACTTGCCACAAGAAATCCATAAACATCTAAATTTTTGGAAGGCATCACAAATTATGTAGCAAATTATATGAGGCAAAATGGGAAGGGACCAAAATTTTCATTTTATTAGACTGCGACAAAAATGTTGTCAGCCCCTCGAGCTCAAATGACTGGCTGACTACATCGAAAACTATCTGCAGTCTGCTCCAACAGCTTCATGGATTGACTTGTAACCATCCTTCTCTAAACAACGCGCGAGTTCAGCCTATAGAAAGAGATAGTGTTGCAATACGTGAGCAGAATGTTCGTTAATCTACAAGTGAGAGTAGAAATAAAGAAAGTGATATCATTGCAAGAAGAAAGCAGAATATGTTTTCATTTGCAGATGAGAGCAGGAAAAAATGTAACTAGGTCAGTGGAAGATTATGCGGCTCGTATTTATAGCAGCAGTTTATCTCAAAAAGGATTAAAATTGGAGTTGAACGTGCACTTTCGTCAACAATCCTGAACTTCACAAAGTAAAATCAAAGACAATCCTGTGCAAAATTTACAGCCATATCCAGTGAATCCGTCAAGTATTAAGTTTAGTAGGGATAAAAGAGATTGTGCTATGCCAATTTCCAAGTTAAAGACACAACACTATGAATGTAATTGGGTGACGTGTCTGCAAAAGATACTACAGCATACGCACAAAAGCACCTGAAATGAAGGGGGTAGGAACCACTTTAAACTCGAGTTTCTTGAGCTAATGGGACCTCAAAGCGGAAATTCAGACTTTGGATTGATTTACCTAATGCTTGATGTCATTCTAGTCTTATGAAATAGGGGATGGATTATCAGTCCCCCGCGTGGTTATATTTCAGATCTCCATGGAGTAGCACACACATGGTATATACCTATTACCTCGTGCATGATATAAAGGAAAAACGGACGCCAAAATTTCCTATCAATATTTAGGGACTGTTACCCATCCCAAGGGTATATAGTCACACTTTCTTCCCTTATCCCTCTTCTTCGGTTCTTCCACTGGCACCATCGGCCCTCACAGCTTTGACCAGCCAAAAGAGTAATAGAAAGGATCTCTCCTTTACACCCTGTACCTAATCATGATTCTATGAATAAACTTTTATGTCAATACTAGCTAAAAGAAAATTTGAGCCAAGCAGAAAAAAAAACTAAAAGACAAAATGTCCCAACTTGAAAATCAGCCTTAATCCCATGAATGAGAGGCAAGAGAACTTTTGAAATGCATGTTGGGATATCTATTAGAATCAGGGTGTTATCTTGTACCATATTTCTTCTATACTTCGTATTATTTATAGAAAATCTAACGAAAGAATATATGATAGATATTCAGAACTTATTGAGCATGACAAACCAATACCTTTATATTGGGGATAAGTGCAGGTCCTCCATATCCAAATGCTGTATAAAGCTGAACAAGAGTCGCACCAGCTCGAATCTTTTTGTAAGCTTCCTCACCACTGCAAGAAAAACATATTTCAAGTATTTAAACATTTACCAGAATATCTAATGAAAGATGTTAATACTTGTTACAATCATGGACGAGGGAGTGGAGTACCTGCTAATACCTCCACAACCAATCAAAGGAATCCTTCCCTGTTAGAACAAACATATTGAGGTTATCTGTTGCATCAAATAAAGAACAACAGAAGATATTCTTTTTGCCCTTACAAAATGAAAATGTTTGGCAACAGTGAGTCACAATCATATGCTGAGGATACGAATATAGCGAGAGACAGAAGTGGACAGAGCAATATGCAGATAGTTTCACCTCAAATAATCAGTAAAAGCATTATTCGAGGTTAAAATTTGAGCAGCGGAAAAGTTAACAAAAAATATAAGAATACAATATATCATACTCAATAGAACAATAAATACTTGAAGTTGTACTCCATAGAAAACAATTTTATGTAGTCAAAGTTAAAGGAATCTGTGTTATTTCTATAACAGGGAAAATTACAAAAGAAGATTGAAGAAAAGCTTTTTTTTTTAAGGAGAACATTGACATGGATCAATTTAAATACAACAACAAGACACAGGGAGGACCAAAAGGAACCAATCCACCTGTTCCACTCCAATTTGATAACTAGCACTGTGCACATATTCCTGATACAACGGGACAGTACACATACCTTAGTCAGAAGGTACATCTCCTTCAGTGTATTTGTTGACATATTAAAGAGTGGCTTCCCACTCAAGCCACCGGCCTCTTGAGCCACAGGGTTTTGACTTACTGAATCTGGTCTTTGGATTGTAGTATTTGATATAATCTACAAGCAAAGCATAGCATACAATGTTGGTATTTTATATTAAAAAATGAAATATTTCGTGGAATGTAGAGGTCAAACATGAAAATAAGTAAAGCATAAAACACGCCATCCGTATTTGAGCTCTCTGCGTTTTATTTCTGCTATCTTTTCTTATGAGGAGTAAGGGTTGGGAGAGGGGAGGGAATGCTCCTACCAAAAGTTATTTCTTCATGGATAGACACTTAGCATTTGAAACAATGAGAATGGCACAAGAAAATTAATAAGGAATGGTTCACACAAAAACATTAATTGCCACTAACTTCATGTTTAGCTCGATGCCTGAAGCAATCATGATGACAAATGTAACTTGTTGGAGAAGTTACAATATCTAGATGACAAAGCTTTGTTTCTTTCCTTTTTTTGTGGCTAATACATCATTATTTCTTATTGCTGGGGATTGGCAACACCTTGGTGTCAATTTCATGAAAATCCTGATCCATTATCTATAGAAAAGCCAAGATTATAAAAGTTCTACTTGTGAATATAATAGTACAAGTGACCAGTTGCTCAGATCTTAATAATTATTTGAGGATAAATTAAACAGTGAACCACAGAACCCCAAGCCCCAACATGGAATAAACTGTTGGTCACTATAAGCTCAACATCATAAACCAAATAGCTTTCTCTTTCTGGATAGGTATAGTCAGAAACCAATTAGATATTGTCATCATGAATCTCCAAACACCAAAGTGCTGCTCGAAATCCAACACTAAAGGGACTTACTTTAACTTATTAAAAAACACAAAAAAGAATCCTAAAATTTTTCTTCAAACTGTACCAGTCCGTCCACACGAAGTGCAAGAGCCACCTACAGTAGTACAAAGAAAACAAGCTATAAGAACAAATCAACAACTACTACACCTCAATCCAAGCTAGTTTACATATGAGTAGAAATGCTTCCATACCGCTGCAATATCTTCAAGATCTTGTTTGGACAAATCTGGAGCAATTTTCACAAGTAAAGGCGGAGGTCCTTCCTCACCCCACTGCATTTCATCACGAGCTGCCTGAACCTAAATAAAGATACTGAAAGGAATTAATCTAATACTTGGTGATATGGTATTAAATATTTCCATAGGTAAACTAGAACAATGAAACAGAAAGGCATCAGGCAAAAACCTTCTTCACAAGATCCTTCAGTTGCTTTCTTCCCTGAAGTTGGCGTAGTCCTGGAGTATTTGGGGATGAGATATTAATTACCTAAAGCAGTAAAGGAGACTATGAATCAGTCTTATAAACAATACTAGGGACGCGTCTCCGTAAGCTGGAAGGGAATGTCTCCTTTCATCAAGAGAATTAACTTTAGAGAAAATTTACCCAATTGTTCTCAGACATAAAAAAAAAATTACTATGTTTTGTTTCCTCTTCTATCAAATGATGAAATGGAATGTGACATTGCCAGAAACACCAGACGTAAAATATCAGAAAATAAAACAAACACAGAAAAGCTTATGAAATTTTTAGTCTGTAATTCTTTCTTTGGAGTGTGTAGGAGGGTGGGGGTTCTTTTTACACCTTCCTATATTTGATGAATTAGTCTAAAGGGTGTTTAGCAAAAGAACAAGTGTCCTGGTCCTTCAGGTTGCAAACTGGCAGTCTAATACATAATTTTTTTCATTCTAGAAGATAATTAAATAAAAAACAAATTTATACACATTTGTAAAAAGTAGAAACTAGATCACAAAAGCAAATAAGTTCACATACACACATAAAACAAAAAAGGAATACCAAACAGGTGTAACCCAAGAGCATGCAAATAAACAAGCAAAAGAAAATATAGTTTCAGACATCTACCAAGTAGTCAGCATACTGAGATAATGTATGAACTCCTTGCACATAATCTGCTGCAGCATCTTCACTTGTCTTGTTCTTTCCAAGGTTAACACCAAGAATACCAGGACCAGCTTTCCCTCCATGCTTGACTTCATCTCCTGCTGGAGACGAAGTACTAGATGTTTCCAACTTTCTCTTACCATGCTGAGCACCCAACCTTTTGGCAACCGCAACGATTCCTTCACTATTGAAGCCACACCTATTGATTAAAGCACTGCCACCAAAAAAAGGATTCTTACTTTTACAACTTCCACAATCAGGCACTTTGATCTTCTTTTTTTATTTTTGATAAGCATCAAGCTTTTTAATATTAAAGATATAGAAATGAACTTCACTAGGAAAACCACAAGAAAAGTAAGAACAGTTCAAGATCAGAAAGCATAATAGATGTTGATGGTGATATAATCTGATTAGACATACATCTTACCCTTCATTTGGCAACCTAAATATACGTGGTTTTGGGTTGCCTTCCTGTGGAATGGGAGTTACTGAGCCAACCTCAACAAAACCAAAACCTAATCCAAGCAATCCTTCAACGGCCTCGGCATTCTTGTCAAAACCTGCAGCAAGACCAACAGGATTTGAGAACCTTCTTCCCCATACATCAAGGCCCAATATAGGAAGATCAGGCCTCTTCTCCCTTGGAACCCATCCTCGGGCTGCAGCAGAGACTGCAAGTCTGTGAGCAACCTCTGGATCCAGAAATGCAAAGAATGGATTTACAAGCTTTGTTGCTGAGAATAGCCAGCCACTGCACGTATTTTGGAACATAAATGTTATTTTCACCCAAACCTTGTAATAAACAACAATAGATGCAGTTCAGCCCAATGGAAAAAGGGAGAACAGGAATTAGTTCGATCTACTTAAATTAGCCGAGAAGATGAAGAAGATTGTCAACAGAATCTCACAAATCAAACTGCAAATACGAATATGCCTATATGTGTATGATGATCAGAAATCTTTTGTACCTATAACATCCAAGTAACTCAAACCAACAAGCTCGTTGAAGCAGACCAATATCCTTGTACAATTCTGCTGTTGGCAAGAATATCAATCTAATTGAAGAAGCCAACAGAAAGCATAGGCAACCAACCAATTCCCTCTAGTTTAAGGAAACGTCATTCTCAAACCCCAAAGGAATAAATATTCACTGTTGATTATATATTTGGAAATGTAACGCATTGCTAAGCCTTCATAAGGAGAACGAAGAACACACAATGGAACACAGCTCCTTTGGCACTTATGTGGGTGCTTTGAAGAAAGAACAACAAAACAGCTTTTGAAGGAGCAGAAAGTAAATTTATACAGTTGAGGCCACTCTTCTCAGTTTTGGTCAATTTTCAAGGGTGACACATAACCGTAGTACAGAACCATATAATGCAGGTTCTCTATCTTTTGTGCTTGTATACAAGGTATTCACCCACATCAATAAATTCATTACATGTCTAGTAAATAAGTAAATACACACAACTGAGCAATTTTATCACAGCGGAACCACTTCTAAGGTAGCACCCCCAAGAAAGAACAACCAAACATATATTCTCATAAATTCAGTTTTAAGCCAATACACGTATGAAGCACCAACTATCATCATTTTCTCTTTCCATCTCACGAGCAACTAAGGGAAGCATTTTTATGAATTTTATAGATCGTTCCAACTTACTTGGGAGTTGGGACTGTGGCGTAGTTGTCGCATTTTGTTTACAGGTTGATCCAACTCTTACAATGAACAGACTGGGGGATGGCTTCTCTGTATGGGGATTGGAGAACAAGATATAGACCAGATCCCTCAACATTTGCTGAACCATCCACATCTAATGTCTACTAAGAGTGTTTCTTCCAGTGAAACAAAGTAAAACTCATCTCCAACCCCAGCCACATCCCTCTAGAAAAGCAAAAAGTTAAGAAGTCTTAACCAAAAAAAAAAGATGCTGGCAGATTTATTATCTCTCTCCTCCTTTCCTGAGGACACATTATTGAGTTGATAAGCCAAAAATTATCTCTGAACTGGAATCCTACTATTGGCCTTGGTTGAGTCTCATATCTAGATATGCTAAAGTCCAAAGAAGAACAGTAAGCTTCATGCATCCTCACAAATATCATAATCCATATCGGAAGAATGTCTTCAGTTGAGAAGTTGCAGGTACCACTTTCTTTCTCTTCTTGTGTGTGCCTGTGTGTGTATATTCAACCAATGTGCCCAAAAAAATTACACCGCATTACCATTTAATTTTCTTTGATTGGTTCACTACAGGATACATATAAAGAAATCTATACAGAACACGTGCATTTATTTGTCTCTCAACTATTCTACAGCCAATACTGTAAAAGTAAATATCTCAAAGATATAAATTCAGTACCAGAAGGTGGCCTCATCAACTGTACTTGCATAAGCTCCCCCAGCTATTAGTAGACCAATTGTGGCTCCTGTAAGCAACCTTCCCTACAGTTTTAACCAAGATACTGAAGTGAAATACAAGAAGAATGCAGAAGAAATTACTAACCCTTGTAAAAGCATAAGTAAATTTGAATACAGCTCATGCACTCATAGGCGATTATCGTATGCCACATTCTAAATTCAGGTGATCAGTACTAAAATTTGGGAAATTCCGGATGGAACTTCCAATATCCTCGAGAAAAAGGGTAAATGTTTTTTTAATAAATGAGTTACTTCATTTACTTGACAAGGTTAAGCTAATCAAATCCATTGATAAATTCATGAGAATGTTTTAGGAAAGAAAAAGGAAAAGGAAATAAGAAGATACACTCAAAATGATTCAATATCCCCTTCGGGGTGGCCCAGTGGTTTGGGCTTGGGACTTCCATGTTGGAGGTCTCAAGTTCGAAACCCCTTGCCAGCGAAAGCAAGGGGTTTGCCTACTGGGTCGAGCTCGTCGCACCGGGCTTGCCTAGTGCGGGTTACCTCTCCTATGTGGTTTGCGAGCTATTGCATAGGAGCAGGGGTTTTACCCAGTGCGCAAATGGTAGCGGCTGCGGGTTTCCTTTGTCATCAAAAAAAAAGAAAAGGAGAAATTAAATACTTCTTCATGTCCCATTTCTATGTCATTGGAAGTTACCTCTTTTTCTTAACTGCACGATTTATCCTAGTGAGTCCAAAATCTTCTGTCAAAATCCAACCTTTTTTTATGATAAGTTACTCGAAATCCAACCATATACCAATCAAATACAAACTTTGGCCATTTGTATCACTTCTCTATATAACTTTTTTTATAACTATGATATCTGGGACAGCTTGCAGGCACATTGACAAATTCCACGATTACCTGCTACCTCCTACCAATACAGGTACCAGCTAACTCTATCATATACTTCTCAGCAAAAAAATTCCTTTATTAAACTAGTACTCTACGAAAATGAAGATTCGCTCTAGAACTTTTTTTAATATAACTATGGTATCCGGGACAGCTTGCACACACCTTGACTAATTCCACCAAGTACTTGCTACCTCCTACCAATACAGGTAACCCGTTACTCTATCCTATCCTTCTCAGCAAGTTCTCAGCAAGAAAATTCCTCTATTATTAAACTAGTAAAAGAAAATAAAGATTCCCTATTGAACTTTTTTTATAACTATGGTATCCGGGACAGCTGGCACACAGCTCGACTAATTCCTAACTCATACCAATATCGGTACCAAGTAACTCTATGCTATACTTCTCAGCAAGAAAATTCCTCTATTATTAAACTAGTACTCTTAAGTTAACAAAGCTAAAGATACAAAAGTATAAAACCGAATAGAAAAAAGATAAGAAAGAAAGTACCTTTTTTGAAGAATGAGGAACCTTAGGTAGTGGAGGAACATTAGCTGAAGAAGTGCAATAATGTCTAGGAGGAGCAGAGCTTGGTTTTATTAGCTTACGATACAAGCTTTCTCTAATCAATGCAAATCCAACCCTTTGTTTCATTTTCTTTAACAATTCGAAAAAAACAAATCTTTTTGATAACCAAACACAAACACTTCAAACTTTACAACCCCAAATGCTCAAAACTTGTCAAGAAGATTTGTAGAGATACAGACAACTAATGACACTATGATTCAAATGACTGAAAAGGGTATCTGGGGTAGCAGAGTATGAGTGAAAATGGGTGTGTAGGAGGTGGGGTTGTGCGTGTGTGTGTGTTGGGGGGAGTGGAGGGGGGGGGGTGTGTTTAGGCTTTGTTCTTGAAAAGGAAGATGAGAGGTTTTAGCACAGATGAAAGGGGGAAGAGAAAAACCCTTTTTATTGATTTTATTAGGCTTTGGTATATATGCCTTTTTGGAAAAGTTATCAAAAAAAATTATGCTTTAATTTCTTTTACACTTTTATTATATCTTTTTTGTTAAAAAAAAAAACATTGTAGTAGTTGACTTCTTAAATTAAAAGTTTTAAATGTGATAGGTATTTTTATTCTTTTCATTTTGATGGTATTAGAATTTTGTGTGACCTAATATAGGTTAGGATTTGAGTCGTGAAAGCAGATATTTATGTTTATATTAGGGTAGACTGTTTATGTCACATTTTTTGGAAGCGTGGTCTTTCCTTGAACCTTGTATGAACAAGGAATACTTTGTTGGGTTGTCTTTTTTTAGAATTTGTGTGATGCACAAATAATATTTGGATGAATTAATTATATCAAATTATGATTTTCTTGTTTGAACATTTTAAATTGATTGCTTTAATAAAATCTCAATTATTATATTGTTTCTCTACGTAATATTCATCAAAAAGTAAGAAAAATAGAAATTAAATTGATAATATCTATGTCAACTTTTTGTCTGAATACAGATAAAACGAATAGCTTTGTAGATATCTTTCTAGAAGAGGGGGACGAATCGTATGATTAACAAATAACTATTTATAGAATTTCAAATTCAAGTTGCTTATTGTTATCGAACTGATTCATTATTTCCTTTCTATAGTAAAAGAAGTGATATTCTCATTTTCCTCATGAATTAACGACAAACAAATAGATTATTATAATTGTAAATTATTTTCTTTTGGAGATATAATTATGATGTTCAGGTCAATTTGCGCATATCTCAATTGATTTCCCGAGACATATCTCACCTTCTATTGGTAATTTTTCCACTTACAAATAGGTCAAATTCTTCTTCTTTTGTTTGATTTTCTTGCTTTACTAATTCCTTTCTTTTTACAAAGATAGCTTGTGAAACATCTTCTTTGAACATTAGACAAAGAAAATATAGTTTCATAGGTGAGTGTTTTCTTTAAGATTAATTAATTATTATTATAAAACATAAGTGATGTTCTTTTCTAGAGAAAAAAATAAATGAAATTTATTCTGGAGATATCTTTTTGTCCTACAAGCTTATGTTGTTTCTAATGTCTCCTATTAAAGATGAAAATCATAATTAAAAATTTTCTAGCAATTAAAACAAATAATGAAGTTGATTTAATAAATCTCCTATGAAGAAAATCTTTTTTCTCTACCACAAAATGGCTTCAAAAATATTTTAGAGATGCCAATAACTAAGAACAAAAGGGTAATAACCCCACTCCATTTGTTTCAATTTATTTATCTAATTTTAACTTGAATAATTTAAGAAAGCATAAAAGACTTTTAAATTCTATAAGCTTAAATTTTAAGATATATGTAAAATGTACCAAAATGCCCTTTAATCTTATGGTCTTACACATGTCACGCGTAAAGTTAAAATAAAGAGTCGCCAAAAAAGGGAAGAGATTTTTTTTAACAGACTAAAAAGAAGTAAAGCAAAAACGGAGAGCCTTATACTTCCTCCAGGAAAAGGAATTCCATGGTATTTGTCACAACTCACAAGGATTGCAGACATGTTTGTCAAAAGTTTTGATTACCACTCTGCAACTGGAGTAATTTTACATATTGCCATGAAAGTATCTTCAAGATCACTTTTATAACAACAATATTCAAATTCTAGACAATAAGCTGGTGGAAGGTAGCATAGGTATCCGGTAGAATAGTCAAGGTACGGGCAAGCTGACCCAGACATCAATGTTATCAAAACAAAAACTGCCGCTGACTGGCAGGTTGATACATTAGAAGCATCAAATGGTGTAGATGTATGCTGCCAATATATTAGAATGTAATGTTTCCTCCATCACTATATAGCTGCTATATATGACCGACCCCTGGCTCAGAAAAAAGACCTACAATCACATCATTGCCTGGATGAAAGAGCAAAGAAAATGAAGCTTCAGATTTGCAGAGATGCCAAAGAATCATGTAATAAGCCCAAAATTTGCCTACAAAAAGCGAATAGTACCATGACTTGTGAAAGTACAAGATATACAGGTGAAAGATACCAATGCATCTCATCGATCTAGTCGTTATCTTTAGAGCAATGCTCCCACAATGTACCAATATACACTATCATGTTAATGACATCCAAGATAAAGAGTGGTAAGAGGGGTAAACCTGGTGCATGATTGAGGATGTAAAAAATAATGGATTAAGAATTAAAGGAGATACCACAAAGAGAGAATCACAGACATCTATATTTAAATGTGTCCCACGCAAACTGTATTCAGTTGTTGAAAGAACTTGTGTCGAGGGGATGCTAGATCTGCACTTTCTGATATTGGTAAAGCAACTCAAAATGGAGAGACCCTGCAGGGGACAAGCTAATAACCTGGGATTTGTGAAGTACACCCAATCGGGGATACACAGGAAGTAGAACCATGATGCTCTGTCCAATTATCCTCATAGTATATTATAGTAGTTATGATGGGCTTCTAAGCTTTCAAACACTTGAGACTAAAATTCTTAAAGCTTGCATAATTTAACAGATGCCCAAAAAATTAAGCCATTCATACCTCTTTGGAAATTTATTTTGAAGCAGCAAAAAGGTTTAAAATTTGAACCCTATACTATCTGAATTACTCAATTTTGCACTCCATCATACTCTTGGTCCATTCATAGCCTTATCATTGTCTCATTGTTGTCCATGCCATCAACAAAGTTCCAGCGTGGAGTGGGTTGACTCCATGTATCAAAATTCTTTTGAGGAAACAGGCCCAAATTCACGCATCAACTTTTGACTATGGTTTAAAATTACATACTCCAAATACTAACAAGTATCAGTAAGTAGGGACAAGATGGTAAAGGGTAAAACTTACCTCTAGTTGGTTAAGGTTTCATGATGCACAACTAAACATCTAATTAATCCCTGGAAAAGGGAGAGTTTAAAGACTAGCAAAGCCATAAGGAAATGAAATACTTCCATGAACAATATATTTATAAAACTTAGAGAAAAAGGTGAAAATAAGATGCATACCATTGGATAATGGAGCCAAAAAGGAAATGCTGCATGATAGGAACCTTCTGCAGTACTTCAATCTTGTACATCTTAAGTAAGCCACTGTTTACCTTGTTCCAATTGGGTACACCACTAATGTCATCTAACATGGGCGAGTGCTCTGCAAACACTCCCTTCTTCACCTTCATTATGAATACAATACATGAGAGATAAAGATATTCATTTGCAAAGTTCTCCAAGATATCTTTGTTATGAATAGATTTTGGTTTCATGTACTTGTGATCAATCAACTGAGATGACCCAAATATAAAAGGTAAGAAGTGGTAGTCATCTAGTCCCCAAACCCCATGGGACCCAGCAGGCTCTAGGCAATAGGTTACTTGCAACTTCCTCATCAAATCCAAGTACTTGACAAAAACCCTTGACACCAGAGCTTGATAGTCCTCTTCTTTCACAACTCCTAATCTTGCTAAACAATACAACCATGCTGCAAAATTTGTCTCGTGTCCAGTACCTATATAACAGAAGTGATTAGTTCTAGGAATTAATATTAATTTGTTATAGGAAGGCTAGTTATAGAACGCCAGCAGTCATGTGCACTTGAAGGTTCTAAAGGGATAGTTAAAACGTATAAAATAATTCTATAGCATAATCCAGCAAAGTAAGAACTCAAATCAAAGGAGGAGAAAATTCCTTAAAGTAGATTGAAAAGGACAGTCATTTTCATGTAACTTTTTATATCATTGGTATATCAAGAAAGGGAATCAGATACTGAAAATAGGCTACTATGTTCTCCATCAAAACTGAATTTAAATCAGCACAACAAGAAAACAAAAAATTTCATGCTCAATCACTAAACATAAGCACAAAATGCAAATGTGCCTATGAACAGGGGCAGACCCACTAACTTTTTCCAGAGGGGGAAAGCTTTAAAAATGGCTTATTTTTATACCCTCTAACATGATTAAAACTTGTTAAAAGTATTTGTTAATGCATCTTTACGTCCACCAACACTATCTTACAGGAAGATGAAGTGAACACTGCGAAATGTTTGCTAAGGGCAGATACATCAACGAATCAACTGAGATACTGAAAGCAACATAATATTCAACACTTCATGTATCATGATTCTTTTAATAACTACATTATGTATTATGATCAATATATAACATATCTTTTGTTTCTTATGAAGTAAATTTTATTAATCAGGTTGAACTCCCTTATACAGGATTGTTCTATTACACATCATTATACAATCCCACAAGAAAAAAGATGTGGCAGAGCATCAGTCTGAGATGAATGTATCATATATTACTAACATTAACACTTTACCAATAATCTAACATCAAACCACATCTTAGTGTTAATTACATCTCCTCCAATTAGTACATAACTGAACTCATTTCTTAACTCTGGAGCAGTAATAGTAGGACTAAACCATAAACAAGCATTCATTAAGAGAAAAGTTTGACGACTCGAGTTACTCTAAGAAAAACAACAAAACTCCAAGAACTTAACGTCAATTAATTGCACATAGTTAACACTACCTATGTGACCTTCTGCAAAGGATTTTCATAGCAGAGCTCAACTAATTTGGGATAGAGGCTAATCGATTGATAAACGAAACAAAATTCAAAAAGCATACCATAATCAATTCTGCTGGAGTTCCCAAAGCTATCAGTAAAGTAAGGAACAAGCTCAACAGTAGCTGACTGGAGATCGGGAGGCAGAAATTGAAGCAAAAATGACTCAGCATCACAACTCATACGTTCATGCCACGTCCGGTACGTTAAGTTCCCATATCGAGAGGACTGTGGTGCTAAAGGGATCTCATCAACGTAGACACTTAGGGTTTCAAGCACAGAAACAATGGCTAGCACTACAGGCGACTCATGACAAGGATCTGAGAGTTTATGTGAACGAATAGACTCCGATAGTAAAACCACAAACCCGAGAAAGTTCTGGCAAGTAGGTGATGATTGAAACTGAACGATGTCGTTTTGGTTGTGGATTTTCTTCACCGGAATTTGGAAATGGTAAGGAGGAGTTAACGGAACGACTCTCTGTGATTGAGGAACTGGTGTTCGCATGATGATTTCTCTGTTATTGGCTGGTGGAAGGTTGACGGCCGGAGCACGGATGGGGATGTAGTTGGGGTTAGGATCAGGAGGCGGTGATGGGAACGCGGTGGGTCCACCACAGTTGACGCAGGTTCCGCCTCCGCCGGCGCCGTCGTGGTGGTGGTGGTGGTGGAAGGCGGTGGATGGTGGTGGGTTGTGATGGGGTTCCATTTTTTTTTTCTACTGCAACACTCGAAAAGCACGATTCCAAATTATGCAGAAAGACGAAGAATAAAAGAGAAAAATTCTTTTTTATTTTCTAATAAAGAAAATCCTCCGTCTCAATTTCTATGACATATTTAGGGCTCGTTTAGTCATGCTATATAAAATCATGAGATGAAATTGAAGTTTTGTTAGGACGTATCTTTTGAACTTTTTATGTTGTATATTTTTTTATAAACATAAAAACTTGTAAAATTATTAAAATTGTTTCAATTCTTTATACAAGCAAGCACGAGTTTATAAAATCGCATAATATACTATTACAAAAGATATTGTTAAAAAAATACAATATTTATTGATCAAGCTTTAATTCAATGAAAGAATAAAATTAAACATAAGTTGTGGTGTACATAGTACGGACAATCTTCTCACGTTGAACTTGCATTTCTCATTAATATGATTGAGAAAACAACCAACATTGTTAGTTTAAGTCATTTGTTGATCAATTTGGTTGGTAAATACATTTGATAAAAATAATGAATTTGATGAATATAAATGGTAGAGTAGAAATTGATTTGAACTAATAATAAATTTTATGTTACTGAGAATAATCATTATATGAGATATAAATGGTTTAAAAAGTAATGATATGAATTATAAATTTTATTTATATATGAAATAAATAGTTAGTAGATATATATGTGAGGTTATTTTTATAAAATATAAACTTATGGATCATTCTTTATATTTGAAAAAATCCCAAATCACATTTTGTAATTCCCAAATCATGATTTTTGGAGAATTTGGCATTTCATGAGATGAAATCAGCATGAAATTGCATGTCCAAATGTTGATTTCATCTCATAATTTCATATCCCGATTTCATATCGGATGTCCAAACGCCAACTTAGAATTTCGAGAGTTAATGTATTTTTTTAATTGAAATATTTTTATATATATTTTAAATTTTTTAAGTTATTAATTATTGTAATTTATATTTATTTTATCCTAATTTATTTGGTAAAATTAGAATTTTGTGAGTCTGACAGTTTAATTTTAAACACGAATTCAAGCATGAGAGCTTTAAAATTTTACAATAAAATTTATATATTTGGAAACTATGTAAAAAGTATTATATGTCACAGTAATAGACAATTCAAAATATTTAAAAGATATATAAAACAATTACGGTCAAACAAAAATTTGTTTGTTCAAAATTCAAAATGTGTCACATAAATAGAGACAAATTTTTTACATAATTATCAAATATGAAAACTTAAAGCTTCTATATTCAAATTCACGAATAAAATTTCAATTGAAATACAAATTAAAATAAAAAATATAATTAATATCAATTTATTTGTAATATAGGACCCGTTTGGCCATAAATATATTTGGAAAATACTTAAGAAATGGTGTTTGTCCATACAACTTGCCACTACTTGACAAATATATTTGGCAAATATCCCAAGTTCCCAAATACTAGAAAAAACTAGTATTTGGACCAAGTTCAAATATTTGGAAATTTTAAAAAATTTAAAAATAACCCCAAACTTTTATATTTTATAAAAAAATACTCATTATTTATTAATTCCAACTAATATTTATCTACCAAATTACTCTATTAATAACTAATAACAAGATTGAGAAAAAAGAACAATTGTTTTTAATTGGTTATAATTCATCATGAATCAGTGACAAGTTTGAGTATGTGATTAATGTATAACTCTTGCCCATATTGTTATTTTGTTGTTGTTGATTGTTATCAATTATGTTATAAGGTTATTTTTTAAAGGAACATGTTCACTATAAAATGATAATACAAACTTAAAAGTATTTTGAATAATATTTAAAACTTCTGCGTATAAATCATATTTTTTTAAATAATCAAATATTTCTCCCAAAACTTATGACCAAACACATAGTGAAATTTGGATCCGGCTCCTCTCCATTTCCCTTCCCTCCATTTTCTCCAAGTTCTTGCTTGGATGTCAGACACATAGCATAGGTAAAAATTAATGGTTAAGATTTAATTGAATTAAAATAAGATTCTAATTATGATTTAGATAATTAATATTTCATAAGAAAAATGACAATCTCACAATCATAGCAATATATTATCTTGTCCATAAATATATTATTTAAAAAATTCTCTTTTTCTAATCTTTTTCTTACTAGTATTATCTTCTGTTTTTTTTCCATAAATATATTATAAAATAATTTCTCTTTTTCTAAATTTTTTTTTCCTGTGAGTATTTATCTCCCAAAATTTATAGCCAAACACGTAATAAAATTTAACCTAAAAATAATATGCCAATAATATTTAGAAATTTGAGATCAAACGCTAGCATAATGTTATTTTGCGGATAAAATCATTTTGGCATATGAAATTGCAGTATTGCTCATGAATTTGTGATAATAAAAGAGGGTCTAATATATACACATCCTGAAATTTGATATGAATTGTCAAGACCAACTTCAAACGTTTTTGACTTAAAGTTATGGGCTTGACAAGATCAAATTTCAAATAATTTTACTAAAGTTGTACCATAGCAAGACTTTAGATATATAGATGACTCGTCAAGTGATCGGAGCAGAACTTCTTTGGGAAAAAAACTTGAACAAGTTTATTTTTTCGAAGAAGTCGTCATTTTCTATTAGGAACGCTATGCCATTTTCAATAGTAACAACCAATTTCAGCCATTTTTTAATGAAGTTAATGTCCTTGATAAGGCTCATCATTAGACATAGTTATCTGATATTTGAGATTTAGCAGTCCTAAACTTCAGACATTCTTTACCCTCACAAGATGGGAGGTAAAGTCTGTGTACGCACTAATTTCTTCAGATCTAACTTGTTAAATTACACTGAATATATTATAATTTTACCGTAACAACAGCTTTTGTCTTCCAATACACAATCAACACATACTTAGTTGAAATAGAAACATGAGTTGCAGTAAAAGTAGAAATGTACCATGGTTTCACCAACTAAAGGACATTCCAAGGTAAATCATAAACTTCTAGTCATCAACCAATGTTTGCTACAATGGAACAGATGATCATCAATCATCCGTTTCTCGCGAAAGGTAAAACTCGTTGAACTTCTACTCCACAGATCCAGCAATACTAATTTAGACAGAATTTGGTACTCGTAAAGTTCTCTGAGGCACATGAACTCGTTGAGTTATCAATGAAGGAACCTCCGAAAAAACGGAAAAAGCAAATATGATCTACTGTGCTGGAGCAAGTTGTCTCAATTTAGCTTGCAAGATAACACCAGTTTCATCAGCAATACTTTTCTTCTTTGTTGCAACCTGCATTTGTACAAATGATTACTAAATGAAGATTGTGTTTTCCATAACAAATGAAAAACATGATTAGAGTTTTTTGTTACCAAACAATAAATCCAAGGAAATCCTTGCAATATCATCTGCATAACATATATTAAAGGATAGAAAGATACACCCTCCGTTTCAATTTGTTTGTCTTGCTTTCTCGGTTAATTCCTACTTCCTGATGTGAAGCTAAGCAAGCACATTGGAAATTCACGGAAAGAATAGAAGTAGAAGAGTGGACAGTTGCTGGAGAACATCGAGGGGAAAGAATATGAGAAGGATAAGAACATGGAAGTATTAGATTGGAAGGAAGGAGAACGACGACGTCACAACAGAAGGAAAAAACTGAAATAGAATAGGTGGCATATAGAGAAGGGAAGAAACTGAAGAGTCGGAGGTATAGAATAGAATATAAATAAACCATTTGAAGGAGTATGAAAGCTGCAATTAATAGATCTTTCACAGGAAGGAAACTACGATAATGAAAAGCATGAAAGCATTGACAGCACCTCTTTAAGGTCAGTTTAGGAACCCAGATTGTTGAAATTTTAGCAGACTTGTCACATAGATCAGTGTGGTGGTTTAACTTGGAGAGGTTATATGAACAGGTGAGGAATGCAGCCTGGAGATTAGAGTAAGACTCTACCAAATGGTTAGTGGAATCAGACCCTGTAGGCATCCAAAGATATCTGGAATAAGGTGGGATTTACACTTGAAGATAACAGGTTTAACATAACTTCCAGGATGACTTATGTTGCCATTTGATACCTCTGAAACTCTTCTCTATTTTATTTTGTAAATAGCAATAGCTTTCAAAAGTCATAGTTCTGAATGGGAAACTTGCAACAACATGAAGGGAAAACATCAGACAATCTCCACCACCCGACTCTCAAAACCTAAATGCAGGTGGAAATGATAAAAATGAGAAAGTAAAAACGGAATGGCATGTAAACATTATATCCTATAAACGATATCTGTCCTAGAGGGAAGACATCCATGAAGTCTACATTAAAGGTGGGTAATCCAGCAATGCAAACTTTTTGAACAAGGGTAAGTAGCTTGCTAAGCTATCTTTCCATGAGATAAGGAGGAGAAAGACGATACATATTCTTTCTAAACCACTTGCCATTGACTGAGAGAAGGTTACTGAATACACATAAACCTTTTTGTAGATATTAAATGTCCAACTTATTTTCTGAACTCTTCTTTATGATAAGCTTTTGCCAGTAACAACTAACAACACTGTTCTTGATGATTTTCTTAATGAGTTTAGCCATGTAGTGTGTGTGTCGCATATGCCTTGACAGAGGCAACATGATGTCCTCTAAAACCAACTTCTTGTACAGGTAGGTGTACACGACTGAGAACACCTTGAAACCCATTAAAATAATTTTTTCACTTTACTTTTTCTCACATCAATCACACCGAGTATAGAAGTTTGGGTTACATTAGATTAGATGAATAAGACGATATATCAAAAATCATAGAAAAGCAGAAATATTAGGTAGAATTGTTATAGGGTACTCAGTACACCAGAAATGAAACCCCCGAGAAGGTTTCTAGCATGGAGAATTATGACAAATCAGAACACAAATAAACTAAAATAAACAGCTCAAAACTTGCATATAAATTCGCTCCACCAAGTGAAACAAAACGGATACTTACATCAAGAAGCTGCTCGTAATTGGACTTTAGCAGGCTGATTTTCCGCTCACAGTAATCTTTTCCTTCTGTCATAGTTTTCTATTCAAATAAAGAAAAGAACACAATCTTAGGGCTTGAACCTTCTAGTAATAGGACCATGTGAAAAGATAATATATGGCTTTCTATAAATGAAATAACAGAAGCATGGAATAACGAATGTGTTCTTTTCAATAATGCTACAATTACAGTCCCTTGGATTCGTGAGACATCGCCTGCTAAGGGCCAGCGTCCAAGAACCTGCCAGACTGTTGATATAACTTATGTAGACCTATAAAGACCAGAAAATCCAGAATAAACATCCAACTACCTAAACCTAAGAAAACCAAATAACTAGAAATGGTCAAAATAAGTGTCCGCTAGACTTCTTTTTCAGTCCAAACAGAAGATCGTAACCATAAAAAGATATTTAGCATGTAGAAAGAATTTTCTGAATTAATCATAACCACGTTGCTTTCAGCATATATTGCAACAAAATCCATTACACTTTCCGGGAAAATAAACAATTCATTAGCACAGAGGAAAACTCAATCTCTGCAAACAACACTCCTCAAACAGAGAATACCAATTATGAGCCCACATAGAGAAGGTAAAAAACAGGAAAAAGAAAGTCTGCCAAGAACGGCACAATTCAAACAGTCTCACGTTCCTCAAGAATTCAAAGCAAGTATGTCAGTCACAACCAAGGTACATTACCGATGAACTTAGGATATGCTCCCCCAATACGACTCTTTTTCCATTTTGCTACACTTCAAAATGTTTGAGACCAACATTTCTATACTACTTACTCAACTTCCAAAATACAAGTCCATTAAACTATTCAATATATAAATTTCTGATATGGTTTTCTTAAGACTTAAATCAAACTAACTTTTCAACTACTGTGTTTATCTTCTCTTACTACACCAATATAATTCACAAGTCAAATTTAACTCCTTAAATTCTGTGGGAAATCAAACATTCACAAATAAATTAAAACTTTGCTAAGAAATAATTATACACATGAAGAAAAAAAGGGCATATATACTTTAGTTGCATACATAGAAGCATCTCCCATGCTCACCCCATCCTAATCACCCCAGAAACCCATCAACCACCAAGCACCACAAAAAAAATGTAAATCTAGATTAAAGGTCATAGATTTATCGATTCAATTAGCAGAAATAGATAGCAAGCCACCCTTCGGGGTGGACCAGTGGTTTGGGATTGGAACTTCCATGTTGGAGGTCTCAAGTTCGAAACCCCTTGTCAGCGAAAGTAAGAGGTTTGCGGGTTTGCCTTCTGGGTCGAGCTCGTCGCACCGGGCTTGCCTAGTGCGGGTTACCTCTCCTGTTTGGTTTGTGAGCTATTGCATAGGAGCGGGGTTTTACCCTGTGCGCACCCAAAGGGTAGCGGCTGCGGTTTCCCTTGTCATAAAAAAAAAGAAATAGATAGCAAGCCAAATGTCCCAATTACAGATGCACCAATAGAAGAATACAAACCTCAACAAAATATCCAGTGCCGACATCTACCAAAACCTTATCAGCGTCATCTAGTGTCCCCGGCACATATAAAGACGCTGTTAAAGGCACTAGCATTTTCTTCCCTGGGCAAGAAAACACAGTAGAAAAAACCAAAACCCACATCAGAAATTAATAAAGTCAAAAGAACAATCTTTTACACCTAATTCCTAAAAGGAGGTTTTGCAGTACAAGAGAGATACAAACCAACATTTTCTTCCCTGAGCAAGAAAACATAGTATAAAAAACCAAAACCCATATCATAAATTTCACAATAAACTCAAAAGAACAATCTTTTACACCTAATTCCTAAAAGAGTATTTTGCGGTAAAAGAGTGACACAAACCAACATTTTCTTCCCTGAGCAAGACAACACAGTATCAAAAACCAAAACCCATATCATAAATTTCACAATAAACTCAAAAGAACAATCTTTTACACCTAATTCCTCAAAGGGTGCTTGGCAGTAAAAGAGTGACACAAACCAACATTTTCTTCCCTGAGCAAGAAAACACAGTATAATAAACCAAAACCCATATCATAAATTTCACAATAAACTCAAAAAAACAATCTTTTACACCTAATTCCCAAATGGGTATTTACCAAAACGAGAATGAACACAAACCTTGAGGTCGCAGAGACAGATCTTGAAGGGCATTAGATGCGATTTCGAGTCGAGTAGTTGCTGTACGGATGTTATTGAGGCTATCTTGAAGAAGGTTCACTTCTAGATCGGCTTGTTCTTTGAGTGCTTTTAGTTGCTCCACACTCATCTTCTCTATTTCAAGTGTTCTTGACGCCATTTTCTATTGCCCCCCTTCTTCTCAAAAACCCTCTCTGCTGCTGCTAGATGGCTGAAGCTTCTCGCAAAGTGTTGAATTGTGGAGCTTATTGGAGTCGATTTTATTGCGGTCTTTGTGTATTTTTTATTTGTGTATTAAAAATAATATATATTGCATAGTTTTTACTAAAGTATTTGATTATAAAAATATCTTTTTTTTTTGTAATCACGATAAAATATTATCATTACCATCAAGGAACAATTAGAAATAACGAGCAACTATTTCTGATAACTGAAGCTAGTCCTCCTATCAAACACGAAAATTAATTACATAGTAAATGTTGAATGAAATGTCTATATTTTTATGCTTTCTTTCAACTGTTAAGTAATTGTAATTTCTTTACTATCTCCTTTTTGATCTGTTTTACTGCCTCTTCTGTATGTATGTGTTTGTCTTTAAATTTTTTTCAGTTTTTAGTACGCCAAGTGTGATATAGAACTGCTCCAAGATAGGCGCAATAGTCTCCTTATAAAATTGCTTTCAACATTTCACCTTTATTCCGTCTCGAATCTTTTTGATCTCTTTGTTTGGCAATGTTATTCTTGATTTTTCCATCTTAGCCTCCAAACCAGTAGCAACACTTAAGTGTGTTAGTGCCTCCATTGCTTTATTCACTGAGGCCACACTTCCCTTGCAGAATATCATCAAATCATCAGCAAATATTAGGTGAGTGAGCTTCAATTTTTTGCACATTGGATGGTATCTGAAATCAGGTAGCAGACTCATTGTTTGGAGTGTTCTTTTACATTTTTTAATTTTGTATATATTTCATAATAATTGTACCTTTAATCATGTTTATGAATGCAACTATCATATTGTTAATATCATATTTTGCCATGTGATAGTAATATAACGAATAACTATTATAATATTTTGTGTTAATTATACATAACTGAAAATATACTAAGGAAGGGATAATAATACCAAAATTAAGGGTGTGTTTGATAACAAGGATTTTTTTTTATTTGTCCTAGTCGTGGTGGATAGAGTTATGGATTATCTGATACTTATTGTTGGTGAAAGATGGAGATATCTCGTGGAATAAGTCTAGGAGCACAAACAAGAATCATAACATGCATTACTAAACAATGACTAAATTATTTAAAGATGAAAATTTCCTTTTAGAATAATTAATTCTTGTATTATTTTTTTTTTAATAGCGACAATAAATCGCATCTCATCACTATTAATCATTGTAAAAACAATTTTTGTATTATTAGTTCACGCATAGCTTATTTTTTATTCAAATAACTGTTTGGTGTTGTTTGGGAGTTAGGACTCCTATTTAAAAAACTAATCGAAATTAATAATATTTTTAAAACTTTAATAACCTCATAATCAACTTCGAATGTGTGAGTCTGAAATTAGAAATTTCAAGTAAGGTTCAAAATCACTCAATTTCGACGATAATTGAGTGTAATTTCCTGTATTTTCAAGGGGTACTCAGTCCTCCAAATGACTAAGTGGCTCCCCTTACAAATCAGAAGAGATAATAGAATAATTCTCAAGCTAAAAGGGAGTAAACTGGAATATCATTCTTGCTCAACAAGTGATGAAAATTATTTACAACATCAACACCCTTTGTAATCTCACACGTAGGGTCTGAGAAAGGTAGTGCGTATGCAACTTTGCTCCTATTTTGTGAAAGTAGAGAGGTTGTTTCAAATAGACATTTGGCTCAAGTAAAGCATGTAAAAAATAAGTATAGAAAGGAAATACAGTAGTAAGGAAGAAGAAGAGATCAATAACAATAACAAATAATACGATAACCGAAACAAATTTTTAAGCTCATTTAGTTCTATAGACCTATGGTTTTAAATAAATACCCCACATATAACCAACTCTATCAGAAACTTTACTATTGCTCAAGGAAAAAGTGATCATAAAATCACAAGTAATCAAATTGTCTTTGGTTAACTTTCAACTTGTTCTCCATCATTTTGCCAATAGATACATGAAGTAGACCATCCTCCATGAAGAAGGAAGCTTTTGCTTTAGCACAAACTGCAAATTTTTGGCAGCCCAACATACTATTAAAAACACCCTCCCGGAAAAGGAAGTGTTCTTTGACCCCCTTAAGTTTTCAGCAATGCACAGCCAAAAACGAAGAGCTTTAGGCCATTTTCAGGAGGAACATGTCAAGACTCACTAGGAATAACGTTAAAGAAATGATAGACCTCTTCTTTGTCGATGACTCCAACCTCTGTTGAACAAACTGAACAGCATACATGTTTATATGTCTCGCCCATATCAGAACCTGCTTCAGCCTGAGAAGATACACGCCCTTTCTTACCCCCCCTCTTTCGTTTCTTTCCAAGATGTGCCACCACTTGTTCACTCTTGATCTTGCAATTGACCACAAACATTGCTCGGTACTGTGTGACATTCTTTTCATGCCTGCATTATCAAGATTACATCAATTCTGAATTGCAGATATATTATCCCACCCACTAAAAAGCTACAAAAAGGAGCAAAGAAAGCTCGCATCAGACGTAAAATGCACCAAGGCACTTTCTTGATTGAACAGCAGTTTAATTAAATGCAAATGCAGAGCAATGGTCTTAAGATCGGATGGCGACTCAACAGGATTTCAGTTTACAAGTCAATGATAATAATTAAACTGGGTAATGTCATAAAGATGCGTTAGTTCAACGTATAGTAAGAAATTTTATGAATTATTACTTATCAAACAAGAAGATTTCAGAATAATTCTTTAATTCTTGCTTTTGCCAAATGCACTGAACCCAGGTTTCTACTATTCCAATCAAGCAAGAATTAACATCATACCAGTTTAAGTATTCTTTTTATTTACAACTATTCCCAATCTAAGTATTGTTGATGGAAATGACGCACTTATCAATAGATAACAAGATAATATGAAATTCTTTTCTTGACCATCATTTATCTGATTTCATTAGAAGGCTACTGCAATCTCCATTTCTGCCGCGTATCCAGTTGATCATTACCCCTTTTGCTCCTATTTCATCAAAAGATCTTGTATTTGACTATTAGAGCCTATTTTGAATGGGCTTATAACTTATGGCTTATGCTTATTAGTCATACGTTGGAAATCCTAACATATGACTTTTGGCTTATTTTTGTTATTTTAACTTAAAAACAAGTGCTTAAAAACACTTTTTTATCTTATTCAAACACTACAAAAGTGCTTAAAAGCTATTTTGGCTTAAAAGCACCTAAAATAACCTATTCAAACAGGTTGCTACACTATTACTATAACTGAAAAATAGTGGCAGACTCAACCTCTTACCTATGCAACGCACCCTGGGTATCAGAATGAGAAACAACCAAAATTCCAAAAATCATGATATAGTAAGAACAATATCCGAACATCTGAAATAATCAAAGGTCCAACAGATTGCAACCAAAACTTTATGGAGGAAAAATTCTTTTAAGAACTCTGAAAAATCCAAATCCTACTTTTAGGATATCTCTTCTTCTCATTGCTACATAAACTTTCCTAGGAAACAGATAAACAAAAGTAGAGGTAAGAAGATCTGAATATTCTGGCTGACTGTTCCTTCCATAGGTTTGACCATTTTCAAAACGTAATGGTTTGAAAATAAGGACCCAAATCAGTATATAAGTTTGAGAATGCAGGAAGATCCAAATTAGTTGCCTTAAAAGGCAGTTCATTTAGTATTGGAATATAATGGACCTGCATTAAGAAGATGGATATAGATGATTCATACAGCTAACACAACACAATTGGAATTGAACATAGTTGACTGATTGATTGGTTGAAGAAGATCTAAAATACCAACAACTCCAGTGGTAAAGTAACAGAAAATGCAATCAACTATATTGTTTTTTATATTCGCATCACAGGGATATTCTAGAAACAAAAAAGGCCATACCTTTGACAATCTAGACAAAGAGTGGTAAAACAAGCTGGACAATTAAGGATGGCATCAGAAGTACGACCACCCCTTTTCTTTTGGACCCAGACTTCATCTTTGTCATCAAGTTCTGGATCATAAAATTCTGGCTTGACGGAGTAATCTATCTCATCATCATCAGAAACTGACAAAACAACAAAGTAAATATAAATTAGAGAGTAACTCCATATTACACTACAATAATGCAAAAAGATGTTTCATCCGAAGTAAAACTTACATATCTCAACAGTCCTGAGGATTTGACTTTTGGATTTAACAGTATAAGCAACTATCCTCTATACACCCAAAAACTGGTAAAAGTTCACATTGGAATATTCAGGGTTGGTAGGTGATATGATCTGAATTTCTAGCACATGACTACTCACAAGAATGGCCATTTAAAACAATGGTTTAGCTCATTTTAGCAAAAATTATTCATGGACTAGGTAGTGTCATAATTACATGTTTTCAACCTGCACCACGTACCCCGCCTATTCTGTAGAATGTCTGAATCATAACCAAATTTGTGCAACCTATGATTCCTCATAAACTAAACCATTCACCAGATTCCTTGATAACTAAGGAACAAAAAACCATTGAGAGTTATGTCGTATAAAGCTCTTCACTTCCTCTCCATTCCGACGTGAGATTCGCTTCAAGTGTCATGTGCACCTCATCTTATAGAGCTCTTCACTTTCCTCTCCATTCCGACATGGGATTCGCCTGAAATGTCATGTGCACCTCATCTTCCTGGAAGTCTGTCAAGCTCACTTATCCCACCCTCATCACAGTTAGTTGTTAGCTTCTCTAACACAAGTACACAACTAGTTAGGACTGTACATTAGATCTTCTCATTCAATTGTAATCATTTTTTTGAGAAATGAATCAGCCTCAGTTTTAGCTTAAGCCCTTTAGACTCTTTCCTGTAATTCCTTCTCTAAATCTCTACTGTATTTTTTATTAAATTTTCAGTGAGCTCCAATTTCAGATTGCATCAGTAACGTCAATTTCACATTAAGAAATTAAAATATCAATCCATCAATCAATTACGCCTCAACTCAAAACTAGTGGTCATTGGTCAATGACGTGGGTTGAGCACCATGAGGTCTCAGGTTCAATTCCCAGCAGAGACAAAAAACACTAGGTGATTTCTTTCTATCTGTTCTAGCCTTAGTGGACAAAGTTCCTCATATCTGTTGTACAGGTATCCCGTGAAATTAGTTGAGCTGGCCAGAACAAGGTGGCCATACGACTAATGTATACAATAACAGAAATTAGCTTGAGGCGTGCTAAAGACACTATAGATATTTCGATTTCGCCCATACGGCGAAGAACATAATTAGGCAAATCCCCAAAATTTCTACAAGCTCTACCAGTTACAAACATAATTGTTACCTGTTTGCTGAGAGTGAGATGGCGATTCTTCTCCTTCTTCTACTTTATGCTTTTCGTCGTCTTTATTGTTCATCTCTCTTTTGGTCTCACGATGCCGGAGGAAATTGTGCCGGCGCCGGCGACTGTGCGTCAGTTATAGTACAAATTTATTTGGATATTTTTTATAGCTAAAATGGTCCACTAAGTTCGAGATTGATCATTTGTTGTCCTCTTTTATGTATCATGAACAATATTAGTATATGATGTTTGACTACGTATTATTTCATAATATATTGTATTCTTTCTGTTTCAGTTTATATGGTATTTTTTATTTTTTGAAAGTTAAACAGTTTAAGTTTAATTAAAAATTTGCATATGAAATTTTCAAATTTTTTGAACTGAAATTTATATATTTGTAAACAACGTAAAAAGTACTATAAGTCACAATAATTGATAATTCAAAATGTTTAAAAAATACATGAAAAATTTATTATCAAAGATAGATTTATTTAAATCTCAAAATTCGAAATGTGTCATATAAATTGAGACGGAAGGAGTATTGTATTATTTTAATGAATATAATATTTGAATAGACTATATCTTCTTCGTCGTTGAAAAATAAAAATGCATTAAAAATTGTGGTGAAGTGATAAATATTCATCGATATTTAACATTTTCATATTTGAGCAATGAATATAGAGTCATTTTTATTAGGAGCGATTTACCCTTTAAAAGTGATACTTTTCGACACTAATTCGGATTATTAAGCTCCAAAACAAATATTGAACAACGGATGAAAACTCCAAAAAAAAAATTGCAAAAATAAATAAATAAATTTCTCAAAAAAAAGTAATGCTCACTTTTTCTGGCCACCCAAATCTAAGCTGGGGTTTATCCAATGGGGTTCCGACACGTTTGCATCTCCATAGAATTCTATTTTTTAAAAAATATTTATCATTTGTAATTAAGTTGTTTGTTGTTTTATCTATAATTATCTCTAATCTTTTTTCTAATATAAGAATGAAGGATATTTTTCTAAAAAAGTTAAATTGATAATTGTACTTTTTACTTAAACACAATGATTAGGGAGGGAGTATTATCTCATCATAACATGCCAACACATAAAAAATTTACATGATAGAATACAATTTATTCATTTTTAATTATGAATTTTAAATTTGCATTCTGAAAATAAAGTAACTCATTGGAGACCATGTTTACATTGTTTGGTGCGCAATAACACCAAATTAATCCTAACACAACCCTCGACTACCTTCTAACATTTTATCTTTATCTGTGTCCTCTACACTCTCTTATCTAAGGTCGTATATTGTCGAGTCACTTCTAACTGATACTTCTTCGACCTATCTTTGTCTCTCCTCGTTCCAATTATATCTAACCTCTCACACCTCCTCATGGAAAGATAGAGAAGTTATTTTTGACACAACTTCATATATAGGACGTGGCAAGGTATCATTGGAGACTATGTTATACACTCCTTGGTGTGCAACAACATGAAATTAATATTAAGACAACACTCGACTACCTACTAATATCCATACCTTCTTATTTAAGGTCACATTATATTCTATCTAATCATCTCTTTCTCTGATATTTCTTCGACCTACGTCTAATCTCTCACATCTACTCTCTCACGGAAAGATAGAAAAGTTATTTCCAACACAACTTAACGGAATATTACGTGGCGGGGTATGATTGGAGACTATGTTGTACATTCTTTGGTGTGCACTAGCATGAAATTTCAGCTACCTAATGAAAAATGTGTGTGGACCGAAAACACCTTCTTCTTTAGCGATAACTGAAAAAAGTTTTCTCGAAGCATTCAACAATGGCGATAATGGCTTCCGCTGCTACTTCAACTTCGAGGATTTCTTATCCTATCACGCATTCTTTCTATACAACTTGCAATTTCGCTTCTCCTTTTCGTTCTCCGTTTTCTTCTTTGACTAGGAAGAAAGTTAGGTTTTCGATTGGAAATCGAGGGAGAAATCTAGGGTTTCGAAATTGTTCGACATTGAGGATAAGGTGTGGTGCTGGATTGACGGAGATTAAGGAAGATGAGTTCTCCGACGTTGTTTTGAAGTCCGATCGTCCTGTACTGGTTGAGTTCGTAGCTACTTGGTGTGGACCTTGCCGTTTGATTGGTCCTGCCATGGAATCCCTTGCTGAGGTTCTTCTTCTTCGCTTTTTTTCCTCTTTATGTAGTGTTATTCGAATTCTATTCAATTAAATCTTAGAAATGAGGTTGTGGAGGACATAGAATAGAAGGTTAGTAGGCAGTAGTGCGTTGTCTCGCTATCTGTTCATATTAGCAGTCATAGTATTGCTCATGTAGTTTCTTGTCCTTCGTTTTTTGTTAATATATTTGTTGTTTCTTGTACTTCAATTATCCTATTATTTTGATGTATGGACACACATATTAAGATAGAAGGTTAGTAGGCAGTATTGCGTTGTTTCACTATCTGTTCATATTAGTAGTCATAGTATTGCTCGTGTAGTTTCTTGTCCTTCGTTTTTTGTTAATATATTTGTTGTTTCTTATACTTCAATTATCCTATTATTTTGATGTATGGACACACATATTAGGATAGAAGGTTAGTAGGTAGTAATGAGTTGTCTCGCTAATTGTCCATACTACTAGTCATAGTATTGATTGATCCTGCTATGGAATCCCTTGCTGAGGTTCTTCTTCTTCTCTTTTTTCCCTCTTTATCTAGTGTTATTCGAATTCTATTCAATTAAATCTTAGATAGGGGTGATGGAGGACACAGATTAGGTAGAAGTTTAGTAGGTAGTAGTGTGTTGTCTCGCTATCCGTTCATACTAGTAGTCATGGTATTGCTCCTCTAGTTTCTTGTCCTTCGTTTTCTTGTAATATTTGTTGTTTCTTGTACTTCAATTATCTTATTATTTTGATGTCTGGACTATACAGATTAACATAGAAGGTTTAGTAGGTAGTAATTCGTTGTCTCACTATTTGTCCATACTAGTAGTCATAGTATTGCTCCTGTAGCTTCTTGTTCTTCATTTTATTTTACTATATGTTGTTTCTTCTACTTCGATTATCATGTTATTTTTCTGTTTTTACTGTTCAGAATGCTTGGTTATGACTTTCATTACTTCTTTTTGTGGACTGCTTTTCCTTAAGCCGAGGGTCTATCAGAAATAGCCTCTCTTCCACTACACTAGGCATGTTATACTGACAAAAGTGTGTTTGGTGTGAAGGAAAATAACTTTCTTTTTTTTTTTTGGCTGAATGATCATTTCTGATGTTTGCTTAACTTGAATTATTGAAATGTTCTGTTCAAGGCCTTTTTTCCCTTTCATGTAGAGTTAAAGATTCTATTTTTTCTTCAATGAGTATGTTAAACTGATAAAAAGTGTGTTTGGTATGATGGAAAATATCTTATTCTTTTTGCTAAAAAAATCAAATGTGAGGTTTGCTTTACTTGAATTATTGAAATGTTCTCTTCAAGGCCTTTTTATCCCATTTCATGTAGAGTTAAAGTTCAAAAGCTATTATGTCGTCTAGTCCAATGTCCAAAAGCCTTTAGCTAGAGGATACCGTGGATTGACAACTCTGTAGTTTCAAATAGAACTTCGAGTGAGGAAAGATTGAGAAATTTTCATGCAGGAGCCAGTGAACGAGAGCTCCTCATTTTAATGTAGCTCGTTTTCATTTGAATACATCAGCATAATGAAACATAGTTATGTCTTCTTGTGTTGAATCTTGAATCATTAAGCGATTTCCGTCCCTGGTCTTTCTTGTTCTTGATTTTGAAGTAAATGCTTTTCCCTAAAAACATTATTTCCTCTAACTTTTAACGTTCAGGAGTACAAAGAAAAGATCACTGTTGTTAAGATAGATCATGATGCGAGTCCCAAGCTCATAGAAGAGTACAAAGTTTATGGATTGCCAACTTTGATTTTCTTCAAAGATGGAAAGGAAGTTCCAGACAGCAAAAGGGAAGGCGCGATAACAAAAGTTAAACTCAAGCAGTATGTTGATGGACTTTTAAAGACAGTTTCTATCGCGTAATAGTCAGGGAAAAGTTTATCCGTTCTGGTATCTTCATCAGTCTATGATCGACGAGAGGCATTTTTTTGTCTTGTCAGTATTGTGTATCCTGTTTTTGCATATAATTTGATTTGCTTCCTTGATTTAGCCAAGAATAATGAGGATGCATTGTATATTTTAGCTGTCTAATGGCGCGAACCTGTTTGAATTTGTATATTTGAGCTATCTATAAGATGAAAATAATTGTGTATTTTCAGATTTATGTAATATGTTTTCGTTCAAAGAGTGGATGATCGTATTTATACATTTCCTTTTTTCTGCTAACATGAGATGCTTTGTGCATCGGACTGTTCTTTCTATGTTAGAAGCAGTTGACTCTTGACTTCAATTTATACTATTTCCTTGTGGTTTAAGAACAGTTCTGATTTATTCAGAAATCTCATGTGCTGGGACAATACCCTGTTAGAAGTTTATTGTGACGAGCTAAGTCAATGACACGTATTGTCCTGTTTGAATCTTGACCTGCATGGATTTGTCTTTCGGGCTAAGTCATATTAAGCCTCACGACTCAAAGTTCATGACACATACCTAGACCTGCATGGATTTGTCTTTCAGGCTACGTCACATCAAGCCTCAAAAGGAAAAGAGTTTTAAAATATTCAATTTGTTTTTTGGTAAGAACTTTTTTTCTAGACATTAATTTATCATTGTAATAGTTTTTTTGAATTGAATGTGGTTAATTTTTGAACTTGAATTGAAAGATCAAAATAAATATGTTTGATTGAGTGTGGTTAATTTAAGATTGAGAGCATGGGATGATTTTTTTTTTATATAAAATCCACATTCTTTTTAGAAATAGAAGGATAAAACTTATTTGAGTTTGAAATGATAATATTTTTAAATTATGATAAGCAAAAAACCAAAATAAATTGAAAAGTTAAAATAAAATAGAGATAATATGAAGTATTTATACCTTAATTAAATTAAAAATAAAAGAATACTTGAAGAGTATATTGATTAATTTAAACAATGAAATAAATCCAAGCAATATGATAAATTGATAAGAGCTTTAAAATAAACAATTCTTTCCCTTTAATTTCATAGAGATTTTGTCATTATATATATTTCACATTGATAAACAAGATCGTCGTTGAAGTTTTGTTAAAACAATATAATGAAGTGTGCAAATAAGTTAAATTACAATTTGATATAGTTAATACTATTATTCGCGTATCACTCTGCGTTCTAATTTCATCCACCAAGGGCTATTATTACTCCCATTTTTTCATGGTGGAAACGAATAAACATCTTCATCTCTTCAGCTAGTATTACTGATTTCAGTTAAAATTTAACTAAATTAATATCATCCACAAACATTATACATGGATAAAAATTCACTTTTTTTTCTTACAATTCTCTCCATCCTCACATCTCCTTTAAATTTGCCCTATTTTGTGGATAATTCCTAATTTTCACCTCTTATAAATATCTTATATTAATTTTATTTTTAGAAAAATAACAAGCAAATAAAAGAGCCAGAGCAGGCAACAAGTTTGCCGAGCTCATGTAGAACAAGGGAAAATAACTATTATCAAAACAAAGAAAAAAATCCAAAGGTCTTTCAAGAAGAAGAAAAAAAGAAGATTTTATTGAAATTTATATTTAAAAAAAAGGCCTTTGTTTCTTATATCCCTTGAAAATTAATCCTGTGTATCCACACCACTATCCAATAAAAAACTCACAAAAGAATTTGTATATACATTATTTTAATAATTATTTGTTATTTTAATTATTTTTTTACAAAAATTTAGAGATTTTATTTTCGATAAATTCATAAAAAGATGGCAGGAGGATTTGCAGCAAGTGGTGGTGGAGGTGGTGATTATGAAGGAAAGGTTACAGCTTTTGTTATTATGACATGTTTGGTTGCAGCCACTGGTGGTCTACTCTTTGGTTATGACATTGGTATCTCAGGTAATATATTTTTATCCATTTTTTGGTTTTTTTATGGGTGTTCGGTATACACTCGTAAAAGTATATCAAATCAAGAACAAATAATAAAATGGCATTTATAATGGATGTTCTTTAAATCCCTCTCTTGTCATACCTTCGCCTATACATTTTTAGTCGTACCAAGTACGTCCTCTATTTACTATCTTGAAAGTATGTCAGATCAAGAACAGATAGTAAAACGTCTTTTATTATGGATGTTCTTTCAATCCCTCTCTTGTTGTACATTTGCCTATACATTTTTTAGTCATACCAAACACACTCTCTATCTATTACCGTGAAAGTATGTCAAATCAAGAACAGATAGTAAAACGTCTTTTATAAAGGATGTTCTTTGAATCCCTCTCTTGATGTACCTTCACCTATACATTTTTAGTTGTACCAAACACAACCTCTACCTACTATCATGAAAGTATGTTAGATCAAGAACAAACAGTAAATTTGAATCCCTCTCTTGCCGTACCTTCGCATACACATTTTTAGTCGTACCAAACACACCCTCTATCTACTACCATGAAAGTATATCAGATTAAGAACAGACTGTAAAAAGTCTTTCATAATGGATGTTGTTCGAATCTCTCTCTTTTCGTACTTTCGTCTATATATATTATTCATGATGATTTTGCTTCAAAAATTGCAGGAGGAGTGACATCTATGGATGAATTCTTACTCAAATTTTTCCCAAATGTGTATCACAAGGAGAAGTCCATGAAAGAAGGAGGAAACCAATATTGCAAATTCAATGACCATATGTTACAACTCTTCACTTCATCACTCTACTTAGCAGCATTAGTTGCTTCATTTGCAGCTTCAATAACCACGAAAGCATTAGGACGAAAAATCTCCATGCTTATCGGTGGTCTAATTTTCCTAATAGGCGCGGTCCTGAATGGTGCAGCCATGAACTTGGGTGTACTCATTCTGGGGCGCCTATTACTTGGTGTTGGCATTGGTTATGCCAACCAATCTGTCCCGGTTTACCTCTCAGAAATGGCTCCACCTAAACTTAGAGGGGCGCTCAACGTCTGTTTCCAAATGGCTGTCACTCTTGGCATACTTATCGCGAACCTTGTCAACTATGGTACCTCTACCATGAAGAAAAACGGTTGGAGAGTGTCCCTTGTTCTCGCGGCTGTACCTGCTGTTGTCATGACAGTAGGAGCTGTTTTCCTACCAGACACGCCTAATTCATTGATCGATAGAGGTCAAAAAGAGAAGGCAAAGACTATGTTGCAAAAAATTCGTGGTACAAGCAATGTAGACAACGAATTTGAGGATCTTATCATAGCAAGCGACATGTCTAAACAAGTCGAAAATCCATGGGGTAACATTATGAAACCTAGGTATAGACCACAATTGACAATCGCGGTCTTGATCCCATTCTTCCAACAACTCACCGGTATCAATGTCATTATGTTCTACGCCCCTGTCCTGTTTAAAACACTCGGATTTGGGGACGGGGCTGCGTTGATGACAGCTGTCATCACCGGACTCGTCAATGTGTTTGCCACACTTATATCCATATTCACTGTGGATAGATTTGGCAGGAGACCCTTGTTCCTTGTTGGTGGTACCCTCATGATTATCTGCCAGGTAACATTTAATTATCATTAATCCGCCTACATTAAAATTACTTGTTAATGATTAATGAATTCGCCCTTGAAAACAACATGACACACACACACATAGTTCTCTTTTGAAAGTGTAAACAGATTTGTAAAGTTTTTGAAAAGTGTTCTAAGGGGTAAATAAGTAAGACTATACTTTTTATTTATGATTTCTTAAAAGGCGTGCAAAAGGGAAAGTGAATAACTAATATGTGCCTGACAGTAACTTATGAGTTTCACATAAATCCAACAACTTTTGCTCAATCCACTAGATATCTATAAACATTTGACTGTCAGTCGATTTACGACCCTATAAACTTTAAATACAACAGCATTGAAAGCACAATACACTAATAAGTTAGTGTCACTAACTTTGGATGGATGGAGTACTATTTATCATGAGTTCACGTAAACCTAACAACTGTTGCTCAATCCACTAGATATCTGTAAACATTTATCTGTCAGTCAATTTATGACCCTAGACCTCAAATCCTGAATATGTACAACTACATTGAAAGTAGAGTACACTAAGTTAGTCTCACTAACTGCGTATGGATGGAGTGTTATTGCAACTTTTGCTGAATCCACTAAATATCTGTAAACACTTGATTGTCAGTCGATGTATGATCCTATAAACTTCGAATCCTGAACGTGTACAACTACATTGAAAACACAATATACTAAGTTAGTGTCACTAACTGAGGACGGATGTAGTCCTACTTATCATGAGTTCACATAAACCCAATAACTTTTGCTCAATCCACTAGATATCTATAAACATTCATCTGTCAGTCGATTTACAACCCTTAAACTTCAAATCTTGAATATGTACAACTACATTGAAAGCAGAGTACACTAAGTTAGTGACACTAAGTGACTACGGATGGACACGTAAACCCAACAACTTTAGCTCAATCCACTAGATACCTATAAACATTTGTCTGTCTGTCAATTCACAACCCTATAAACTTCAAATTCTGAAGATGTACAACAACATTGAAAGCACAATACACTAAGTTAGTGACACTAAGTGAGAACGGATTGACACGTAAACCCAACAACTTTAGCTTAATCCACTAGATATCTATAAACATTTAACGATCAGCCAATTTATGACCCTATAAACTTCAAATCCTGACTAAACTATACTCTGTTTCTTCTTGTAGATTGCAGTTGGTTCCATCATTGCTAGTGTATTTGGAGTGGATGGTCTAGGAACATTCAGCAAGGGACTTGGAAACATTACAGTTGCCATTATTTGTGTATATGTAGCTGCATTTGCTTGGTCATGGGGACCCTTAGGTTGGCTTGTTCCTAGTGAGGTTTTCCCCATGGAAATTCGATCAGCAGGGCAATCGATCAACGTCTCAGTTAACATGTTCTTCACGTTCATCATCGGACAAATCTTCCTTACAATGCTCTGTGAGATGAAATTTGGTCTCTTCTTCTTCTTCGGAGGATTCGTGGTGATGATGACCTTCTTCATCCTGTTCTTCCTCCCTGAGACTAAAGGTATTCCTATCGAAGAAGTATCGAGGATATGGAAAAGTCATTGGTTCTGGAAAAAGTACATGCCAGCTGACGATAATACTCATGTTTAGAAATCATGATCATAATATATCGTATTGTATTGTCATTAAAATGGATGGATGATCGTAAATATGTTGCTACTCTATACTATGATTAAATTTTTTGTTAATAAACTACATCTCTTTTTTGCTTGTCTAATGTTATTGATGTAATAATTTTTGGGGTTTTTTCCAATGTTGTTATTAATAAGAATCAATTTAATTTTGCAAGTATGATTCACTTTTTTACAAAATTGTTTGTTCTTGTATATTCTTATCGTTTATTCAAATTAATTAATTAGACGAGTGCATATAAATCAGAAGAATATGTGATTGATTCATACACAACCTCGATCAATGGATATCGAACAAGAAAATATTAGTTAGGATTTCGTTTGTTTTTTTCCCGACTATTGTACCTTTATTTATGTCGTAAGATATAATCTTTCTTTATTAAATATTTGTTCTATTAAAATGTTTGTTGACTTGTATTTTGTAAAATTACATTTAATATATTATTGTGTTGACGTGTTTATAACGTTGAAAAATAGTTACTACTTAGAAAAAACAGAGGGGAAAAATATTATCTTGAATTTTCAAAATGTCAAATAATTTAAGGTTACTTTTTTTTTAAAAAAAAAAGAAGAAGATAATTTGAGACGGAAAAAGTAGAATAAAAGCTACTCAAACCAAAACTTTCTGGGATCTTATGCATAAAGAGGACAAGTTGTGGATACACACCCACTACATAAAGGAGCAACAGGTGCAGGTTATGCCCATTCCAGCACAAGCATGTTGGATTACAAAGAAAATGTTGGAAGCTAGGACTCAATGGAATCAAGTGCAACATTTGGTAAAGAAGAAACATGGTATTATACAACAAATCTATCTCGGATTGATGGGAGAAGGGACCAGAGTTTCATGGAAATGCTTAATGTTTGCCAATTCTGCTAGGCCTAAAGCTATATTTACTATGTGGCTACTAGTGCAGGCAAAGCTACTCACAAAAGATAGGCGTGGAATAGTATATTAGATTGGATGCAAAGTCAAGAGAACATAGGAGGGGATTGGGATCACCATTTACAGTGGGTCCTCAAGAATGCAAGAGGGAAGACTCAAAGAGCTCAGATTTTTAAATTGGTATTTACTGAAACTGTGCATGCCATATGGATAGAAAGGAATGCTAGGATTTTTGAACAACAGGCTGTGGTTAAGATTAGATTAACTAGAAATATTGCTTATGCTTGTAATATTAGAGCACCTTTGTGTGCAAAGGTTGTAGTACAATCATGGCTTGTAAAGTCATAGTTTTGTTGAGATTGTTGAGGAGTATGGTAGATAGCAGTTGGAAAGGAAGTTGTAGTGAATGAGACTAAGGTGGCTGTGGCAGCCAGCTTGATTTGTAATTCTGATTCGGATGATTAATAGAAAAGTTAATTACCTAAAAAAAAAAACGGTGTGCTATAAGGAATGGTAACTCTTTTCTAATTTTCTACCCCTTTGAATATGATGACTTTTTTGTTCAATGTATTTTATGGTTTTTGGTAAAACCTGTGAAACACATGCAACCTTTTTATAGTCCACTTTAGTTAAAAAGAGAAAAATAATACTAAACTTTGTATTAAAGTTCATTCAAAGCCCTAAAAAAGGAGGGGGATAAAAGTTGTGTACAATGACTACAACAAACAGGTCATTTAATACAAAACTAGAATGGACCAAACAATTCATCAACAAAATGTGGTTGAGAACCTCCTTATAACTTTTGTAGGATAAACTCGCAAGAATGACTGAGTTGATATACCAGATGATATTTTATAAGAGGGTATTTTTTTAGTCGAATTCTTCGTACCAGTTTTATTTAGTGTGATTTTACATCTTTCGTATTATTTATGCATTATTAAAAATGTATAAATTGATCTCATGCACATTCGAAAAATAACGTCTGCAAATTTTCTTAAAGATTTCAAAATATAAAAAATAAAATTGTGGGGCCAACTTAAACCTAGTAAATGAATTAGTGATCAATTTCAAAGTTTCAAGTTTAAACACAAAAAATTCTACACTCTGGATTGAGTTTGGTGGGTCCAATAAAATGGACCCCCACTCTGACAACCATAACTTAAGTTCTCCCTTATCTTCTTTTTTTTCTTTTTTTTAAATATATATATATATATATTTATATATTTATATTTTCACACTCAAATAGGTGACATAATATAATAAACGTGTTATTTAGATATATATAAGTAGATACTTAAATTTGCATAAAATTGAATAAGTAAACACACACATTCTACATGACGTTCTTTGTGTTAATTCACGTGAGATACACCCGAAGTGATTTGTATTATGCAACGTAAGACGCATGTGTCTACTTATTCAACTTTATGCAAGTTTAAAGTGTCTACTTGTGCACATCAAAGTTGGAGAACATAGATGCCAGTTGAAACTAAATTAAAATATACATTTATGTATTATGCCTTTTTGGGGTCTGATTATTTTTAATTTGTTTGAAAAATTATGTCCCAAATTTCTAATTTTTTCTTAATCAACTAGGTTTTCAAGGTCGAGGCAATTTTAATTTGCACACCCCTATTTATACTTGTATAATATATATTTTTTAGTCTTAATCTGAATTTGCATCAGAAAATTCTATTTTGAAAAGTAAAACGTGTTTTATTAAAGATAATTTTATTTTCAGAGCTCAATTTCAAAACTTTTGTAACTGCAAATAAAGGATAGTTAGCACCCATCTTTGAATGATAATTTGCTCCTTTCATAAAAGCAAAAAGTTGAGAGGATCAAAAGAGAGATTTTTCTGGTTTTATTATAGTGGTTAAAGTCAATATTATTATTATTATTTATTATTTTATTAAAGATGATTTAAAATATAAAAAATTTTAAAAGTATATATATATAACAATAATAATGTTTTTCGCAAAGAAATTCGAATGAATCATTATATATTCATATGAATAATAAATATTTAATAAATTTAAAATGAAAAATTTAAATAGTCACTGTTGAAAAGACAACTCAAGCTGAAATACATCTTTCTAAATTTGAACAAAAAGAATTACTTCCTCTGTTCATTATACTAAAATAAATTATTTATTTTAACAAATTAATTTTTTTATTATTCTCTTTTAATTTAAATATACTTTTTAAAATAATAAACTCGATTGTTCTTCATTTCTAGAGTCAAAGTCAAAATCTCGTGGTATTCAAAATTTAGTTTACTGGTTTGATTAATTTGAATTTAAGTCAAATAAGTTTATTAAGGAGTAAAATTGTCTTTTAATATAGTATTCTTCCTTTTTAGAGTCGAAGCCAAAATCTCTTGGTATTCAAAATTTAATTTAGATTAGCATCAAGTAAATTTATAGAAGAAATAAAATATATATATATATATTTTTCATCTTTAGAGTTGAAGTTCAGACCTCTAGGTATCTGAAATTTACTTATTTAACTAATCTGATTCTCGTCTAGTAAGAGCATTATAAGTTAAAAGACCTATTTATTTAAATATTTTTACTATAACATGTCTTTTGAATCAATTTGTGTGTGTGCTAATTTTATTGAATAGTTGTTATCTCTCACTAACATAAATATTGAATAACTTTATCCACTAAATCTTAAACAAATAAAAAATAGGATCACCAAATATTTTTTCTTTCGTAGGTTGAGATTTTTTTATTTTCTTGGACGTACGGTGTTGAAAGTCCAACCTCTTATTAGTAGGCATTTGAACATGAACTTGAAATTCTAATTTGATATTATTGATTTAGATAAAGATTATTCTGAAATTGAAATTATGTCCGGTCATTAAATTTTGCAAGCAAAGATATAAAATCATATTGCAATTTTTTCGTAATCATGAAAATTCACTATTTACAAAAGGCATAATACATAAATATGACCCTTAACTTGGTGTCAACTGGCAACTATGACCTTCAATTTTGGGTGTGCACAAGTAGGCACTTTAACTTGTATAAAATTGAACAAATAGACACACATTTCCTACATGGCATAATACACGTAGGACACAAAATTGCCATGTAGGTGCCATGTAAGACGAATGTGTCTATTTGTTCAATTTTATACAAGTTAAAGTGCCTACTTGTGCACACCCAAAGTTAAAGGTCATAGTTGCCAGTTGACGCCAAGTTAAGGGTCATGTTTATGTATTATGCCTTTACAAAAACTTTCAATTTTCTTCGATTCATATACAAGTATCATTTATCAAATAAACAAGCTTACCTAAATTAACGATTAGCAAAGGATTCCTAGTGATAGCACCAACTGATTTTAAGTGTGTTTTATGGAAAGGGGGAAAATTGGTTGACAAAATAGAAATCAAGTATTTTTTTGCAAAATTCAAATTATGATCCCATGTTTTAAAATTTAGGGTTTGAAGTCACAAATTTAAAATTAGACCTTTTTGGTACATTTAGCATTTAAAATCAAAATTTGAACACATAATTTGAAATCACATGTCCAGGCAATTTAAAATAGAATTTTAAAGATCATCTTACTAATTACTTTCAGTGTTTTAAAAAGTGGAGACGTGAAAAACAACGATTCATTTAGTATGAGGCGAGCGTTAGCCTTATGTATTTTTTTTTCTTAATTTATTATATATTAAAATAGTAAAATAACACAAAAAATTATCATAATATATATTACTAGTTTTAAGAAAATTAAAACATGATTAAAAAAAATAAAACTTTTAACACAATCTTACAAATGTAAATAATGTTAATACCCTACCTCATAACAAACCTGAGGTGAGCAAGGGCGAAGCTAAGTGTGGGTTCGACAAACTCAGTAGCTTTACCGTAGACTCTGCATTTGTATTAGAAAATTAAATAAATATATATGTATATTAATTTGTGAACTCCTAAGAAAATTGATTAATAACTCAGTGGTAAAAAAGGGGTTATAGAAATATTTTCCACACTAGTGTGTGGGTTCGAACCAAAACTCCTAATCCTGACAGCACCTCTAGCGAGCCTCAAAAATCCTAATCCAAACTCCGCCTCCCATGAATCTCAAAACTGCATTTTAAAACACTAATTACCCCTACTTACATTTTGATTTACTATATGAATGTTTAACATGTTTTTTTAAAAATAATTTTCAAAAATCTTGTTAAACACAAAATAAAATCAAATAATATTTTGCTAGTGCTTTGTAGTAACTATTAAACATAATTCCATTGGAGTAACAAATACTCCTTCATTCATATTTAGATTTTTTGAGTTTAAATTTTGATACAAAATCGCTTTTTTTTAGAGAACGTTTTACATTTTAAAATGAAACTTTTTATCGTAAATTTGAATTTATTTCAGTTTTCAATGTGAATATCGAACCCCGAACGAAAAAACCAAAAAATTAACTTGGTCCCACCCAACCATGTGCCCTCCTCCTGTCTCCACCAGCTCCTGCCTCTCAATCATTTGACCCCCCACCCCACCCCGTGCTCCCATTTCTTCTGTATAATTGATGTTTTTTTTTCTTATCTCAGTAGAAAATTCTGTATGTCGACGTCGGTAGAACCAAACGGCGCCGTTTTACTCGATTCTTCCGCCGGCTCCGGTGGTGGAGTTGCCAATAGTAATGGAGCTTTGACGGTGAAGAAACCGCCGGCGAAAGACCGGCATAGTAAAGTTGATGGAAGAGGAAGACGTATAAGGATGCCAATTGTTTGTGCTGCTAGGGTTTTTCAGCTTACTCGTGAACTAGGTCATAAATCCGATGGACAAACAATTGAATGGTTGTTACGTCAAGCTGAACCTTCGATTATAGCTGCAACTGGTACTGGAACTATACCTGCTAGTTTCTCTACTGTTTCAGTTTCCTTACGAAATTCCATTTCTTCTGTTTCGGCTCCGATGGATCATAAGTTGTCGTCAGCATCACCGTCGCCGTCATTGTTACATCCGTTGATTTCTCAGGCGCCGTTTTTGCTTGGGAAGCGTTTACGGTCTGAGGATGATGATAACGGGAGTGGAGATAAGGATGTAGGTCCTCCTGCTGGGTTTTGGGCTGTTCCTGCTAGGCCGGATTTTGGACAAGTTTGGAGTTTCGCTGCACCGCCGCCGGAGATGGTGGTGCCGACACATTCCGCGGCGGCGGCGGGAGTGATGAATTCGCAGCCGTCGAGGTTTCTTCAGCAGCAGATGGAAGAGGCATCAGCTGGTAGAGTTGGGAATTACTTTCCTATAGCTCAAGGGCATCTGAATTTGCTAGCTTCTCTGTCGGGTTCGGGTTCTGGACCGCCTTCTTCCGGGAGAAGGGACGATGATGGACAATGAAGAATATATGAAGTATTTGCTGTTTATTATATGTATAAATTGAGTATTGTTGTTCTTGTTTGTTCGTATTGTTAATTTTTAGGGATTAGATAGTGTAGTGAGTGAGAAATGAAGCTAGGTTTTGTTGCAATTTGTTGAATTATTGCTAGGATTAGCGTGTTTGCTTGTTCGTTCGATCGTTCCATCATTGCATTTGTTAGGGTTTCAGTTCGTTTAAGTTATGAGTGATGTAGCGATGAAGAAAGAGAGATAAGACGAGTCGCAAGAATCTAAGGGAGATTCTTGTGATCGATGAATTTGGTTGGAATTACCACTACAAGCACAGAACTGCTCAATAAGTGCTTGGCCATTTCGATAATGGTGAGTGGAGAAGATAGTTATTTAAGTGTGGTCTACGAAAACCTGTAGTTCCGCATGAATGTTTTTTGTAACGAAACCATGGAGGTTTCTGATGAATGAATTGAATTCTGTAATTTGTTGAAACTTACTTTCAGTTTGAGATAATCTCTCAGACTCAAATGAGTGTTATGGAATTTGTTCCTTTTGATACATTGTGCTTCTTCTTGATTGAATGATTTTAACGTGTTCTCGTGTATGAAAAGGCTCACTTGTCACTGGTGAAGTGATGTATGGTAGGGTGTAAAATGAAATCGTTGGAGTGTATTGGTTGAAACCAATAGAGTGCTATGGCCATTGTAACTGTGACGTTGTCGAGAGCCTTGATTGAACATGGTAATGCTTTTGAATTGTATTAGCTGATTTTGAAATGTTGGGTACCTACAATTTATGCTTTCTTTAATTAGTCTTAGTAAATAAATGTCTATGAGGCTTGCGATCCGTTCCAACATATATACTTGCAGTGAGCGCCACATTTTGAAGCCGAGAAGCTTGAGTTTCAACTTGAGAACTATTTGATGATGCGGAAGTCTATGTTATTATCTTCATGCTATACATTGCTCAGTAGTACTCGGAAGACTAGACTTCTGAATCTAGTTGTTGAATCATGTGCTATTTCGAGTTGGAGGAGGATAAGAGTGCGTGCTGCAGTATGCTGTACTTTTTTTTCTCTTAAAGCAGTCAGAGAATTCCGCTCTGCAGCATCTGAGATTAAGGATGCAGTTCAGCCTTTTGCATTAGATTCGGTAACTTGTACATTATGTCTATTTATTGATTGTAAAAGATCACTTGGCTTGAAGACGGGCTGATATTTAGAGGACTCAAATGGGTTTGCAAGTTTCACCTACTTACTCTAAAGGTTACGAATTTGATGTTTTTGCTGTCTATTCAATATAATATAGAAATTTTAACTGACTACAAATAATTTCTGATTGAATGCTTAGGCTTCCAGTGAAAATGTGCTCAAGTTCTGAAATGAATTGGTGAAAGAAGATCAGATTGAACTATTAGCCTGGCATTGTCTGAACTTGTGGAACTCTTTTCAACTAACACGAAGACTTCAGCAGGTAATATCCTTTTTAAGGTTGGAAAACTAACCGTACATCGTTATAAATAGTTAAGCAGATGCTTTGAGCTTTGGTAAAAATCTTTTTTGAGATCTTAGAATTTTAAGAGGATACTGAACATCCATGTGGTAATCGGACCTCGAAAATAAAGAGAAAGGAATGATTTACTAACATCTAGTTTGTTTAAAAAATAATTTCTATGTGCAGACAGGAAAGACTTACTTTCATCTTTGAGACGTGAGATGTGTAGGACATTCTGTTTTCTTACATTTGTTCCCTTGTATAAGATGCCGCAGAGTGTTTTCTTTTTCTTTCCCGTGAGGCGTGAAGGCTCTCTTGTCAACACTATATGCAGAAAATCCGAGAGATCTATTAGATTGTAACTTTCTTGTTTGATACGATTTTCAGAAGAAGGGTTTGCAGACATACAGTCCAACTATGTTGGTCGAACTCTTCAAAAATGCCACGAGTGTGTGTCGGATTCTTCAAAGTAGTGCAGTTTTGGACTCCACATGCGATAGCTTTCTTCTACATTAGTCCGGTGGAAAGGTACTCGTGCAGTGTCAGTATCGGAATTCGGAAATATTTTGGCTGATAATTCTAGCTTAAGAATGTCAAGTGTTTGTTGAACAGGGATTCCTTTTGAATATGTCTGCTAATCTGCAACATCTTTTGCATCATTCTTTATGGTGCAATCGGTATATAGTCGGTGATGAAACTAGTAATTTCATCTAGGGTGTTCAATATTTAACATATATGTATGAAGAGTAATTTTTGACTTATATATAGAGTATAATTTTCCGATGAAGGATGTTCAACTGACCATCCTTTGGTCAATATGGCTCCGATTACTATATATTGTTGAAGCTCCTTAGTGCAGTTGCATTTGAGGTTCATACGAAGAAGGAACATGAGTAAGAATATGCAGTTTTAAGGGCTTTGTTTAGTTCACAACCCACATGGGTCATATGGAAATCTTCTTTAAGCCTCGGTGGGCAAAGTTATTTGGTATTTGTGTTTGTTGATGGACATGTACTTGGTGGAATAGTCGAGGTGCTTGCCTTCCACCTAAGTTGTGCAGGAAAGGCGCGAAGCCAATTCCAAGGAACAATGAAGCTTCATAGGGTCTTTATGTCCAGGTGCAGGTAGTTCGTTTCTTCACAGACATGTCTATTTCACGGAGCCTCTCTCCGAAACAGTGTCCAGATCGTTACGCCTTTCGTGTGGGCCAAGTACATTTTGATGTGAAGGGGTTGCGTTTGGGCGAATTTAATTTTAGGAAAAACTACAGGAAATGGCAAACTTTCTTATATATTTAAGGCATATAGCTATAGTATATTTTATTTATTTGTTATAGATTTATTTAAATATTAAATAGCAAATATGCTACTACCTCTTAATCATTTATTTTCAGGCATGTTTTATGGTCATTGTTTCCTATGTTTACCATCTCCAAAGCTTTCTCTTTCTATATCCCTAAATCAATGTTATTTTTTTTTTTCAAATTTCATTCAAATTCATATATATACATTGTCTTGTTGTTCAACATCTTTCTCAATTAGTCATTGCCCATAGGTTAATATACATGTATTTTTGTATAAATATATTTTAATTCATGTATTCATATTGCTCATTGGTTAATATACATGTATTGTTGTATAAAAATATTTTAATTAAGTGAATTCATATTGCTCATTGATTAATATACATGTATTTTTGTATAAATATATTTTAATTCAAATATATTTTCTCACTTGGTCATTGTCCATTGGTAGTATCAATGTTTTTTTTTGTATATATTTAGTTAATATTCATGTATCTTTGTATGTATATATATTAAATCAATGTATTCATTCGTATTGCCCATTGATTAATATTCACGTACTTTTTGTATATATTTAGTTAATATCCATCATTTTTGTATGTATATATATTAAACCAATATATTCATTTGTATTTGTATGTTAGTTAATTGTATTTATTTATTTTAGTAATTATTTTCTAACTTAATATTTATGTTTTAGTTTAGCCATTATCATCGGAAATCAATAACATAAGTTAGTTTGTAAAGTTGAAAGGATTTTTTTGGTTCATAAAATTGGTCATTAGTTCACACAAATGTGTGCATGTTTTATTTATAATGATTTTAATATCCGAGTATTTATTTATTAAATTAACAAAAAAAACACTCAGTAACCAAATAAAAACTCTTTTATAGGTAATTATGTATTTGTTAATTTAATAATGGGAAGTTGAGAATTTGAGGGGCATAATTTAAGGACAATAAGTTACAATAGCAGAAATTACCTTATTTAATGCGTTACAAGTATAACTATATTAATGTATTAAAAAAAATTTGAATACAGCTAGATTATGACATGAACTATAGTCATTTTTGATAAATATCATACTTATAGCTATTTCAATTTAATAACCCTAAAACTATAGTTATTTTTGTAAGTTGCTCTTAATTTTACAAGTTAATATGGGTGGTGCCCAAAACAGCCCGAAAAATATTTCATGCCCAACCCATTTGGATATTAGTTGGATGGTGAATGTATGGATTAATTTTGCCACACCCCTAGCTGTATTTAGAGTGAAAAACTTCAAAATGTTGAATAATGTAGTGAAAAACTTATATTAAGGCCCGTTTAGACATGCGATATATATGAAATCAGATGTATATGAAACTAGATTGATATGAAGTTGAAGTTTTATTTGGACATGCAATTTGAATTTTTTAAATTGTATTTTTTCCCCTTAATCATGAAAACCGCACAAATAGCGAAAACTATGAAAGTTTTCTCAATTCTTATACAATCTTATTAAATGAGTAAATTATAGTTCATAAACAAGACATCAGAATATCTTAAAGCGCCGCATTAATAAATCGCATATGAAACTTGTCTTTTCTACTCACGTGAAGGAAGTCTTTTTTTCTAATCTTTAAGTTTTTTTTTTTTGAGATAAAATATTTAGCAAAATATTTTGATCGATCAAAAATTTGAAAAAATATTCTTCCATACCAAACAAGCCCTTAAAATAGAAAGAAAGAAACAATAATTACACAAGATTCATGGAGAAGTAGCTAAGATTAGTTTAGAAAGTTAACACAATTCAACGTCAACTTAATTGAAAATTATTGTTAATGTCATAGTTTAGAGGATATAAAAACATAAATCTATACCATAAATCTTCCCTAAATCGTGGTTTAATTTTAATATTGACATCGCAACACGGTTAGACTAAATTAATTATATAGTGTTCTTTGACTTTCTTTATGAAGGTGAAAAACTCTAACTTGTTGATAGTGTAGAGATTTTCTATGCTGTCATATTGTATTGTTTTGATGAATATAGTATTTGAATAAGTGGTATCGTCTTTCTCCATTACATAATGTCATACATCAATAATTTGAAAAATAAATCTAAAAGAAAAGTACGATACAAAGTAGAAATATCATATATAGAGTAATTGACAACATATGATTATTAACTAATAAAGCCAAAATGAGAGTGAAAAAAAAAAGAAAAGATAACAACACGATCACATCAACTCGGTAATTACACAAAATTAGATTTTTTATCATTCCATAACAATAAATTTAACGATAACATACAATAAAATTTAAATACTAATTAAAACAAAAATTATAAAGTAAACAATACATACAATACAATTAAATTTAAATAACAATCATTAAACACGTTATTAAGGGGAGTGTCAAAATTAACAAGGGGCAAGTAAAATGAAACAGGATAATACTAAGGAGTCGTTTGGTAGGATGTATTAAAATTTTTAATACGTGTATTAACCATGGTATTATTTAATTTTTTGTGTAGTAGGATTTCAAATATATTATAGAGTGTATAATTAATACGTAACAAATTATGATGTCAGCAATATTTGAGTTGCTAATACATGAATAAACATGTGTAAAAATGAAACTATCCTTAATACGCCCAACCAAACCATGAATAAGAAATAATTTCAATAAAACTAATTCTAACTTACTAGCCTCATCATTTTTTTTTTGAAACCCTAGTATAACCCGTAACCACTACCATCTTTGTTACATCATCCGTCTTTCGGAGAGCACTTGTGCGCACTAGGTAAATTCAACTATGTAATAGCTTGCAAACCACACAACAGATGTAAACCATACTAAACAAGCCCTATGAAACATGCTTGACTCAAAAAACATTGAGGAATGCTACTAACCTCATCAGTGCTAATACAATTTATTTTTAGGCGTTTGGCCATGCAATATGAAATCATCAGATGAAATTAGCGTTTGAACATGCGATTTCACGTTGATTTCATCTCATGATTTCATATCATGAGATGGAATCTCAAATTCTCCAAAAATCATGACTTGGGATTTTCCAAATACAAAAATTGACCCACAAGTTTATATTTTGTAAAAAAAAAGCATATTTATATCTACTAGCCGTTTGTTTCTTATGTAAATAAAATTTATAATTCATATAATTACTTTTAAACCGTTTATATCTCATATAACAATTATTCTCACCAATATAAAAAAGAATTTACTTCAAATTAATTCTTAATTTACCATTTATATTCACCAAATTCATGATTTTTTAATCAAAATTTATAACTATTTCATTCATATCATTGCTTAATAAATTTTTTTAATCATTATATTGAGTGGACAAGACTAACCACCGTGGCATTAATTGAAAAATAATTTTCTTAGCTATTAACAACTTGAATACTACAACTTATGTTCAATTTAATTTTTTTTATTGAACTAAGATTTGATCAATAAATGTTATATTTTTTAGAATAGTTTTGTGATAATGTATTATGCAATTTTAATTTTTTTAAAAACTTATTTGGTAAGATTGTATAAAAAATTGGAACAATTTTAATAATTTTACAATTTATGAAATTTTTATATTTATGACAAAACCTATAACATAAAACGTGCAAATATTTCATATCACATGGCGAAACGGATTATTCTTATATACTCCGTCAAACAACTTGGTATAGGGTATAAAGCTATACACGCGATAAACACGTTTAAGAGTAACCCATAAATACACGGAATTTGAAAATATCAAAAAAAAATTATTCCAAAAAACAAAGGCCATTTCTGATAATCCATCAAATATTTGATTTCGTTGTTACTTGAAAATGTCATTGAATCCTAAATTATTTGCTCATGGAATGCCAGTTCCATTTCTCAATGAATTGTTCGTCTTCGCAAGCGATGCAATTGAATTTCAGATCGATAACATCCATCGGTATTGAATTGTTCTTTCTTATTGATTTGCATTCTTCCAATTTGTGCTCGTTATTTGGTTCTTGAATCGATCCAAAATGCTGATATAGTTCTGAAATGATTGCAGAAAAAGATTACTTTTTTAAGGTGATGCATTAAGTTTTTGAGTGCTCCTTATAATGAATGACAAAAGTCCCACATTGGTGGTTAATGAAATGGGTGGAGGCGTATCCAGGAGGGGGTCACCGAGTTCATGTGAACCCATACTTTTCTCCTAAAATCATATATAGTAGTGTTATATTTTTAAAAAAAAATTTAAATATAGATGTGTGAACCCACACTTGAAGTATTATATAATGCGGTGCGATGATGATTGGGTGCACCTCTTTAAGTGATGTTAGAAATTTGAATCTTTTATTTATCTTCTTTTATTTCCTTTCTAAAATTGGGTAACGCCTCTCTAAGTGGTTTGGATAGATAAAAAATAATTTTGGACCTATAATTTTAAAATTTTAATGGTTTTCAGTCATAAGAACCTAAATGTTAAATCGATCAAATTTATATCTTAGATCCACCTTTTCGTAATAATGCACCCATCATCTCAAAATCCTATATACGCCTCTGCCTTATAAGGCTTGGGCAATTCTCCTCCCTTTGAGCTAGCTTTTGGAATATGAGTTAGGCGCAAGACCTAATTTCACAGTCCTTCCTTTGAGCTATTTTGAGCTAGCTTTTGGGTTGCAAGGTAGGCTCAAGACTTAATTTAACATTAGCTATTTTGAGCTAGCTTTGGGTTGCGAGGTAGGCTCAAGAATTAATTTAACATGACAGTATGACATAGTGATTAATGAATTGAGCTAAGAAACATGACGTGTTAGGTTCAAATCTCAGCAACAACAAAGTTATATGAGTTGTGAATTAGGCGCAAGACTTAATTAAACATGGAATTATGACATAGTGATTAATGGATTGAGCTGAGAAACATGACGTGTCATGTTCAAATCTCTGCAAAGACAAAAATATTGGGTGATTTCCTCTTATTATAAGTTTGGATGGACTAAGTTACTCGATAGTTGTGTTGTTAGGAGGTAACAGGTAGCGCGTGGAATTAGTTGAGCTGGACCGGACATGAAGTGGGTAATCATTGATTCTTCTTTGCATTCTTCCATTGTGCTACCTTTATTTTAATTTGTTTCATCTCGTTAATTGGTTCTTGAATCAACTCAACACAAAATGTTGATAGTTCTGAAATTAGGATTTTGGGATGAAGTCTTTGTCTTTTTTAAATCAACGGTAGGAATTGAAGTATGTATTTGTGTAGTGGCTTAATTTTCACAAGATTACTTTTTAAGTAGATGCGTTAAGTTTATTGAATGAGTCACCCAAGGATGTGATCTAAGAAATGTGTTGAGAAACACGATGTCCTCCTGTTCAAATTCTAGTGGAGGCTAATACGCTAGGTGATTTCTTCTTATATATCCAAGCTTTGGTCGATACAGTTATTTGGTACCTGTGTTGGTGGGAGATAACAGGTAGTCCGTAGAAATAGTTGATACGTACAAGTTGGACCGGACATGAAGTGGGTAACCGCTGATTCTTCTTTGCGTTCTTCCATTGTGCTACCTTTATTTTAATTGGTTTCATTTCGTTACTTGGTTCTTGAATAAATAAAGGTTTCATTTTGTTACTTGATCCTTGAATAAATAAAGGTTTCATTTCGTTACTTGGTTCTTGAATAGACCCAAAATGCTGATATAGTCTTGAATTAGGATCTTGGGTTTAATTGGCGTTATGAATTGAAGTATTATTTGTATAGTTAAGCTTAATTTTCACAAGATTAAGTAGATGTATCAAGTTTACTGAGTGAGTTGTGGATGGAGCGGCTAGCTGTTTGTTGTTCTATAATTGTTGTATTGAACTTAGGGAACTTTGAACGTTATTTCTCGCTGTTTTCCCCCCTCCAATTTTGGACTTTTTAACCCGTTAATGATATCCGGGTTGACATGAATTGTGAATATTTGCTTTTGCAGTTTAGGAGAAGTACAAGCAAAAGGAACCATTTATTTATCAAATATCCGGATGGTCTTTGTTGCAAAGAATCCTAGGGATAACTTCATTGCTTTTGACATTCCCTTGGTATGTAATGCTCGTCCTTCTTGCTTTCAATTGCCTGATTCTGTAAGAAATATACACTTTATGAATCATGAGGAAAAAGTAGTTTCTGCTCCAAATCCATGTCGTTGTTTGTTTGATTCGTTTCTTGTTTATATTTATTTGAATTTATCCGATAAAATTGCAACAAGACTGATGTCTTTAGGTTCCAGGATAACCATATGCCCTCTTTTGTTTAAATATCTCAAAAATCTAGAGTGGCTAATCTTCTTATGTTAGTCTTATTGGACTATATTTCAAGTTGTTGTCTAGAATCTTGAATGAAGGTTCCAGAGATACTAAAACATTTGAGTTTTCCCGACTCTGCACGTGCCTATATCTGATATACTGTTGTCGGTTAGTTCTAGCTAGTTTTGTCTTGCTTATCCTTCCTTACTAGTAGTTGTAGTATTTCTCCTGTAGCTTCTTGCCCTTCGATTTTTGTTACTATCTGTTGTTTCCTGTCCCTTTTACAGAATGCTTTTTCTTGCTTTCTATTGTATCTTTCCATGGTTCTTCACTCCCGTTTATTTCCTTCTCTGACATGCTTTTTCTTGAGTTAAGGGTCTATCGGAAACAACCTCTCTACCTCCCAGGTTAGGGGTAAGGTCTGCGTACACTCTACCCTCCCCAAACCCCACTTATGAGACTATACACTTGGTATGTTATTGTTGGTTAGTTCTAGCTAAGCAATATCGCCTGTGCATTTGTTGTCTATATTATTGTTTGTAGGGGTAACTATCTTAGACTTGAACAGTGTTGTCCAAGGCCGTTAAGCCCTGAAGCTAGCTGCGATATAGGGCACAAGGCGATAAGGTGTGCATCTCATTGCCCATATGATCCGACTTGAAGAGAGCAACACTGAATAGTTGTTGTTTGGTTTTTGCTACATATGTATCTTTTATCTCTTCAATCACGCTTTTTTTTTTTCACTAAAACTCGCGCTTTATTTCATCTTTGTGCTTAAAGCACTAATAAAGCTTCCGTATGTATTTTTTTAAACATTTGGTATCGCTACACTTGGATGACTACTGTTATGTGATGTGAGATAGTTCAAACATTTCGTTCAATTCTATCTTTTCGTAGTCGAGTTTTGCTTCACTACTTGCATGTATCTCTGTTCTTATTGCTGTGACATGCTGTCTAGAATTTGATATATTTGTGTGACGAGATTTAAAAATGGTCGAAGTAGTTGAATAAGAGAAGAGGTGGATCCAGCATTAAGAGTTAGTTGGTTCAAAGGAGTTTTTCCCATGCCTTGATGAATTCCTCTCTTTCTCTCTTACTTGAAGACTATGTAGTTCCGTCAATTACTCCATCCGTTTCAATTTGTTTGTCTGGTTTTGACTTGGCACGGAGTTTAAGAAAGTAAAACAGACTTTTGAATCTTGTGTTCTTAAACTACAAATATGCAGAATGTACCGAAATGTCCTTTAATATTGTGGTCTTAAGCATGTAATGCGGAAAGTTTGAGTTGTCAAAAAAAGGAACGAGACATTCTTTTTGACACTCACTTAAAAAAAAGTAAGACAAACAAATTGAAACGGATGGAGTATTTTGCTGATAATTGCTCCATCTGACCCAAATTTACTTCATTCTGCAGCTTTTTGTTCATGGTGAAAAATTAAACCAACCAATATTCTTCTGCAAAAACATCTCTGGATATGTAAATCCGGTAAGTATAATAGATAGATAGATATATTTGTTTATGGACTACATATCTACCTTACTTCAGATGACTAATTTTTGTCTATTTCAGGTTATACCAGCAAATGATAACGAAAATAGCGTAATTCCTCATTCGTTTAAGATTATGTTCAAGGAAAGTGATTGTGAGGCTTTCATTCCATTATTTTTCAAATTAATTGGAAAAGTGAGACGACGTTACAGAAGGTCAAGGGCAAAGCATCGCGTAGATCCTCTTCATGAAGCAACCAAAACACCAGTCAATGAGATGACGAGATATGCGTATGTCACATTGCTTGCTTTTTGTACAATGAAGTTACTCGCTCTGTCCCAATTTATGCATCACTTTCTCCTTTCTAGTTTGTCCCAAAAAGAACGAGAAATTTCTATATTTAGAAACAATTTACCGAGATGATTTATAGCCCATATAACTTTCTAAGACATGTTTTTGACCACAAGTTTCAAAAGTCTTTCTTTCTTATTTTGCAGTTATGTCGACCCCAATGATTCGACAAGTATCTTCTTGCAGCAGCCTACTCCAGAGTCTCGACTCAGCAGTCGTATGAATCAGTCGCAGCCTAATGCTGAAACATCTACATAGCTCTTGCTTCTGGTTAGCCCGATAATGCAACTTGTGCGCGAGATGCATCTTTTGTGTGATTGATGCCTTCAGATCTCTCCATACAGAGAAGAATTGTGATTTGTTTTGAATACGATGCAGGAGCGGATCTAGAGGGTTCGTCCAAAACTCCTTCCGCAGAAAATTACATTGTACATACAAGGTCAATTTTTGTTTTACCTATATATAATAGGTGCTAAATTTAGCTTTTTCATGTGTTTTTTTCTTCTTGTGAAAATCTTGGCTCCTCCAGAGATATGATATATACCATTGGCTTCACTCTTATAGTCTATTTCAAATCTTCGGATACTAGTTACAACACTCTTTGAAGGAGTACTAGTTTACCCTCACTCGAGGTTTACATCGAATCAATAAATACATGACAGATTTCCGAAGCTACATAGATGATATAACAGACGATTTTATTTATTCAAATAAAAGAGAGTGGTGTTTCTTTCCAATTTATTTTCCTTTCATGTTATCATCAACACTTTTTTAGGTTTTTAATCATTATATGCAGCACATTTCTGAGCTACAACCTCTGCAGTAACATTGATAATTACCACAATTATAGCAAGAACAACTAGTTTGTAACCTTGCACGCATGCCTGCTCCGCTCAACAAATTCATTAGTTTTTCTATTTTATGCTCGTTCCGTGCTGGAAATACTTGTACATCATATCCTATTTCTTGTCTGTTCCGTGCAGGAAATACTTGTACATTGCCACTATTTCCATTGTTGTTGCCGTTATTGCTATTGCCACTGCCATTGTTATTGCCGTTATTGCTATTGTCATTGCCATTGCCACTATTGCCATTGTTATTGCCGTTATTGCTATTGCCATTGCCATAGCTATAGCCATTGCCACTGCCACTATTGCCATTGCTGTTGTTGTTGCCATTGTCATTGCCATTAGTTGCTGCACTAGTAATGTGAAAGTAACTAAGTCCCAAAATCATCATCAACAACAAAGTCATGGTTGTTAATACTATCTTGTTTGCCATGGTATTACTATTTAAGTTGACAATTGTATAGATGTTGTGCTTGCTTCAAAAACATTAATTAGATCAGTGTTTATATAGAAAAATTTAACAACTATGATTTGGCTAAGAGATTCCTTAGTTTGCCTCGACTCAAGAAAAGCTATGCATATATAGAAATTTACGTTTTATGCTGTCGGCTGAAAGTGTTAAACTCCAACAGCTTGATGCTAACCAGTCGTTTGGCAGAGTATATAAGAATAGTATTGAATAAGGTGTATTAAGTGGCGGAGCTAAAATTTTCACTAAGGAGGTCAAAATATGAAGAAGTCGAGGTTCAATATTTACTATATATACCTAAAAATTTATTTTAACCATGTATAAACATAGCAAATTTTCCGCCAAAGGGGTTCGGATGAACCCTGTCGCTCTGCCCTTGGGTGTATTAGTAATGTAAAATAGGATTACAATCACAATTTGAGTGGTATTTTTCTCTTTTCGATGATCAATTAATTTTTGAAGCTAAATTGCATTAGATTAACTAAATCATTTCAAAATTTAAATATTCAAAAATTATACAAAAAGTATTATTATATGTTTTAATTATTTTCATGTTAATATGATGAAAAAAAAGCACTTTTTAAAATATTTGTCAAAATGGGCTACTAATTAGTACATAATCCTCTGTTCTTACAAAATGTATGAAATAAGAAAATTGTGACCAGAATTTGTTATGTAACTAATACTACTATGTTTATTTTTCTGGCACAAAATCATATTGAAAAAGAGTATTGTGACCACCAATGGTCCACCACAATTTAATTTAATTTTTTTTATGACTAAGGGAAACCCGCAGCTGCTACCCTTTGGGTGCACACAGGGTAAAACCCCCGTTCATATGCAATAGCTCACAAGCCACACATGAGAGGTAACCCGCACTAGGCAAGCTTGGTGCGACGAGCTCGACCCAGAAGGCAAATCCCTTATTTTCGCTGGCAAGGGGTTCGAACTTGAGATCTACAACATGAAAGTCTCAAGCCCAAACCACTGGGCCACCCTGAAGGGTAATTTTATTTAATTAAATAGAAGAAAAAGAACTCCATATCTTATTTTCAGATATTTTTAAAAAAAATAGAAGAAACAGCTTCTTCTCTGTATCCATAAAGGCATAAACAATAACAAATTCTTCCAAACAGTGCAGCAAGAACTAGATTAGCAGATGTCAGGTTCAAAACTAACTTTATTTAACAAAAATATTGAGTTAAAATACAACTGAATTGTTGTATGTTTCTTGTTACATAATCTTCCAACATTGCATGGATCACAAACAAGAACACCAACATAAGCAGACAACATATTGAACAAATTAAGCTCAATATAGACGAAATTCGGTTAGATTGCAGTACCCTTTTATACATACAAGCTTTCTTCCAAGTCATAACTTCTCTGTCTTCCCACACGAAATCCTATTTAACCAAATATACTTGTTATAGTTGCATCACCAACTTGCCAAGAAAATATACAGGCTTCAGTTTTACGTGATGCTCGGCCTTAACAGCTGTTCTCCTCTTTTACCTCTGCCATCTCTAGACTTGCTTTTTGTGCAGCTCTTCTTCTGTTTTGGATCTGGCTTACACATTCCGCAACTATAACATGAAACTTGGGGACTATTTTACTTGGGTTAGACGCATTAAGGCCTGCCTTCTTTAAAGCCCGTGCCACGTGCTTTTCAGCCTTCTGGGAATGAAGAGAGCAGTAGGAAGGAACGGCAGACCTCAATATTGGCTTCCCACAAAGTATGGGCCCTGTTGGCGAACTGCAAAATAAAGCAACGAAGCATGATCGATAAGTATACCACCTTCCCTCTCTAACTAGTAATAAGATATCTCCCAATGCTTTACGATTAGGATCCACAAAATCTGAACTCATGAAAATCTCAGCATCAGCTGTTACTTTTAAGAAATGAGAGAAATAAGAATGCATCCAGATGCAGTCAGTGATTACAGCAAAACATTGCAAGTTAGCTACTAGGAGGAGAACAAACAATTTGAGTGAAAAGGCTGCTCATGGAACTGGATGCCAAAACTAAACCATGTGAAACAAAGAATATACATTACACGTAAAGACTCACTATATACAAGAAAAGAGGACTGTCACAGGCTGTTGTCCTACACTCCATGACACATAACACAAATGCACCTTCGGCCATGCCTCAGTGTGCAAGCAACCAAAACATCAGAGTATCACATGTTCCTAATGTACTTGTGCCCCCACCATTAGCACCAGTGCCCCGCTGATGAACCAACTTACCAGCCAGCAGATACCATGATTAAGAGCCAGCTGAGCAAATAGATTATGTCGGTCACCCATAGCAACAAGACTAGCACACTGAAGCACGTTGCCTCAATGAAGCAACCCGACAACAGGCCGCTCATCCACAGTGGTCTATGTATTGAAGGAGAGCGAGAACACTGTTACAGGCCTAGCTCCCACTTTCTAGTATATAGCATTGCTTGTATATTGCAAAGTTTAGTATGATTCTCCGGGGTAAACATGTTTACACCTGTCACTTGGATTTGTGTTTAGAAGGAGAATCTAATAGTCGTCAACTACAGAAGCTAGAAGTGAAATGAGTACTTTTACACCTAATCGCGACTCTAAAGCATCAGTTTTTTTTTTTTTTTTTTTGACAACTCTAAAGCATCACATTTTTACAAATTGCATGTTTACTAGGCAGAGGGCAACCTCTAGCTAAAGTTGTTTCCTCTTCCCATGATGACAACTGTCACACTTACATTCCTGTTGCATATATTAATAAAAAGGAACTGTTTAGTTTCAAAATGGCTGTCTGGATTCTCATCCTGCATTGCATTGAAGGATGGATGGGGAAAACAGAGAAGACAAGGTCTCCTGTGGGATTATCCTGTTCCAAGTGCGCAATAAGAACTGTTTAGAAGAACAAGATGATGAGGGCATAATGAGAGGCATACTACATACTGAGAATATTGAGGAAAATCTGAAGTCCAAAAAGCTGATTAATGGTTTTGGGAGTTGTTTGGTAACTTCAGCAATTTTTTCTGCGAGAAGAGTGAGATAATTGGGAGGGGTTCACTTCAACCTAAAAAGGAATTTAAATGACAACTGAAGGCGCTAGGTCACTCAAAAGTTTACAAAGACTTGAGAACATTCAGAGGACTTGCATTGAAAGACTTGAGGATATTCAACGAAGCACTACTATGAAATTATGGAGATTCACGACAAAGAGCAGGCTTTATGGAGGGTTGTGAATCAGGTAAAAGTATGGGACATGAATGGGTGATGGAAGACTTGAAACATCACGTAACTCTTCGGTTGAGGACTATGGAGAAACACCAATCCTCACAGTTGTACACTATGAAAAAACATCCTGGGGTGCAAAGACTTAAGCGGCAGTGCTACACAAACGGGACAACTGCAGAGGACTTGAGAAAAAGGAGGCTCACATCTGTTAGTCAGTGCTTTGTGTGCAAAGGCTTGGGTGAAGATGTGGTCTAACTTCTGTTGCATTGTCGCGTGGCAACCCCACTGTGGTACATGGCATTACCTACACTGGTTTGCAGTAGAGTGGACAACGTTGGGCAAAGTGGAAATGTACTACACAGCTCGGCTTTAGAAGAAGGAAGAAAAGACGCAGGGCATGAGAAGTTGATCATCTAGCTCTCATGTGGTCGTATGAAGGGAGAGAAATAGAACTTTTTAAAAGAACAGAGAATAACTTTATACATCGGAGAAATCTCTCGTGACTTCTACCCAACTCCAGTTGGCCCACGGGTTCGAAACTGTGGGAGTATGAACTCGCCTCCACACTCCTCCCAACTTAAATAACAGGCTTTTTCTATGGCAGGGTGTGGATCTATGATGTGTGTCTAACCCACACTTTAAGTGTTAAGCTCTAGGGATTAGAGTGACTTTATAATTATGTAGCCTATGTACTTTTTAGTATACTATTTGTATATGGAAGTTCTCCCTTTATAATAAGATTTGTTCCTTTATCCTTTATGAAAGCACAAATCAGATTGGTGAACTCAAAACTTCACCACATTTTTTTTTAATACATAATGAAATAAAAATATCATAACTTCACCACAATCTATTTTGGAAAAAGAAACAATAAGATAAGAAAATTTAGTGTCTTGGCGAAAACCTATTCTATGCAACCACCCCTTAATGGTGTGAGTTTTCCTAGACTCAATCCCAAGAAAACAGAATAATTAAAGAGACAGTTTCTAAATATTGATATAATCGGAGTTCTAAAAGATAGTTACAGTAATACCACCAGGACAAACAATGGGATTTGCATAAACTTGACAGGTGTGGGATAGGAGTGCAGCAGGCAAGAAGCAATTGACAAAATCAGTAGAATTGACCCATATAGATCACCTCATATGGGCCAGAAACACTTCAAAGTACTGGCTAAACCTCGGAAATCAAGACGGGCTACAGGTTTTCCAAGTAGGAAATAACCTGCACCAAATTCCTTCTCTTTTTTAAAGAATGAAATGTCAGCCTGGGCCAGATATTTTACCCAACTATTATAATCAAAAGAATGTGAGAAAGGGATAAACAGTAGACAAGAGTGAAAGAAAAGAGATGCCAAACAATGGAAAACCACGCCAGAAAGAGGACTTAGTTTCAAACTAACCAAATGTCCGATTTCTTAGGAGGGATACAAGAGTGAAAGAAAGGAGATGCCAAATGATGGAAAACCATGCACCAGAAACAGGAGTTAGTTTCAAACTTACCAAATGTCCAATTTCCTCAGGAGGGATAAATAAGTTAAATCCTATTACTAGTGAATGTAGAGGAGGATCAGAAGCTTAGATGAAATTACCAGAAATAGCAATTTATAGAATGAGGAAAGCAAACCTAAACCAGCGGAAACACTGAAAAGGGGTTGGCTATGTTTCCAAACGTCTTTCTGATTAGTCCAAGGAACATAAGCTAAGGAATTTAATCATACTAGTTAAAGGGACTTACAGAATATCTGGAGTTCATTCTTTTCTTCCACTCTAAAGATGAAAGTGACGTGGGAAGTGCATGGCAGCATGATATTAACACTGCAACATAGAGATATGAATGGGATGGAAGAGAATGCAATCCTCTTTCAAGTCAGAGATGCGATCCGGGTGAGAACGAAGAGGATCAAGTATCTGATTGCAAATAAAGATGAAGCCTTTGGAAAGTTTTAGGACATCAACATAGAACACGGGGAGAAAACTAGGGGATGTTCTGGAAAATTTAACTCATGAACATGCAGGCAGAAAAGAAAGCAATTAACCTGGAATCTAATTGAGAAGAATTAAAAGCAGGCATAAATTATTACAAGTACAAGAGGAAAGAGAATTAGAAATTATAACTATTGAGTGGTCTGTTCATGATTGTGAGGGCATTACCAATTTGCTAGACTCTGACTTTTTGCCTCTTTTCTGTTTTTTCTAATCATTTGCACATGGGTGTGCCAACTTGTCATAGTATTATCCTTATTCAAATGTTGGCTAGTGAATGAAGCTTCGTATTTAAGCGGAGGAGGACAGAGGAAGAGCATTATCCACTAAGTTTCGGAACTGGAAACAACGGATTTCTCAATTAACAAAAAATAACAATCACCACAGTTGGAAGTTTCTCCTTTACTTACTATAAAGCATGGGGGTTTACAGCACCTTTTAGGATTCAATACAGTGCCAGATTTAGGCAGTGAATTTGGCAGAAATTTTGATGGTCAATATCTTGGGGAAGTTTTAAGCATAAATGGGCTGGAACAAAATGAATAACAAGGAAATAATTACATAATTCTGAAGAGAATGAAAAGATAAACCCTAGGAATCAGAACTTGGCATTATACCATGAGGTTAGAAAGTTAAGAGTTACAGATCACATTCAAAACAAAGCATAGTTGCTGAGGAAGTGAGTCCAATGATCATAATAAAGCATTATACACGCACCATACAACCTAACCTTACTCATAAAGGCAATCAGAAGTTCAGAACATAAGTGAATCCAACTACCTATAATCTTTTACTTTAGCTTTCAACCTTCCAGAACCATACTCTCTCACACAAAAATATTTTGCTTGATAGGTGCTAGAGCAATCATTGCACAAGGGTAAAATGTTTCAGGAAATCCTCACAAAAGATTCCAGAAAAACAAAGAACCTTAATAACATAGGAAGAAGAAAAAAGAACAACAATAACTTTAAACTAATCAGGTAAGCCACAAACATCCCATCTTCAACAAAATAGTTCTGACATTGTGCTTGAACCTTGGACTACCCACCTCTTCATGCCTAATCTGTTAATTTTTCATTCATTTTCTTGTTCAAAGTATGATGATTCAAAAATCCAAATGTAAGTGACAGGAGACTGTTCCTAATTGTAATTTTTCTTTTTTTGAGATAAGGGTAATTGTGCATTCACAAAAGGCTCATCATCAAAAAAATGATGAGCATAGGTGGAAATAGAGCAACGACAGATGCTTCTTTAAGACGTTAAAGAAGTGCATATAGTGCAATTTGGGTACATTGGGCTTTTATACTGTAGTGTAAAGCTCATACCATGGAAAAAATCGAACACATTGGGATCTTCCCAAACTTTCTTTCATTGCAGCGACTAAACTTGTATTTGGAAAGCGTTGTTTTATCTTTTCTGCCCCCACATTGTTGCTATAGCACGTAAATTGATTAGTCTATCTCATTCCCAATGTAGTCTGTACTTTATGCAACACCTTGGTGCCAGCCATTTAGTTTTAGCTTTTTATATCTTCACTTCACCAATCACCCAAGAAAAGGAAATGAATACTCTTCCACTGCCTTTTACAAACTTTGAAAGACTTTTGTCACCATATCCAATCACGGTAGGTTAAAAAACTCACAGGAAATTTCTATTTGAGTGAAACAGCAAAGAATACATGATTTATCAAAGCTAACGGGCAAATTCCCTGCTCCTATTTTATTTCAACTGGTCAGGTATTCTAGTTGACTTTGAGATGGATCTTCTAGGTAAATTGGCTTGGAGATAAAATGCAAGAAGGCAGATAGTGACACCAAGTAATCACCTGCTAATATGAAGCAGATAATGGAAGATGGATCCGTGGTGCTGGCACTTAAAAAGAGATGGGATCTTCATAAAGCAGACAGTTTTGACATAGGAAAGAGATGCAGGTGAAAATCCTAAGATGATCAATGGAGCAAAGAAGCTCCAAAGAAACAACTTGACATTGCTACACTATTCTTAACAGAAGAAGTCAGCGGAACTATATCCAGGTAAAGTAGAAAATAGAGAGGTGAATGGACACTTATCTTATTAGAATCCTTTTAAGACATGGAGACAACCAAAGTACGCTATAATAAAGCACTGACGAGATTTTTTTTTTAAATGAAAAATTATGTGCTGCTATACTTTGGATTTTTGGACTGAAGAAAGAGATTCTTTTAAAGACCAAGCTAAAAAAGAGTACACTTTGATGGTAGTCCAGCTTGATTTTGGAGGGGTTACTCAGTGTTTGCTTGGTTGGTTTGAGCTAGAAGAGACATCTTCTGATTATGAAATAGGAAATTAAGGACATCCTAGGTTTTCAGTACTAGAAGTTTTGAGTAATTAGAAGTAGAAGAACTCCCGATAACATTGATATATAGTGCAATTTTATTTAGGAGGCAGTGGACAAATATTCATGATGCAACTGTCTGATACATTTTGAGGCTACTGTGGACAATTGGTTCTTCAAGTTTGGTGCCTTAGTAGAAGACATAGATTGGATATATCGATTATTCAAATAAAAGGAGATAAATGGAGGAAGACTGTGTATATGTGAATTAAGGAGCAGCATGTTTTATCCCTCCATGGAAACATGGTAGAGACGATCAGACAAAGATGAGAACTAAGAAGCATGCTAACTGAGCCCAACTTTATTGTTCAAAAAGCATTTCACGTCAATGTCAATTTGATGACTCATTTTAAATGAAATGACAGTTTGCTTCATAAATGGAAATAATAACCAAGGGCTAACAAGTGTTCATTCATAAGCACGACAAAAATGAAGCTAAAATTATCCAAGTTGGGCTCACACATTTGTTGAGTAAAAGACACGATCACCAAACAAGTTTTTTCATTTAAGTCGGCCATAACCAAAGCCGCCCCCTATAATTTAAGATTGAGGCATACATGGTTGATTGATTGAGTGATTGAATAAGAGCCAAACCAAACAAATTAATCACTAAAATGAACACACTATGCACGTGCAAGAACTAGAACAACATTACTTCTACTAACAAGTCACAACTTGGTAAATTGCAGACCTAGATCCAGTCTATGAAACCAATTTCACTCGTTAAAGGTATTATCTTCAAGAATATTGGCAAATAACAAAAAATATTTAGATTCTACATTAGAAAAGTTCCTTTTGAGGAAAAAAGATGAGATCTTTTTGTTATACGTTAGCAAAATAACCAGCTTTATGTCTAACAATAAAGCAAATTGGGCGCGGGCGTATACATTCTGCTTCAGAAACATTTCATAAAGACGCATCTGTGAGACACGAATTACTCTCCAAGCAAGATAGTTACGCGTGCATGCCCACACAAGATACTATCTTTTCCACTGTCTGCAGATTTTGCATAGTAACTATACTCAGGAATCAGGATAACCTAATAGCAAGAGTACTATATATTCCTTGTTTTGATGAGGTAATAACATTCTAGGGCAGGATAAGCATATCTAATTGAGAGTCACAGGCATATGAAAAGATATTTTTATTCATAAAGCTTAGAACTTTGCAAAATACCAAGACATAAATGAATGAAGTGTGAAGAAAAAAATACCTTTTGATGGCAAAACTGCAAGCCTTGTACAGCTTCTGCTTGGAATCAGACAATATATGCATATGACAGAACCTCGTAAGCGCCATTGCCTTCGACTTACAGCCATGAACCCCACACGTATTACTGGTAACCGCATTGCCGTTGTTCTCTCCAGTTCCTAGAGTACCATCCTTATTACTCTTATCCTCATCTTCCTGAAAAGCACTCATTCCAAACTTCCAGCAATACTCTCTATGCTTGAGCTTGACTTCCTCCATTAACGACCAGTAACAATCTCTGTATATACGCTGGAGTTGCTTAGTCCGTCGATTCCTCCGTTTGACAACTTCCGTTTGATGCAAAAACTTGGAACGGGACAGAACAGCATCCTCCTCCCATCCGTCAATTCTGATCGGCGTTAAGGCATTCGAAGAAGAGGCACGGCCGGCAGCATTTCCGGTCGAGGAATTCGGGTCGGGCATATCGGTATCTACTGAAGAGAGACGCGAATTGGTTGCTCTGTTGAAATTGTTAGGGTTTTTTAGGTCAATTTTGTTAGGGTTCAGGTTAGAATTGGAGTTTCCTGGACGGTGATTGGCTGTGGAAGCGGTGGCGGCGGTGGTGGCGGCGGCGATGGATTGAGGGGTCGCCGGGGGCATTTTCTGTGGATTATGATTTTGACAGCTCGATTTTTTTTTTAATCAATTTAAACAATCCAAGTGCAGAAGGACACAGTACAGAGCCGCAAAGTTATCTCAACATTAATTACTTAAATTATCGCTATTAAATAATATTTAATATTAAATTCTAAAAAATAATTTAGAGAATAAGTATTTAATGTTGAAGGTAAAATATTTTAAATTTTTTTTTTTTTTGATATGTTAAAAGTAGGGATGTGCATTCGATTTTGTACTATTCGATTTGGATTTTTTGATTTTTGATTTTGAAAAAGTGTAACTCAATCCGAACCAAAATAAATTTAATTTGATTTGATTTTTCTTTATTCGATTTGGATTTTTCTGATTTGATTATGTTAATAATTAATAACATAATCAAAGTTATATTTACAAATATACTTTCTAATATAAATCATAAGTAAAATTTTTAAATACAATACTTATAAGTATATCAATTATAGATGTCCAAATATAAAATATAAACTTAATAATAATGAAAGGCAATAACTAAAAAGGGACAAAAATGGTAAACTTCAACTTTTACATATATAAATCGATTTTTTTTTAATTTTGCGATTTTTATTTTTCTAAATTCGAAACCAAATAAAAAAATCAAACAAAGTAAGTTATTAATCTAAAACCAAACTAAAAAATCAAAAAACCAATCCAAACTAGAATTTGGTTTGGTTTGGTTTGAGTTTTCGGTTTAATCCGACTAGTGCACCCTAGTTAATAGTGACAAGTAAAAATGAAAATCTATTTTAAAAATCAATGATAAATAAAAATGAATGAAGAGAATATTTAGGTGTTAGTTGTTTCACGATTAACTATTTTGATATTAATAAAATAATATTATAAGTTCGAAATACTCTCATTTCATAACAGATTATCTTGTAATTTTATCATAACTAAATATGAGATAAATTCATTATAAAATTAATTTTAGAATTAGTAATTTCTTTGTTCTTCATGTTAATTGCACCCTTATAAATAATTTTAAAAAATAATAGTAGCACTTTTTGATTCCTTTCTCACTAAAGAAATAGAAAAGAAAAAGGAATAAATCGAAAAGAAAATGAGGCAACTTAAATGTATTTAAATTAAGTGGTAGAGAACTTTTTTTTCTCCGAAACAGAACCCCTTTTATTATTACATCAACGAAGTACATAGTTTAAACATATCTTTTGCATCCTGAATGATCCAACTTGGGAAAAACTTCTCCCAAGAGATTTCCTTCAACAAAGAGATAGAGTATCTAGCTAAACTATCAGCTATTTTGTTCACTGATCTAGAAATATATATAAATTCAACATGATTGAACATGCTTGAAAGCTTCCAAATGTCTTCACACAACACTTCTATCTCCCATGAAGTTGTTACCCGTTTCAGAATCATATCAACAACATTTTTAACATCTGATAAAATCTCACTCTCTTCCATCCCTTATTGATAACATATTCAAGAGCTTTCCTAATAGTGATCGCTTCAGCAGTCATGACTTTCCCAACATATTGGATTGGGGATCCATGGGCATGAAGCAGGTTCCCAAGGCTATCCAAAGCCACCATACCGATACTTGCCCTTCTATCATAATTCTGCAATCCTGCATCTGTAAACAATAAAATGTCATCTTGCAAATTTGTTAGTTTAATCACGGGATGATTTCTAGAGGAACAGGGAGAACTACTTTTTGTTAGTAACTCTTTATATTCTTCAGTAATATTTTCAATATCAGGCCAATTTATAGGACATTACTTCCACACAAGTTGAGACAGAGGACATTTGAATAACATATGTTCTATATTTTTCGGTCCAAGACCACAAATCTTACAGGTCTTATCTACATTGTGTAGTCTTTTTGCTAAATTATTATAAACGGGTAAAGAGTTAAACACACATTTTCTTAAAAAATGTTTAAGCTTATTTTTAACTCCTAACTTCCACATGAAGTCCCAAAAACCTTTTGGAAAAGAGTGACAACTCGCTTGAGCTTCTAAATTTTTCATTGTCTTACCAATCAAATTCTTTGCGATGTAGTAACCTGACTTAACTTCATAGTTTCTTGTTTTTGTATGGTGCCATATTAACCTATCTATAGAACCTGTAATAGAATTGGGATAGACAATATAGCATTGGCATCTTCAGCTTCAAAAATCGAATTTAGCTCTTGTATTTTCCAAGTGTGTATATTCTCATCAATTAAATCGGATACTACTAACTCTAAATTTCTATGCCCATGGATTCTCTTAGGGATGAAGCCATTATTATTTGGTATCCAAGGGTCGATCCAAACTCTAATATTTTTCCCATCTTAATCCTTTAGTCAAAAGATCTCTTCCCCATAAAATACTTTTCCATATCCATGAACTAGAAGATGATGCTGAAGCATTAAGAAAGGTTGAGTTTGGAAAATATTTGCTTTTAAGAACTCTTGCTAGTAAAGAAATCCGGCTGCGATAGAATTTGCCAAGCGTGCTTAGGTAACAGAGCCATATTTAAAAGCTCTTAGATCTCTAAAGCCTCGTCCTCCTATTGATTTAGAATCACATAATCTGTCCCATTTCTCAAAATGCATCTTTCTTTTCTCCTCCGTTTTTTCACACCAAAAATTTGAAAAGAGGGATGTAATTTCCTTACATACACCATCAGGGAGTTGGAAACATGACAAGGCATATGTAGGGATCGCTGCTAGTACGGACTTAAGCATAATCTCTTTTCGTGTAGTACTTAAAAATTTACCTTTTCATCCTTTTATTTTTGTTTTGACTCTCTCCTTTATAAACTCTAGCATCCTTTTCTTGGAACGTCCCACAATAGCCGATAAACCTAAATACATACCCATGTCATTCATTTGTTGTTGTCCAAGCAATGAGGATATTTCAACTTTCTCCTCCTCTCTCACATTTTTACTAAAACAGATTGCTGATTTATCTAGATTAACCACTTGCCCAGAGCTTCGTTCATATTTCCTTAAAATATTAGCTACACAACCTGCATTTTAATTGTTAGCTGAACAAAATATAAAGGAATCATCAGCAAGAAATAATTGAGTTATGCTTGGCCCATGTCTACTCAACTTTAGCCCTTGGATTTCATTTTGTTCTTCCGATACGTTTAATAAGGTAGATAGACCTTCAGCACATATTAAAAATAAATATGGTGATAGTGGATCCTCTTGTTTTATCCCTCTGATAGGTTTCACCGATCCAACTATCTCCCAATTTATATTAAAACTATAAGTAGGTGTAGAGATGCATTGCATAATCCATTCGATAAATCTTTTATGGAAACCCATTCATAAAAGCATTTCTTGTATATAAATCCATTCGACTCTGTCATAGGCTTTCGACATATCCAATTTAATAGACATATATTTTTGCCTACCTCTGCGTTTGTTTTTTAAAACCTGTATAAATTCATAAGCTAAAATAACATTGTTAGTTATTTGTCTATGCCAGATGAAAGCTGCTTGAGTAGGAGATATCACCTTAGTTAGAACACATTTCATTCTTGCAGCCAGAATTTTTGCAATAATCTTGTACAAGGTAGAACATAAGCTTATATGTCTAAATTGCGAAACTAAGGTGGTCCCATGAAGGAAGTAAATATCCTGTACTAAAGAAACTTTTAACTATATCACAGATTTCTTTTTACTAAATATTCCAATACGTTTGAAAAAATAAAGGAGTCATTCCATCAACACCTGGTGCTTTAAGAGGATGCATCACAAACATCGCATTCTTTATTTCCTCATCATCAACTTCCTTAATTAACTTCTGATTTATAGAATCACTAACAGTCACATTAACATGATTCAGAATACAGTCCAAGTTTGTCGAGTTAGATGTAGAGAATAGACTTTTATAATACTGCTTAACTTCTTGAACTATATCAGTTTGGTCAACAACCCACCTTCCATTAGGAGTCTGAAAACCTTTAATCACATTTCTGTTTCTTCTTTGCAAGGTTGCTATGTGAAAATATGAAGTATTTTTATCCCCTTCAAGCAACCATAAAGCTCTAGACTTTTGTTTCCAAAAAAATTCTTCATCGTTATAGGCTTTGCTTAGTTTCCTTTTCAATAGACTTAATTTACTCCAGTCAAAATTACTAGTGTTATTCCTAAATGCTGTAATCTTTCCCTTAATGCCAATAATTCTCTTTCTTGCATTACCAGAGATGTAATTTTGATTGGAGTAATTACATCCTTATCACGTGATAAGGGCTGTAATTACTTCAATCAAAATTACTAGTTTTTATAAAATATAAAACTAGGAGGATCTCGCTCTTCCTAGTTTATTTTTCCCCGGATCTATATGTTAATTTCTTTTAAATTAATTTTTTTCATATTTTCTTTGAAACTTTCACTTTAATATTTGTTGCATTTTAAAATTATTAATTGGAACACCCTATCCTTCATTATTGGTCAAAAGATTATTTATTACTTTAACACAAGACAAAAAATCTATATCCTATTTGATAATAATTGCACTTGAACTAAGTAAAAGTAGCATCTTCGAAACTTTTCCTTTTTAATTTCGAGTCAAAAGGAGTAGAAAGTGTAGGGACTACACAGTCTTCTTCTTTTTGTCCATTCAGATATCAACTAGATTCATCAGCCAACACTCTCATCACTACAATTTCAGTCTTTTCTCACAGAAACTGTTACACCCACAAGCCTAAAATCACACGTTAAGGGAAGAAGAAGGAGCAGGACCCTTTAATAAATGGAGTATGAAAGAATGGACAAGAGAAATCTCCTGGTAAAATTGACTGTGTCAGCTTGTTAATCTTGAAGGATCAGTAACAATGGGGGTAAGAGAACAAACCCTGATGCTCTATGTCTGATTAGTTGTTAATTTCTTGATAATCGCTTTGTGATCTGGGATTTTTTTTTTAGCTCCATCCTTTTTGCTTTCTTGGTGATTCGAAGTTTCGAATCAACAATCTTAGGGTTGGAAGTGGACGGTGGTTATCATCCGAGCAACCCCTTTTGTGATCTGGGCTGAAAGCAAAAAGTTTTTTTTTTCTTTTTCCCCAATGTGAGTTTGAATTTTCAAGGAAAAATTGACATTGTGAGTGACAATGGAGTAAAGGGTGCAAACCCTGATGCGTTATGTACTGCTTAATTGTTAATTTGGCTCTTTACTGGCTTTGTGATCTGGGTTTTTTTTTGTACCTAAGAGCTTGCACCTTTTTTGCTACTTGATGACTCGAACCCACATTCTCTGAGTTGGAGGTGGAGGTTGCACATTTTTTGCTACTTGATGACTCGAACCCACATTCTCTGAGTTGGAGGTGGAGGGTGCTTATCATCCTAGCAAAAGTTTCGTCTTTTTATTTTCCCCAATGTGAGTTTTATTTTTTTAGGCAAAATTGACGTTATGAGCTTGTTAATCTTAAAGGGTGAGTGACAATGGAGTAGGCTCCAAACACTGATGCTTATGTACTGCTTAGTTGTTAATTTAGTTCCGTACTGCTTTGTGATCTGGGTTGAAAGCAAGTTTTTTTGCTGTCTTTCTTTCCCCAATAGGGGTTTTAGTTTTCAAGGCAAAATTGTCATTGTGAGCTTGAGAATCTTACAGGGTCAGTGATAATGGAGTAGGGTACAAATGTACTGTTTAGTTGTTAATTTGGTTCTTTAATCGCTTTGTGATCTGGGTTGAAAGCAAAATTTTTCACTTTTTCTCTTCCCAAATGCGTGTTTTGATTTTCAAGGCAAAAAAAGTAGAGAGAATGATGCATTGATATATCATTTCATCACAATTGGGCTTTTCCTACTTTAGTTATTGTTGGTTTTGTTTGTGTTTTTCTACTTCTTGCATTATTCTCCTTTTGTTTGAAAAAGAAATCAACTTTTGGTCCATTGAATCTGCACATAGTTACACAGAGCCATCACTTTCTATGTAAACCCCATTTCTCATTTTAGGAAATTAAGCTTTTTTTTTTCCTTCCGTTTTGTTTGTTTTGTTATAGCTGTCTCCTAGAAAGCTGAGGTCTATGCTTCTGGGTGCAGAAAAGAAGAGGAAACAAGAAGGAAGGGATGAAATAGTAGAAGATCAAGAGCTTGAATCTGCTACTGTGTCCTTGAGATCCCATTTGCCTGAGATCCATTACTCCGGTATAGTAATGCATTGACGTTTTGTATGTTACGCAATGAGATTTGTACTTGGGGGTACCTTTATTTCTTGCTTTAATGCTTACCTTGTTTACACACTATGTTAGTTTGAATGCAAGTACTTATTTTTTGTAGTTGAGGTTCCTGATCAAAAATTGGTTCCGTATGAGGAGACTGTTGACACTAACCAGATAGAGTCAGGCCAACCAAAGGACAGTGGAGTTCAGAAGTTTGTGAGTTGGGAGGCTGAGCCACACCCAATTGCTGAATCATATGTTAAGCCAATGCTCATGATTGAAACATCCATCGGACAATCAGCAAGTAAGACTAATTCTTTTATGCGCTATACCCTATCAATCAACACCTTACACCGTAGCTTTGATCCCTTTACATGTGACCGGAAAAGATTTCCGTCTACTCTTGATATAAATTGAGTCCAAGAATGAGAAATAGTAGTATTGCTAATTCAGTGTACTTTTTATAAAGATATTGTTATCATTTCTAGTTTGCATTCTATTGTGTGAAGCACCTTCTATTTAGAGGTTGCACAATTATATTGAATAGTCGTCTCATTTGGCATACTGGGTATGTTGTTGTTGTTGTCTCATTTGGCATTCAATTTTTAATGGTTGGCTTCCTCCATGCTCTCAAGAGACATTTTGTTCACTTAATGGGATGGTGCACTCTAGGAATACTACTAGTTCAGGTGGTTAATCCTTCTACTCCTAGTTCCAACACTCTAGGAATATTAAAAGCCACAATTAATATTACTTCTATTACCATAAATTATATCAAAATAGATTTGCGTCATTTAAATATCAATGATCAGAACACTCATCTCCGATAAAAGCGAACAACCTCTCATTTACCCCACTCAATCAATCATGAATTCAAACAAAACAAACTTTACTACCAATTCCCATAATACCAGTGGACCGATTGGCTGCGAGTGCAACCCCCATTTGCATGACGTCGCCAATACCGAACACAGACCCATTATCTTGGGTCAAATTTAGTCTCCAAGGCCACTCTCTAACACTGAATGTCTTGATGGAGAATCAAGAAATGATATAAAATCCTTCCTTCCTAGGTTAGATTGTTTCGAAGGGGATGAGGAGAGCCATGGAGACATACAACAGTCCTCTGTGGATGTCGACAACCCATAGATGGCTGTTGTAGTCTCCATGACTCTCCTCATCCCCTCCGAAACAATCTGAGCTAGGAAGGATTTTGTATCACTTGCATCATTTCTTGATTTTCTATTAAGACATGCAGTGTTAGGGAGTTGTCTTGGAGACCCATTTCGACCCAAGATGATGGGTTTGTGTTTGGTATTGGCGGTGTCACGTTGATGGGGGTTGCATCCGCAACCAATATGTCCAAAGGTATTAAGGTAATTGGTGGTAAAGTTTGTTTGGTTTGGATTCATGATTGATTGAGTGGGTAGAGAAGAGGTTGTTCTCTTTTGAGCCGAGGGTCTATCGGAAACAACCTCTCTACCCCACAAAGGTAGGGGTAAGGTCTGCATACATCCTACACTCCCCAGACCCCACTTGTGCGATTACACTGTGTATGTTGTTGTTTATCAAAACAAATATAGATACTTGGAGTACTGATAAAAAAAAGCATTGATACTTGAAGCATTCAAATGTTCTAGAATAGCTGAAATCTTATTGAAAATGTAAAAGCCAGTGATTCAGATTCTACATTCAATGGTTGACAGCAAGGTGGTACACATAGAAGATTTAGCTGGCCTCACGGCTGAACATTTCTAGTAGTGCTAGTACACCTCCTTTTTGCTTTTTGTTAGTATAGTCTTTACATTAGGCTGACAACACATATTTATTTTTTAAGTTGTACACATTAGGCTGATATATTTCTTCTTTAAACTCTATCTCCTTTTCTCAAAGTTTACTTCTCTTCTTAACTCTGCATTGCATGATTAAGCATATGTACCAATGTATTCAAAAAGGAATTATAAAGGAAAGTATCTTTTAAGGAAAGTAGATCAGATAATACGGAAAGTATCTTTTAAGCAAGACAAAATCTATTGGGAGGCAGAGTATGTTATCAGTTAGTAAACATCTTTGCAGTTTGCACTAGATCCTTAATGTTACTAAGAAGTCTGAAGTGGCACGGAGTTTTCATACTCTCAGTAATTGGAAAATGTATGTAACTTTTGGACTTTTGGGTCCTAACTTCTATCATCATGAGAATGGAAACTATTCATTTTCAATTTGATCTTCAGTTTATGTTTCCTAAGTTAAGCCATCTCACTGGTAGATGGGGAAATATGTGTTTTCTCCTCATTCTTGACTCACTTGAACTTCCTTTGGTACTTACAATAACTATTTGAGCCTGTGAGACAACAAAGTATTAGCAAATAAGTAAGTAAAATTATCATGATTTTCTTACGTGATTGTACTATATTTAGTTGGTATCTTTTTGCAACCATGCTTTAATAACTTCTCTTTTGAGCTCAGGGTCTATCGAAATAATCTTCCTACCCCACAAAAGTAGGGGTAAGGTCTACATACATCTCGCAGTACAAAAAAAGAAATCACCTAGTTCCATTAAAAACTACAATAAATACTACTTCTATTTCCATAAGTTCTATCACGATATATTTGCATCCTTTAAATATCAATGATTAGAAGACTCATACAATCTCATCTCCGACAAAAGCTACTCAATCAACCATGAATCCAAACCAAACAAACTTCACTTTCCCACCAATTCCCTTAATACCAGTGGGCGGATTGGCTGCGGGTGCAAAACTCATCTACATGATGCCACTAGTAACCAACACGAACCCATCATCTTGGGTCGAAATGGGTCTCCAAGGCCACTCTCTAACACTGTGTGTCTTGATGGAGAATCAAGTAATGATGCTAGTGATACAAAATCCTTCCGTCCTAGCTCAAATTGTGTTGGAGGGGATAAGGAGAGCCACGGAGACTTACAACAGCCATTTATGTATGTCGACAATCCTTTAACCACCAATGAACTATCAACTCCTAGGGTTATCGTTCGTTCACATTTCATCATGGGAGACACCAATGTACACCCCCTGCACCAAACCCATCTAATGGCAGCGACAAGCCCCCTACTAGGTTACCCGAACATTCAAGACATAGACCCCTTGTACCATCACTGGCAAATGCAAGGACTAGCTTATGAAACCCGCCAGTGATGGTACAAGGGGTCTATGTCTTGGATGTTTGGGTAACCTGGTAGGGGCTTATCGCTGCCATTGGATGGGTTTGGTGCATGGGGTGTACCTTGGTGTCTCTCATGATGGAATCTGAACGAACGTTAACGTAATTCATTAGTGGCTGAAGGATTGTCGACATCCATAGATGACTGTTGTAAGTCTCCATAACTGTAATCCCCTTCGACACAATTTGAGCTAGGATGGAAGGATTTTTGTATCACTAGCATCATTTCTTGATTCTCCTTCAAGACATGTTAGAGAGTGGCCTTGGAGACCCTTTTCGACCCGAGATGATGGGTTTGTGTTGGTTACTAGTGGCGTCATTAGATGGGGTTTGCACTCGAACCCAATCCATCCACTGATATTAAGGAAATTGGTGGGAAAGTGAAGTTTGTTTGGATTCATGGTTGATTGAGTGGGTAGAGAAGAGGTTGCTTGCTTTTGTCAGAGATGAGATGGTATGAGTGTTCCGGTCTTTGATATTTGAAGGAGGCAAATGTATTGTGATAGAATTTATCGGGAATATAAGTAGTGTTTATTGTAGCTTTTAATATTCCTGAGATGTTAGAACTAGGAGTAAAAAGATTAACCGCTGAAACTCAAATATTTGAAGTTGAAATCTCTATTTAAGAATGACAAATAAATGCAAAACTTGGGAATGACCAGAATAAGTTAGCTCTACAGTGTCTTCCTGTGGACACACTTCTACATTTGCTCAAGACAACGAAGTGGGTAAATCTATTACATGACCTTATTCATGATAGTTGGTTCTTCATTTCTCTCTTTCATTATGTCGGAACATTTATACTATAATAAATACTACTAGTTCAGGTGGTTAATCATTATCAAAAGATCTATATCCTATTTGATAATAACTCCACTTTAACTAAGTAAAAGTAGGATCTTTGAAACTTTTCCTTTTTAATCATAATTTTCAGTCAAAAAGATTGAGTAGAAAGTGTAGGGACTACACAGTCTTCTTTTCTCTTTTTGTCCATTCGGAAATTGACAAGGTTCATCAGCCAACACTCTCATCACTACAATTTCAGTCTTCCTCAGAGAATCTGTCACACCCACAAGCCTAAAATCACCCTTTATGGAGTATGAAAGAATCGACAAGAGAAATTTGCAGGTAAAATTTGACTTTTTGAGATTGAGAATCTTGCAGAATCAGTGACAATGGAGTAAGATTTGAGTATAAACACTGATTAGTTGTTAATTTTGCATCTTTACTCAGTTTTGTGATCTGGGTTCTTTTTCTTTTTTTTATACCTCTGTACAAGCTCCGACCTTTTTGCTCTTTGGTGACTCGAACACACGATTTCAGGGTAGGAGGTGGAGGGTGTTTATCATCCGAGCAACCCTTTTGTGATCTGGATTGAAAGCAAAAAGTTTTTTTTTTCTTTTCGTATAAGGGGTTTTCATTTTGAAGGCAAAATTGACATTGTGAGTTTGAGAATCTTGCAGGGTGAGTGACAATGGAGTAGGGGTAGAAACCCTGATGTGTGCGTTATGTACTGCTTAATTGTTAATTTGGTTCTTTATTCGCTTTGTGATCTGGGTTTTTTTACCCCTCCCCGAGGTTGGGGTGCTTACCATCTGAACAAAAGTTTCTCTTCTTTCTTACCCCAATAGGAGTTAAAGTTTTCAAGGCAAAATTGTCATTGTGAGCTTGAGAATCTTACAGAGTCAGTGATAATGGAATAGGGTACAAATGTACTGTTTAGTTGTTAATTCGGTTCTTTATTCGCTTTGTGATCTGGGTTGAAAGATAAATTTTTCACTTTTTCTCTTTACCCAATGTGTGTTTTGATTTTCATGGCAAAAAAAGGTGGAGAGAATGAAGCATTGATATATTGTTTTCATCACAATTGGGCTTTTCCTACTTTTGTTATTGTTGGTTTTGTTTGTTTTTTTCTACTTCTTGCATTATTCTCCTTTTGTTTGAAAAAGAAATCAACTTTTGATCCGTTGAATCTGCACATAGTTATACAGAACTGTCACTTTCTATGTAAACTTCATTTCTCAATTTAGGAAATTAAGCTTCTTTTTTTCCTTACATTTTGTTTGTTTGTTATAGCTGTCTCCTAGAAAGCCGAGGTCTATGCTACTGGGAGCGGAAAAGAAGAGGAAACACGAAGGAAGGGATGATGTAGTAGAAGATCAAGAGCTTGAATCTGCTACTGTGTCCTTGATATCCCATTTGCCTGAGATCCATGACTCCGGTATAGTAATGCATTGACGTTTTGTATATTACGCAATGAGATTTTGTATCGAGTGGGTACTTTATTTCTTGCTTTAATGCTTACCTTGTTTACGCACTATGTTAGTTTGAATGCAAGTATAATATCATTTAGTAAACGTCTTTGCAGTTTGCGCTAGATCCTTAATGTTACTAAAAATCCTGAAGTTGCATGGAGTTTTCATACTCTCATTAATCGGAAAATGTATGTAACTTTTGGACTTTTGGGTCCTTGACTTTTATCATCATGAGGATGGAAACTGCTCATTTTCAAATTGATCTTCAGTTTATATTTCCTAAGTTAAGCCATCTCACTGAAAGATGGGGAAATATGTTTTTTCTCCTTACTCTTGACTCACTTGAACTTCCTTTGGTACTTACAATAACTATTTGAACCTGCTAGACAACAAAGTATTAGCAAATAAGTGAGTAAAATTATCATGATTTTCTTACGTGATTGTACTATATTTAGTTGATATGTTCTTGCTACCATGCTTTAATAACTTCTTTTTTGAGCTGAGGATCTATCAAAATAGTCTTCCTACTCCACAAAAGTAGGGGTAAGGTCTACATACATCTCCTAGTACAGTAAAAGAAATCGCCTTGAGCACCTTATAAGTTGACATGTAAATGGGCTAATAAATTTAATTGAAAAAAGTATGTCCCTTAAATTACGTAAGAAAATTAAGGTGGGACATGAGGATTTAACGTCGTAGGGGTAAATATGTCTCTTTTTGATAATGCAAGGGCAAATATGACCCTAAAGTTGGATGAAAAGGGCAAATATATGGAAAAAATATAACAAAGGGAAAATATGACTTATTTGTAGGAGTACAAGGGCTTATATGACCCTTTTTCGTTAAATACACTCTAATCAACTACCAAATGACCCCTAAGTTCTACACTTGATATACTTGTTGCACTCTATGAATACAATATGACAAAAATGCTGTTATCTTTTTCATGAAATTTTTTATCAAAAAATGAGGCCGCTATCCTAATTATATACAAGATCTAGTCACTACAAGGATGGTGATGTTCTTCTATCTGATAGTTAGTCCTTCCTTCCTCTCTTTTGTTCTTTCATTATGTCAAAACATCAAAACTACAATAAATACTACTAGTTCAGGTGGTTAATCCTTCTACTCCTAGTACTTACATTCCAGGAATATTAAAAACTACAATAAATACTACTTATATTCCCATAATGTCTCTCACAAAAGATTTGCGTCCTTTAAATTTCAACGATGAGAACACTCATATGATCTCATCTTCGACAAAGCGAACAACCTCTTTTCTACCCACTCAATCAATCATGAATTCAAACCAAACAAATTTTACTTTTCCGCCAATTCGTTTAATACCGGTGGACAAATTAGTTGCGGGGGCAACCCCAATCTACATGACGCCACCAATACCCAACACAAACCCATCATCTTGGGTTGAAATGGGTCTCCAAGGCTACTCTTTAACATTGCATGTCTTGATGGAGAATCAAGAAATGATGCTAGTGATACAAAATCCTTCCTAGCTCAAATTGTTTAGGAGGGGATGAGGATAGCCATGGAGACTTACAACAACCATCTATGGATGTGAACAACTCTTTAGCCACCAACTCCCGGGGTTATTATTCTTTCACATTCCAACATGGGAGACACCATTGTACACTCCTATGCACCAAACCCATCCAATAGCAGTGACACCCCCCCCCCCCCACCAAGCTACCCAAACATCTAAAACATAGACCACTTGTACCATCACTGACAAATGCAGGCACAAGCACATGGAACTAGGGTTTTTTCTTAACTACAGGACAAATGGGATCAATGGAGAGCATAGGAGCTAAGAGGCAAAACAACGTAACCTTCTCAACTAAAGTACACCCCTCTGTAAAACTAGTTCCTTTACGACTAGTGAATACGAACCGTTGTAACGGAACTAGTTTTACAGGGGGTGTACCTAAGGTGGGGAGGCTATGTTGTTTTGCATCTAAGCTCATAAGCTCTCTATTTATCCCACTTGTCCCGTAGTTGGGTAGAAAACCTCGGTTCTCTATGCTAGTCCCTGCATTTGCCAGTGATAGTACACGGGATCTATGTCTTGGATGTTCGGGTAGCCTGGTGGGGGGTTGTCATTGCTATTGGATGAGTTTGGTGCATGGGAGTGTACAGTGGTGTCTCCCATGTTGGAATATGAAAGAATAGTAACCCCGGGAGTTGGTGGCAGAAGGGTTGTCGACATCCATAGATGGTTGTTGTAAGTTTTCATGACTCTCCTCATCCCCTCTGAAACAATCTGAGTTAGGAAAGATTTTATATCACTAGCATCATTTCTTGATTTTCTATTAAGACATGCCGTGTTAGAGAGTGGCCTTGGAGACCCATTTCGACCCAAGATGATGGGTTTGTGTTGGGTATTGACGGTGTCACGTAGATGGGGGTTGCACCTACAACCAATCTTTCCAATGGTATTAAAGGAATTGGTGGTAAAGTTTGTTTGGTTTGGATTCATGATTGATTGAGTGGGTAGAGAAGAGGTTATTTGCTTTTGTCAGAATATAGATCTTTGATATTTAAATGAGACAAATCTATTGTGATACAATTTATGAGAATAGAATTATTATTTATTGTAGCTCTTAATATTCCTAGGATGTTGGAACAAGGATTAACTGCCAGAACTCAAAAATTAGAAGTTGAAATCTCTATTTAAGAATGACAACTAAATGCGGAACTTGGAAGGAAAGAAAATGAATATAATAAGTCAGCTCTACAGTTTCTTCATGTGGACACACTTCTATATTTGCTCAAAATAAGAAGAGGGTAGATCTATTACATAACCTTATTCTTGATAGTTGGTCCTTTTTTTCTTTCAATATGTCAGAACATTAAAACTACAATAAATACTACTAGTTCAGACAGTTAATCCTTCTATTCTTAGTTCCAATATCCTAAGAATATTAAAAACTACAATAAACACTACTTCTATCACAATTGATTTGACTCCTTTAAATATCAATGGCCAGAAGACCCATACGATCTCATCTCTGACAAAAGCAAACAATCTGTTCTCTACCCACTCAATCAACAATGAATCCAAACCAAACAAACTTTACCATCGATTCTCTTATTACAAGTGGACGGATTGGTTGCAGGAATAACTCCCATCTACATGACGACGCTAGTACCCAACACGAATCCTTTATCTTGGGTCTCCAAGGTCACTCTCTAACACTACATGTCTTGATGAAAAATCAAGAAATGATGCTAGTGATACAAAATACTTTCGTCAATGCTCAAATTGTGTCGGAGGAGATAAGGAGAGTCATGGGGATTTACAACAAGCATCTATGGATGTCGACAACTCTTGAACAACCAATGAACTACCAACTCCTAGGTTATCGTTCTTTCACATTCCAACATGGGAGATACCAATGTACACTCCCGTGCACCAAACCCATCTAATGGCAGTGACACCCCCCGTCAATAAGCTACCGAAACATCCAAAACATAGACCCGTTGTACAATCACTGGCTAATGCAGGGACAAACATAGAGAGCCGGGGTTTTCTACCCAACTATGAGACATGTGGGATTAATAGAGAACACATGGATGGGAGTGTATAGTGGTGTCTCCCATGTTGGAATGTGAAAGAACAGTAACCCCGAGATTTGGTGGCTTATGGGTTGTCAACATCCTTAGATGGCTGTTCTAAGTCTCTATGACTCTTCTCATCCCCTTCGACACAATCTGAGCTAAGGGAAGGATTCTTTATCACTAGCATCATTTATTGATTCTCCATCAAGACATGCAGTATTAGAGAGTGGCCTTTGAGACCCATTTTGACCTAAGATGATAGATTTGTGTTGGGTACTGGCGGCATCATGTAGATGGGGGTTGCAGCCAATCCTTCCACTGGTATTTAGGGAATTGGTGGTAAAGTTTGTTTGGTTTGGATTCATGGTTGGTAGAGAAGAGATTGTTCGCTTTTGTCGGAGATAAGATCGTATGGGTCTTCTAGTCATTGATATTTAAAGGAGGCAAATCTATTGTGATAGAATTTACGGGAATAGAAGTAGTATTTATTATAGTTTTTAATATTCCTAGATTGTAGCTGATAAATCAAAATGTGAAGTATTTGTATTAGAGTCAAAATGGATGTTCAAGAGGCCTAGTTATACGGATGCTCCTGTATGGGAACTTGTACACATGCCCAAGACACAGATAAGATGGAAGATTTGCTACGCATATGAGTGTGCAGATAAATTAAATACTTCTATACACCAACTGTAACAGATGGATGGATAGAGAGATATAAATCATATATATATATATATATATATGTATGTATATATATGTATATATTTATTTTTTTACTAAAAGTGGGAAGCTCAATTAGAAAATGTCCCTAATCATATTAAAAATAACCACTGTCGTGATCACTTAATTAACATACATTTTACAAACTAAAACGTTTGTCTTCTATCAATTGGATGATTAATTCAGTTGCACTGAACCAGGAATACTATTTCTATGTGCAGTAATTATTGTAGGCAGTGTGCATACCTTTTAAAACTATCAGTTATAGTATCAAACTTTTCATATTACAACATTTACTTGTTTGGTCTTTTGAGCTTCAATCCGTTAAATATTCTATACCCTTTTCATATTATTTGCACTTTATAAAAGTCACCACGCAATGTCAAACTTCTTTATCATTTTATTTTTTCTCCTCTTCCGTTAGAATACACAAAAATTAAAGCTACTACTTTTGCCCTCTTATTTGTTGAGTTTTGCCCAGCATAAGGTAATACTATTCCTTTTCCTTTAAACAAGTTCAGTTTCTGCTTATCGCTTGAGTTTGGTTTGTATTTACGAAATAATATGTGCTGATAATATATTTTATTCTAATTATTTGACACACTTTATTTTTTTAGTTTGCTCCAAAAGAATCACTTTGTGAATAATTTCCAAACCAAATTCAAGATTATGTATGTATTTCGTGGGTTTGATTTTATATACAATTTTATTGGTTTGATACTGTGTGACTTTGGATGCTTAGTGGTCTCTCACTTTTATTATAGTATAGATAGTTTTTTTTTTCAGTATTAAGTAATATTATCATACCTGAAGTGCTAGCTTTGTAAATAAAGAAAATAACTCTGAGCATGTTTCTCATTTTGTTACATGACAAAAAAGTAATCTTGCATTACAAATATATATCATATTTGAATCTACTTCCTTACTGAATTATTATTCAACTTTCCAGGTTCAGAAGATGTCAAATAATTTTACATTCACGAATGAAGTCATGCAACTAGCTTGATTGTATCAATTTGAAATTATATTTTTTCCTTTCCGATTTTCAATTGCTCATTCTACACATATTTAAATAGAGTATTATATTCTCCATTTTAGGAAGTCTATACTAATTCACATGAGAGCTCGTGCAGCGCACGTGTCCAGAAACTTGTATTTACTATAAGCATGGAACCTAAGCTTTATGGTGCCTTTATGTCGTGCTTGATTCATGATCGTCCACAGTAAATTGTTGAAATATGAAGAACTTTTGGATGAAAGATGATAAACGATTGTATATTTTTGCAGTAAATCTGAGGCGTCATGATTCATCTGTTTCTATACACAGTGCATCTGTTATTCCCCCACCTTCGACTGCAAGGTCAGTCTCGATGAGAGATATGGGCACAGAAATGACTCCAATTGCAAGCGAGGAACTTTCCAGGACAGGGACACCTGTGAGAGCAACAACACCTCAACTCCAGGAGCTGCACCAGCTTCCTCTCCTTTTCGTCCTTCGAATGTTAATTTGGATGCTTGCACAAATGAATTGTCTGACCAGGAATTACGGATGAAAACTAGAAAAGAAAGCATGGCACTTGGAACTAAACTTCGTAAAATGAATATATCTGCCTGGGCTAGCAAAGATGGTGAGGATAGAAATGCATCCAGCTTGCTGAAAACTGATAAGCAAGACCAACCAAATACAACTGTCACTGAGACACGTGCAGCTGCTTGGGAGTATGCAGAGAAAACGAAGCACTTAGCCAGGTAATTTCTGGGAAATTAGAAATCTTATTTTAGTTCTTCAGCCTTTTCGTTGAGGGTTTAGAATATAGCTACAAGTCAAGATAGGTTATTCACGGGACCTCCTTGGAGCCCCATTAATGACATTGATCCGGTTATATATTTAAAAAAAAGAAGATGATTTGCTAGCTTATTCAAGTTTGTAGTTATCCCTAAGATACTCGTCAACCTCTGCTGCACTTTATTCTTCATGGTGATGGGTGCCCTTTTATGTATGCGCTGGAGCATAATCTGATGAAAGCTTATTTATCCAAAGAGAAAAAAACAAGAATCAACAATTAGTTGATCAATGCTGATTCTCAATGGAAGCTTATGTGGGGTTTCTATTTAAATTGTCAATTTGCTGGTTATCTTTCTCAAGGTTTAAACGAGAAGAAATCTAGATACAAGCATGGGAAAATCATCAACAAGCAAAGACAGAAGCTGAGATGAGGAAAATAGGTAATTAATTATCTTTGAAGATGGGAAATAATTATTATATACCTTATGAATGTTTAGAGATCAGGTTTTCATGAATTATTTATATTCAAGTTTAAATGTTATGTTATCAATTTTTGAATGACAGTTAAACTTCGTAGTTTCTAGAGAACTCATTTAGTCGAATAGTAAACACTGCGATGAGACATCTTAATTAATTGATTTGGGACCTGTAATTAGACGATATGATGTACACATATAGTGATCGATCGACTCATGTTTATGTCAGTGACTACAAAAACACAAAAAAGTAAGGTTATTTTTTATGATAAATGCATATTAGAACAAGAAGACTGGACTAGCTGAAATTGTAAGCAATGTTTTTGGTATGCTAGTGTATGTTATATGGGGTTGGGGGTGGGGGGGGAGGGGAAGGAACAAGATCATGAATAAGGTCATGTAATAGATCTGTCCTCTTCTTTGTTTTGAGCAAATGTAGAAGTGTGTCCACACGAAGAAACTGTAGAGTTGACTTGTTCTGTTCATTTAATTTCGTTCCCAAGTTCTATGTTTATTTGTGAGGTAGCTGATTAATCTTCACACACAATACTAACAAAGAAATGTTTCAATCAAGTAAAAAAGAAACATATTTGGTGTTAGTTGCTTTGCTTTGTCAATTGTCTGTATATTCTTGAAAGTAGAGGGGGTTGAATGTATTGTATTTTGTTTAGCATAGTCACCAAAGAGATGATATAGTGGTTGAGGCATAAGTGTGACCATTTGGAGATCCCAAGTTAGAATACATTTGTAATACTGGATGTTAGCCCATCAACTCTAGTTTGGTGAGCAAGATTGCTTGGACAACTTGTTGTAGACAAAAGTCTGGTATTTAATTGTACGAGGGTAGAGGGGAGGGCAAATTATCGATCTGAGTTTCGGACCATGCTCCATTGCCTACGGGGATTTGTAGGTTTAAAGATAAGATCACTTTGGCAACTTGTGTTAGTTTGTTCGGTATGTTTCTCGGTGGAATAGTCTAAGTGCACACAAGTTGATACAAATTCACCAATACAAAATTATGAGTGTCGTGTGGATGTGTTGTAAGGTGTGGGAAATCTGTGGGTTCTTTTTGGGTAATTGAAAAGATCAAATCAATATGTATGGATTATTCCTCTTTTCATCTATGTGGTTTGGGTTGTCACAATTTGCTTATATTTTTGAGTGATGTATTGTGATTTTAGGTCAACTCGAGCTTAGTTGGTGAGGACAATGCTTTTAGTGCTGCATTATGAATATCATGTGAAAGCACTGTCCTCACCAACTAAGCTATAGTTGACCTAAAATCCAAATACATCACTCAAAAATATAAGCAAATTGTGACAACCCAAACCACGTAGATGGAAAGAGGAATAATCCATACATATTGATTTGATCTTTGCAATTACCCAAAAAGAACCCACAGATTTCCCACACCTTGCAAAATTTTCACATAATATTCATAATTTTGTATTTGTACCAACTCTTGTGCACTTAGACTATTTCACTGAGAAACATGTCCAACAATCTAACACAAGTTGACCATGTGATGTTATCTTTAAACCTAGAAATTCCCGTAGGCAGTGGAGCACGGTCTAGAACTCGGATCGATTATTGGCCCTCCCCTCTACCCTCCTGATATTATTAAATATCAGACTTTTGTCTACAACAGGTTGTCCAAGCAATCTTGCTCACCAAACTAGAGCAGATGGGCTAACATCCAGTATTGCAAATGTATTCAAACTTGGGATCTCCAAATGGTCACTCTTATGCCTCAACCACTACATCATCCCCTTGATGACTATGCTAAACAAAATACTATACATTCAACCCCCGCTAATATCAAGAATATATAGACAATTGACAAAGCAACTAACACCAAATATGTTTCTTTTTTACTTGATTGAAACATTTCCTTGTTAGTATTGTGTGTGAAGATTAATTAGCTACCTCAAAAAATAAACGTGGAACTTGGGAAGGAAAGAAAATGAACAGAATATGTCTGCTCTACAATTTCTTCATGTGGAGACACTTCTACATATGCTTAAAACAAAGAAGAGGGTAGATCTATTACATGACCTTATTCATTATAGTTGGTCCTTCCTTCTTTCAATATGTCAGAACTACAATAAATACTACTAGTTCAGACGGATAATCTTTCTACTCCTAGTTCCAACATTCTAGAAATATTAAAAACTACAATGATTACTACTTCTATTACAATAGATTTGCCTCCATTAAATATCAATGACTAGAAAACCCATACGATCTCATCTCTGACAAAAGCAAACAATTTCTCTACCTACTCATTCAACCATGAATCCAAACGAAACAAATTTTACCACAAATCTCCTTAATTCTAGTGGACGGATTGGTTGCGGGTGCAACCCCCATCTACATGATGGCGCTAGTACCCAACATGAATCCATCATCTTGGATCGAAATGGGTCTCCAAGGCCACTCTCTAACACTACATGTCTAGATGAAAAATCAAGAAATGATGCTAGTGATGTAAAATCCTTTCGTTAAAGCTCTAATTGTGTCGGAGGGGATAAGGATAGCCATGGAGACTTACAACAACCATCCATGAATATCGACAACTCTTGAACCACCAATGAACAACCAACTCCAGGGTTTATCATTCTTTCACATTCTAACATAGGAGACACCAATGTACACATCCGTGCACCAAACCCATATAATGGCAGTGACAACCCCTCACCAAGTTATCAGAACATCCAAAATATTGACCCTTTGTACCATCACTGGCAAATGCAGGGACAAACACATGGAACTAGGGTTTTTTTCCTAACTATGAGACAAGCGGGATCATTGGAGAGCTCAGAGGTAAAACAACATAACCTTCTCAACTCAGGTATGCCCCCGGTAAAACTAGTTCTTTTACAACCAGTGAAAACGAACTGTCGTAATGGAACTAGTTTTACATGGGTATACCTGAGGTGAGGAGGCTATGTTGTTTTGCATCTAAGCTCATGTGCTCTCCAGTAATAAACCCTAGTTCTCTATGCTAGTCCCTGCATTTGCTGGTGATGGTACAAAGGGTCTATGTCTTGGATGTTTGGGTAGCCTGGTGGGGGGTTGTCATTGCTATTGGATGGATTTTGTGCATAGGAATGTACAGTGGTGTCTCCTATGTTAGAATGTGAAAGAACAGTAACTCCGGGAGTTGGTAGTTCATTGGTGGCTAAAGGGTTGTCGACATCCATAGCTGGTTGTTATAAGTCTCCATGACTCTCCAAAACAATCTGAGCTAGGAAGGATTTTGTATCTGTAGCATCATTTCTTGATTCTCCATCAAGACATGCAGTATTTGAGAGTGAGTTTGGAGACCCATTTCGACCTAAGATGATGGGTTTGTGTTGGGTACTAGCCGGCGTCATGTAGATGGGGGTTGCAGCCTATCCGTCCACTGTATTTAGGGAATTGATGGTAAAGTTTGTTTGGTTTGGATTCATGGTTGGTAGAGAAAAGGTTGTTCGCTTTTGTCGGAGTTGAGACCCTATGGGTCATCTGGTTATTGATACTTAAAGGAGATAAATCTATTGTGATGGAATTTATGGGAATAGTAGTAGTATTTATCGTAATTTTTAAGATTCATGAGATGTTGGAACTAGGAGTAAAAAGATTAATCGCCAGAAGTTGAAATTTCTATTTAAGAATGCCAAATAAACACAGAACTTGGGATGGAAAAAAATATGAACAGATTAAGTCAGCTCTACAGTGTCTTCCTGTGGAGCTGACTTAATCATGCTAGATCTATTACATGACCTTATTCATGATAGGTAGCATTGACATTTTTACATCTCATCTTAAGTTTCAGCAAATTCTTTTGATGAATTTCCTGTACTAATTCCATTTTCTAGATTCTTGCATAAACTAGATTGGATTTGATGTACTCAATTTTAGGATGTGATGTGCTTTTCTACTAGATTGTAGTTGATAAATCAAAATGTGAAGTGTTTGTATTAGAGTGAAAATGGATGTTCATGAGGCCTAGTTATACGGGTTTTCCTGTATCGGAACTTGTACACACGCTTAAAACACATATACGATGGAAGATTTGTTATGCATATGAGTGTGCAGATAAATTAAATACTTCTAGACACCAAATAAACGTAGAACTTGGGAAGGAAATTAAATGAACAGAATAAGTCAGCTCTACAGTTTCTTCATGTGGACACACTTCTACATTTGCTCAAAACAAAGAAGAGGATAGATCTATTACATGACCTTATTCATTATAGTTGGTCCTTCCATTCTTTCAATATGTCAAAACTACAATAAATACTACTAGTGCAGACGGTTAATCCTTCTACTCCTAGTTCCATCATTCTAAAAATATTAAAAACTACAATGATTACTAATTCTATCACAATAGATTTGCCTCCGTTAAATATCTATGACTAGAAGACCCATACGATCTCATCTCTTACAAAAGCAAACCATTTCTCTACCCTCTCATTCAACCATGAATCCAAACCAAACAAACTTTACCACCGATTTCCTTAATTCTAGTGGATGGATTGGCTGCGGGTGCAACCCACGTCTACATGACGGCGCTAGTACCCAACACGAACCCTTTATCTTGGGTTGAAATGGGTCTTCAAGGCCACTCTCTAACACAACATGTCTTGATGGAAAATCAAGAAATGGTGCTATTGATACAAAATCATTTCGTCAAAGCTCAAATTGTGTCGGAGGAGATAAGGAGAGCCATGAAGACTTACAACAACCATCTATGAATGTCGATAACTTTTGAACCACCAATGAACTACCAACTCCTGGGTTATCGTTCTTTCACATTCCATCATGGGAGACACCAATGTACACTCCCGTGCACCAAACCTATCTAATGGAAGTGCCCCCCCAACACCAGGCTACTCGAACATCCAAAACATAGACCCCTTGTACCATCACTAGCAAATGCAGGGACAAACACATGGAACTAGGGTTTTTTTTTTCCAACTACAGGACAATTAGGATTAATTGAAAGCACATGAGCTTAGAGTCAAAACAACGTAACCTCCTCAACCTAGGTACACCCCCCGTAAAATTAGTTCCTTTACGACCAATGAATACGAACCGTCGGAATGGAACTAGTTTTACAGGGGCTGTGCCTGAGGTGAGCAATGTTTCAATCAAGTAAAAAGAAACATATTTGGTGTTAGTTGCTTTGCTTTGTCAATTATTTGTATATTCTTGATATTATCGGGGGTTGAATGTATAGTGTTTTGTTTAGCATAGTCACCAAGGGGATGATAAGTGTGACCATTTGGAGATCCCAAGTTTGAATACATCTGCAATACTGGATGTTAGCCATATGCTCTAGTTTGGTGAGCAAGATTGCTTAGACAACCTGTTGTAGACAAAAGTCTGGTGGTATTTAATTGCAGGAGGGTAAAGGAGAGGGTCCATTATCGATCCGAGTTTCGGACCGTGCTCCACAGTCTACGGGAATTTCTAGGTTTAAAGATAAGATCACTTGGGACACTTGTGTTAGTTTGTTGGACATGTTTCTCAGTGGAATAGTCTAAGTGCACACATGTTGGTACAAATTCACCAATACAAAATTATGAATATCATGTGAAAGTGTTGTAAGGTGTGGGAAATCTGTGGGTTCTTTTTGGATAATTGAAAAGATCAAATCAATATGTATGGATTATTGCTCTTTCCATCTATGTGGTTTGGGTCGTCACAATTTGCTTATATTTTTGAGTGATGTATTGTGATTTTAGGTCAACTCGAGCTTAGTTGGTAAGGACAGTGCTTTTAGTGCTGCATTATGAATATCATGTGAAAGCACTGTCCTCACCAACTAAGCTAGAGTTGACCTAAAACCAAAATACATCACTCAAAAATATAAGCAAATTGTGACAACCCAAACCACATAGATGGAAAGAGAAATAATCCATACATATTGATTTGATCTTTTCAATTAGCCAAAAAGAACCCACAGATTTTCCACACCTTGCAACACTTTCACATGATATTCATAATTTGTATTTATGAATTTGTACCAACTTGTGTGCACTTTGACTATTCCACTGAGTAACATGTCCAACAAACTAACACAAGTTGACCAAGTGATCTTATATTTAAACCTAGAAATCCCCGTAGGCGGTGGAGCACGGTCCGAAATTTGGATCGATTACTGGCCCTCCCCTCTAACCTCCTACAATTAAATCAGACTTTTGTCTACAACAAGTTGTCCAAGAAATCTTGCTCACCAAACTAGAGCAGATGGGCTAACATCCAGTATTGCAAATGTATTCAAATTTGGGATCTCCAAATGGTCACTCTTATGCCTCAACCACTACATCATCCCCTTGGTGACTATGCTAAAAAAAATACTTATACATTCAACCCCCACTAATATCAAGAATATATAGACAATGGACAAAGTAAAGCAACTAACACCAAATATGTTTCTTTTTTGCTTGATTGAAACATTTCTTTGTTAGTATTGTGTGTGAAGAATAATCAGCTACCTCACAAATAAACGTAGAACTTGGGAAGGAAAGAAAACGAACAGAATAAGTCAGCTCTACAGTTTCTTCATGTGGAGACACTTCTACATTTGCATCCCTCTTTTTGGTTATCAAAAAATGATAGTTGGTCCTTCCTTTCTTTCAATATGTCGTAACTACAATAAATACTACTAGTTCAGGTTAATCCTTCTACTCCTAATTCCAACATTCTAGAAATATTAAAAACTACAATGATTACTACTTCAATTACAATAGATTTGCCTTCGTTAAATATCAATGACTAGAAAACCCACCCATACGATCTCATCTCTGACAAAAGCAAACCATTTCTCTACCCACTCATTCAACCATGAATCCAAACGAAACAAACTTTACCACCGATTTCCTTAATTCCAACGGACGGATTGGTTGCGGGTGCAACCCCTATATACATGACGCTAGTACCCAACACGAATCCATCATCTTGGGTCGAAATGGGTCTCCAAGGCTACTCTCTAACACTACTTGTCTTGATGGAAAATCAAGAAATGATGCTAGTGATATCAAATACTTTCGTTAAAGCTCTAATTGTGTCAAAGGGGATAAGGAGAGCCATGGAGACTTACAACAACCATCTATGAATATCGACAACTCTTGAACAACCAACTCCAGGGTTATCATTCTTTCACATTCCAACATGGGAGATGCCAATGTACACTTCCGTGCACTAAACCCATATAATGGCAGTGACAACCCCTCCACCAAGCTATCCGAACATCCAAAACATTGACCCCTTGTACCATCACTGCAAAAGCAGGGACAAACTCATGGAACTAGGGTTTTTTCCCTAACTACGGGACAAGCGGGATCATTGGAGAGCATAGGAGCTCAAAGGTAAAACAACATAACCTTCTCAACTCAGGTACGCCCCCTGTAAAACTAGTTCCTTTACAACCAGTGAAAACGAATTGTCGTAATGGAACTAGTTTTACATGGGTGTACCTGAGGTGATGAGGCTACGTTGTTTTGCATCTAAGCTCATGTGCTCTCCAGTAATCCCACCTGTCTCGTAGTTTGGTAGAAAACCCCGATTCTCTATGCTAGTCCCTGCATTTGCCGGTGATGGTACAAAGGGTCTATGTCTTGGATGTTCGGGTAGCCTGGTGGGGGGTTGTCACTGCTATTGGATGGGTTTTGTGCATAGGAACAGTAACTCCGGGAGTTGGTAGTTCATTGGTGGCTGAAGGTTGTTGACATCCATAGCTGGTTGTTGTAAGTCTCCATGACTATCCTCTCCGAAACAATCTGAGCTAGGAAGGCTTTTGTATCACTAGCATCATTTCTTGATTTTCCATCAAGACATGTAGTATAAGAGAGTGACCTCGGAGACTCATTTCGACCTAAGATGATGGGTTTGTGTTGGGTACTGGCAGGCGTCATGTAGATGGGGGTTGCATCCAATTCGTCCACTGGTATTTAGGGAATTGGTGGTAAAGTTTGTTTGGTTTGGATTTATGGTTGGTAGAGAAGAGGTTGTTTGCTTTTGTCGGAGATGAGACCCTATGGGTCTTCTTGTTATTGATACTTAAAGGAGGCAAATCTATTGTGATAGAATTTATCGGAATAGAAGTTGTATTTATCGTAGTTTTTAATATTCATGGGATGTTGGAACTAGGAGTAAAAGGATTAACCGCCAGAAGTTGAAATCTCTATTTAAGAATGCCAAATAAACACAGAACTTGGGATGGAATAAAAATGAACAGAATAAGTCAGCTCTACAGTGTCTTTCTGTGGACACCCTTCTACATTTACTCAAAACAGAGAAGAGGCTAGATCTATTTCATGACCTTATTCATGATAGGTAACATTGACATTTTTACATCTCATCTTAAGTTTCAGCAAATTCTTTTGATGAATTTCCTGTACTAATTCCATTTTCTAGATTCTTGCATAAACTAGATTGGATATGATGTACTCAATTTTAGGATGTGATGTGCTTTTCTACTAGATTGTAGCTGATAAATCAAAATGTGAAGTATTTGTATTAGAGTCAAAATGGATGTTCATGAGGCCTAGTTATACAGATGTTCCTGTATGGGAACTTGTACACATGCCCAAAACACAGATACGATGGAAGATTTGTTATGCATATGAGTGTGCAGATAAATTAAATACTTCTATACACAGATACGATGTGCTTTTCTACTAGATTGTTTATCAATTTGAAATTATATTTTTTCTTCAAATTTTCAATAGCACATTCTCCACATATTTAAATAGAGTTTTATATACTCCATTTTAGGAAGTCTATACTAATTCACGTGAGAGCTCATGCAACGCACGTGTCCAGAAACTCGTATTTATTATAAGCATCGAACTTGAGCTTTATTGTACCTTTACGTCGTGCTTGATTCATGATCGTCCACGGTAAATTGTTGAAATATGAACTTTTGGATGCAAGATGATAAACGATTGTATATTTTTGCAGTAAATCTGAGCTGTCATGATTCATCTGTTTCTATACATAGTGCAACTGTTATTCCCCCACCATCGACTGCAAGGTCAGTCTCGATGAGAGATATGGGCACGGAAATGACTCCAATTGCAAGCCAGGAACCTTCCAGGACAGGGACACCTGTGAGAGCAACAACACCTCAACTCCAGGAGCTGCACCAGCTTCCTCTCCTTTTCGTCCTTCAAATGATAATTTGGATGCTCGCACAAATGAATTGTCTGACCAGGAATTACAGATGAAAACTCGAAGAGAATGCGTGGCATTTGGAACTAAACTTGGTAAAATGAATATAGCTGCCTGGGTTAGCAAAGATGGTGAGGATAGAAATGCATCCAGTTTGCTAAAAACTGATAAGCAAGACTAACCAAATACAACTGTCACTGAGACACGTGCAGCTGCTTGGGAGGATACAGAGAAAGCGAAGTACTTATTTCAGTTCTTCAGCCTTTTGGTTGAGGTTTAAAATATAGCTACATGTCATGCTAGGTTATTCACGGGACCTCCTTGAAGCCCCATTAATGACATTGATTTTAAAAAAAGATTTTCTAGCTTATTCAACTTTGTGGTTATCTCTACGATGCTCGTCAACCTCTGCTGAACTTTATTCTTCATGACGATGGGTGCTCTTTATGTATGCTCTGGAGCATAATCTGACGAAAGCTTATTTATCCAAGGAGAAAAAAACAAGAACCAACAATTAGTTGATCAATGCTGATTCTCAATGGAAGCTTATGTGGGTTTTCTATATAAATTGCAATTTGCTACATAGTGTATGACTTGCAGGTTATCTTTCTCAAGGTTTAAACAAGAAGAAATCAAGATACAAGCATGAGAAAATCATAAACAAGCCAAGACAGAAGCTGAGATGAGGAAAATTGAGGTAATTAATTATCTTTGAAGATGGAAAATAATTATTATATACCTTGTGAATGTTTAGAGATCATGTTTTCATGAGTTATTTATATTCAAGTTTAAATAAATGTTATGTTGTCAATTTTTGAATGACAGTTATACTTCGTAGTTTCTAGAAAACTCATTTAGTCGAATAGTACACACTGTGATGAGACATCTTGATTTGGGACATGTAATTTGACGATATGATGTACACATATAGTGATCGATCGACTCATGTTTGTGTCAGTGACTACAAAAACACAAAAAAGTAAGGTTATTTTTATGATAAATGCATATTAGAACAAGAAGACTGGACTAGCTGAAATTGTAAGCAATGTTTTTGGTATGCTAGTGTATGTTATATGGAGCGAAAGGAACAAGATCAGATTTCAGAGCGGGAGCATGAAAACTGACAAAGTTTCGAAGGAAATCGTGCTGCATATGCACATCAAGAGTCGGACCAGGGCAAAATGGCAGATCGCGCTTCAACAACTCAATGTTTATCCTTAGTTTTTGACCAGATATAGATAGCAATGGATCACTGATCTATGTAGAATTATTACTGTGTAGAAGGCTATAGATTGGTAGAATCTGTATGTATTGATGAGTGAGCAGGTAGTCCAATACTACTCGGTTTGTAAAGATACACTTTTGGTTATGAATGAAAATCTGCAGTTTACCAGAAAAAAAAAATGCTTTTATGATATTTTGTAAATACTTTATGAAAAGATTACGATGAATATATATATATATATATATGTTTACTTTAGATTAAATGTTCGTTAGAAATCTTTTATTTTGGTCGAAAAAAAATAATCAGTAGAAATTTATTCATTATTGGTCTGAGATTATTTATTACTTACATAAGCAAAAAGATTCATATCCTATTTGATAATAATTTTGTATGATCCTGTAAAGGGGATTGAGTTGGTGCAACATATAGTATTTCATAAGGAAAGTTTCCTTGGCAACAGTTTTTTAGTCAAGCTTATCGCATTGAGTTTGCGTAGTATGATTTACATTGTTGGTGTGATTTTTGATCTATTGCATAAAAGCGAGTTTACGCAATATGCTCCCGAAGGATAGTGTATTGGGGGAAAGTATCATGTACACGTGGCTGCGTAAAACAAATTAAGGAACACTTGACATTAGAGTAAAACCGAAGAAAGATTTTAACATAGAGGCATCAAAAAGAGCTTCCTTTGAAGTTTTATCGTTTAAATACCTAGATCATTGCATATCCAATTTGTTTGCTTTCGTCTTTCTCCAATTTACATTTAGTGAAGCACTATATGTTTATCTTTGCTTGATAAAAATTATTAACCCTTCTAAGAAACTGCAACAAGTGTAGCACTCTTCACTAGTTCGAGTTTTTGGCTAAAATCATTTCTGAATTATGACTCAAACTTAAAATACATCCTTGTGTTATCTAAGTGAACAAAAAAACATGTACAAATTTATATGGATGACTCTACTAGCTGAGAAGAATTTCTAGACTAGTTATAATTTTTTTTTATTACTATTATATCCCTCAATTGTATTGAAAGTTTTAAAAAAATATATATTTAAGTACTTAATTTTAATTCATACTTATGACTAGTATAATTTATCTATAGGTTGTAAATTCTCAAGTAATAAGTAGATATTTTTATAATTTGAAGATCAAATGATATAATTGAGCGATATGAGATTAGATTTATGATTAAAGACATTTTCAATTTGTGTGTGTCATTCTTGCGTAAAGACCATGATAATTTTCTCGATTATACATTAATATGTGGATGACATAGTAATTTTTTTGCCTTAACCCGAATTGGGTTGATCCGAACGCATGACCCGATTTGAGATGTGACCCATCACTTCCGCCCCGAACCCGACGAACATTCCTCGCTCGCCCTTTCATACTTTTTTCGATTCAGAAGACTTTTCCTCTTATTTTTGCCGCTCTCAAGCTTTTTACACTATACACACAACGCCACCGGAAAATCCTCTGTAAATCGCCCGGAAATAGAGAGGATTTAGTAGAGCTATAGGAAAATCATCTATCAAATGGCTCGCCAAGCGACCAAACTGATCGCAAATCTGTCAACAAAGCTGAGTTCTAGCAATCCAACACTCGCTGCTCAGAACAGATTGTTTGGATCGGCACCGCCTCCGCCGGCTGTGTTCGTTGATAAGAACACACGTGTCATCTGTCAAGGCATTACGGGGAAGAACGGTACCTTCCATACCGAGCAGGCCATTGAATATGGCACGAAAATGGTATGTGATGTTTTTTTCTGGGTAATAGATGTGGATCCGAAATTTTAGACCAGTGAATGCATAGTACAATACATCAAAATTAAATATAATTATTGTTTATGTTTTTTTTTTTGAAAAAAATCAATTAGTATATATTTATAGTTTGAGCTGAGGGGAGCCTTGGTGTAAAGGAAAAGTTGTTGCTGTGTGATCTATATGTCATGAGTTTGAGAGGTGGAATAGCTACTGAAGCTTGTGTTAGGCTAGTGTGTGTTTTTTGTTTTTGGTTGATAACAGTGGTATGCGTGCTTTGCTTCATTTATAGTTACTGCATATGTTGGCATAATAGGTATTTTGCTCATACTCATGTCAAAAGTCTTTGTATGATGTGCACCTAACGGAATGTCATTGTGTGGTTGATGAGGTGCGTGAAAATCATGATAAACTAGGGTTCGGTTCTTGGTAGAGGTAGAAAATGCTGGTAATTTTTTCCAAATGCCTGATTTTATAATTATTGCATATGTTAGTATAATAGTTCTTTTGCTCAACCAATGTCAAAGTGGTTGTATGATGTGCACCCAACGGTATGTCCTTGTGGTCAATGAGGTGGGTGAAAATCATGAGAAAGTAGGCTTCAGTTCCTGGTAGAGGTAGAAAATGCTGGTAATATTTTCCCATATACCTATGTATTGGGGGAAAATCTATCTGGTGTCAGGTAGCAGATACCCGGTGGTATAGTCGAGGTGGCAAGCTGACCTACATGATACCATTACCCAAAAAGGTTCTTTTCAGATGTTTTGAACTCCTTGTGTCTTCAAGGTCTTCTTTCATATTTTGTTTTCTGATGTTTCCTTGGAACTGTCCCTGCTAGTAATGCTACTAAACATTTTAAGTTTGTCGGTACTATTTGAAGCTATCAGGTTGATTTCATTTGAGCAAGTATTTGAATTCATTTCTATTGTTGTGTTCCTTCTCTATTTCTATCCTATGAAGAAAATGCTAATGTGTATGATATGCTCCTATCTGAAGAAGTCTACTCTTCAATGAAACTGATTTGGAAAGTTTTGTTCTTGTTTTCATAATGGATTTGCTCTTTTTTTCTTTGGGGACAATGAAAAGCATTTGAAAAGAGATAATATCTGTTTCTTATTTTGACTTCCATGTGGTTAAATAGGTTGGCGGAGTGACACCCAAGAAGGGTGGAACAGAACACTTGGGTCTTCCTGTCTTCAACACTGTTGCAGAGGCAAAAGCAGAGACGAAAGCTAATGCTTCGGTGATCTATGTACCTCCTCCTTTTGCTGCAGCTGCTATTATGGAGGGATTGGAGGCTGAATTGGACTTAATTGTTTGCATCACTGAGGGAATTCCTCAGCATGATATGGTAAGATACAAATCCCTTCTATTAGAGTTTTCTCGTTTCCCCCTCATTATAGGTTAAAGAGTTGTACACTGCTTCTTAAATTTCGTGCCCAAACAAACTAAGACATGTAAATGAAATAGAAGGAGTAATATATTTCTTTAAATATTATAACATTATTTAGCCTTAGAATCTCCATTTAGGATTTAAAAGAAATGTATTGGCCATAAGACATTCGTAAATATTTGTTTTCTGCTATCTAAGTGTCTACCCTGTCAATTGCTGCTTTTGTTGCGTTGAATGTTTTGACAGTTTGGAAACAACCATCTGAGCTTTGAATGAGTAATTTGAGGAGAGAGTAATCTTATAAATTGAAGTTTCAATCATTAGATCTTTTAGAGATTCTGCTGAACCTTAGTCATGATCTACATTTCTTTTTTATCTTTCATAATATGTTTTTCTAAATGGATCTTCCATATTATGCTTACATAGTTACATTAGTCTTTCAGCCATTTTTCAACAAGCTTGTTTTGAATCAACAATATTGAGATCTTGTAGTCTGGAAAGTGCATTCCAAGGTAATGAATGCATCAAGATGGAAATGACAACTGGATAGGGACAAGGTTTCTCAAGAATTGAATGCATTGTTGACTATTTCTTCATTGTATCACATTCCTAGTAGTTCGTGTAATAGTAAACTTGGGACCTAAAGGAATGAGAATATACTTGAATCGTGGCACTAGCACTGTTATATGGGTTGAAACTCTAGTTTCGAGCTGCTCGATCCAACAAAAAGATAGGAATAGAGGGAAAACCGGAAAACTATGATAAGCTTATGCTGATTGCAAGTCATTCATCATCCCCTAGATGAGTTATATTTTGGGGGGCTTCTTTCCTTTGTTTTTGGGTTGATTCAATAAATGTTACAATTAGGATAAGCTTGTTAGGTGAGCTTGCACCTTTCTGTTTTCACTCTGTTATTCTCTCACTAGCTTGTTTTCTTTGTTTGGTTTTTTTTCCATGCAATTTTAGGTTCGTGTAAAAGCTGCTCTTAAGAAGCAATCGAGAACTCGGCTGATTGGTCCGAATTGTCCAGGTATCATAAAACCAGGAGAGTGCAAAATTGGTATTATGCCTGGATACATTCACAAACCAGGACGTATCGGAATTGTTTCTCGATCTGGCACACTGACTTATGAAGCAGTAAGATTTATTCTCTGGAAACATGTGGTCTATAAAACTTGTTTAAATTTTGCATATTTTGCGCATTCTTCTTACTCATGACGAGCCAGTAAAAATTTGGACGCTTAGAAGAGTCTCTTGAATACTTCCCAGGGAAAAAATGGATTCCATTACATATTTCCTTTTTTCAAAACCCTACCTGTTTATCGTAACACCACGTTTGCAGACCTTTTTTATTTTTTACTTGATGTATTTCTACCTCTTTCCTCTTTCGAGCTGAGGGTCTTTTGGAAACCTCTCTACCTCCACAAGGTAGGGGTTAGGCTGCGAACACATCTATATCTAGGAAGAAATCAATACTTGAAATATAATTTCTGTGTCAATATTTGCTGTTGTTATGCGTTAGCCATACACAGGTCAATTTGTTACTTCTCTATGTTTTTTTTCACTGATGAGATGTGAAATTCTCATCATTGAATTATGAATGAGTATATTCGCCCTGACACCATGAATGTTGGGAAGATATAGAAATCAAAAAGTTTTTTTCTTGAATCTGGTTCCTGCGTCTACTAGCAACTTAGATTTTTCTCTTAGAAAATGGCACTGGGAACCATCAGATTTGAAGCCTGAGGAATAGTATCTACTTTACATATGGTCTTTGATGTTAATATTTGCTATACACAAAAGTTCTGTTGTGATTTTTTTCTTTTGTTTTTCTGATTTGTTCTTTTTTGTTTTATGATTTTCAGGTTTTCCAAACAACTGCTGTTGGCCTTGGGCAATCAACCTGTGTAGGGATTGGTGGTGATCCTTTCAATGGTACAAACTTTGTTGATTGCTTAGAGAAATTTATTGCTGATCCACAGACGGAAGGTAAATCTTACTGAAGGATTAATTTAGCTAAACTCAGTGTAAAACATGATTACAATGGCATGTTTTTCTTCTGTGGGGTAAACTTGTAATGATTAGACGACAATAAGATACATCTTTTTCAGAATTATCAGATTGCTAAGTTACTTAACATTTGTTACTGCCAGAGTGCAATAGTGTAGTAACAAGAAGACTTTGTAGGAGAAAATTTGCTAAAGGGCTTCTATCAATGGAGATGGGCCTGCCAAGCCACCAAAAATGGGAAGAACACAAATTTCTTATCATAAATACCTTGGTGACCTTCCCCAAGTGTCCAACCCAGGGAAAGAACTGTTTGTAGTCTCTTATCAGATTCCCCTTCTTAAGAAATGGATACTTCCTCTTAATCAATCTAATTGTTGGACCTTTAGACTTTCCATTTACTTTACTCTCTTTTCTTAGCTGAAATTTGTTCGTTTCGCACATGTTTCTTCTTTTGCCAGACTTGAATGTTGCCTTTACCTATATGTTCCATTTATACGGAATTGAGAATGAGGTGGCAACAGAAGTTAGAAGATCCATGCATCTTGAATGAAGATTAAAAACATCCTATTTACGCGTGCTTGTTGTATGCCAGGTATTGTTCTCATTGGTGAGATCGGTGGCACAGCAGAAGAAGATGCTGCAGCCCTCATAAAGGTTCGTGATGATTTAATACACATATGTCACAGAGTGAAGTATTCCAATAACAAGTATGCTGGAGTTTTATGTGCAAAGAGCAATCGAAGAGTGGGTACTTAATAAAAAAGATGCAGATTAAAGAAAAATAATAATGTATATGTAAAACAAGAAAAATAACTATGAATGCAAGCAATAACTATATGGGCAAAAAAACTGAAAATAACAGCAAGTGAGATATATGACGGGAAAACGTCACAGGTTTAAATTTAAAAATTCAGATGCAGTGATGCAGCTTTAAAAAAATTTTAAGCTTTAATTTTTAATTTGCAATCTATGACTAGTCATTAACATATTCAAAAGAAATTGTTTTCAAATTTCAGAACTAAATGGTTAATGTCCCACGCCTCTACCCTCTTCCGTTTAAATACCCAGCTTGGTCCACCAGATAGGATTCAAACTCGTGACATGTACCTAGCCTGTGAAACATCTAGCTTCCATTGCACAGGTTCTGAGTTTAAGCACCTTTTTAACAATGCGAACATAGACGCTTCAAACGAATACCAACCATCATTAATTAGTAAAGGTTCGAGATCATATTTATCAAAAGACTGACTAGCCCCTTCAAATCATCAACAGGCTCTAGTTTTAAAAATATGATATATTATTATCCATGTCAAGGGTGTACCCCATCTGGTAAAATTCAGTGTTGAAAGAAACTGGACGAGATGGTAGTTGTTCCAATAGGAGTGCGGAATTCCTTCTGGCAGATACGTTATGGCTGTACCAGCTGTCAAGGTAAAAGTAGTAAAAGAACTCGACCTCTATCATTCTTCTTGACCTCTTGCCTTAGTCCCGCAACTGAATCAGAGGTTTGACACTTTGCCATGTACCAAAAGTTCACACTTCTATCTATTATCTTTTCAGCTGTCGTTTTTTTCAAACAAATATCCCCTAGTTTTAGGTTTCCCTTCACAACTTGGTAAACCTTATCAGTGAGCTCATTTCTCTCATGACTGAAGATCTGTTGTCCCACTTCCATTTGGAATGTTGATTTCTGTCTTTTTTCTTATTGTACTTCTTAGATACACCACTTGGATCTTGAAACTTCCCCATGAAAGGGCTAAAGTACCTCTTTAGGCGTAATTCTAATTTCTACGCCTTTGTGTTTTTGACTTCAACCTGTGAAAACGAGAACATTCTTAAAACCAGATGTCTTTGTGCCTTCCTTGACTGGCTCTATTATTGAATTTTATCTTGTGGTTCATCACTTTGACCTTCATTCCACATGTTAGCAGTGTTTCAGATACCTCCTCATCTTTAATTTGCCCTAGATTGTGTAACAGAAATCAAACCAATAATTTTAAGCTTTTGATCCTGCATCTGCTTGCACTGCTCTATGATTTCTATATGTATGAGAATTTCAAAAAAGTTTGATGGGGCCCCTGGAGTAGGATAAGATACTCATTTAGCTGCTTGTATTTTCGAGAGGATATCCAGAATCTTTGGCAGATTATCGTGTCAGAATTTTCTATACATCCAGTTCCTTGCTATGTCTCTGAGGTTGATAGCATTTTAAGTTGTGCTGAATAATGTTTAGTTTACGCTGTTTATGTTTTTCTCCTGGAATAGGAAAGTGGAACTCAAAAGCCTGTAGTTGCTTTTATTGCTGGATTGACTGCTCCCCCTGGAAGGAGAATGGGTCATGCTGGAGGTACTTTCTTGTTCATTAAATACCAAAAGATCTGGAGTTGATTAATCTGCTTTGTTGTTCATTAAATATTTGTAGTTTATGTTGTTCTACGTGCCCTTAAAAGAGTCTCCCCTCCATACTTTTTTCATCATTTTAAAATATTGATCAGAAGTTTTATGCTAGAATTTCTTATATATCTATATTTGGTGAAAATCATATGATGGGATTATTAGTGAATAACGAACTGTGCCTTCCATTTCCATGGTCACCCTCAAACCAAAAATAATGGAAGAAAATAATAGAATCCATCAGAATTGCTTGTTGTTGATACAAATGAAAACAATATTCTAATTATTGTTATCCACAAGTATTCAGGATAGTTTTGCGATGCCTGGCTCTGGCCTCTGTTCTCTTTTCCTCGTCCCGTTCCCGTTAGTCTTTTCCCTATCTTTAATTGGAAATTACCAAGAACAGGCATGCTCACTTCTACTGTGTTGCTTTGCTGCATTATCATGACGATGATTGAATATTGCACATGAGCTATAAAAAGATGCTTCCGTTCACCTGTTGTCATGCCTAGAGAAATAGTTTAATCCTGATTTTTTTGGAATTTGCAGCTATTGTATCAGGGGGAAAGGGAACAGCCCAAGACAAAATCAAGGCACTAAAAGAAGCTGGGGTTACAGTGTGTGAATCTCCCGCGAAAATTGGAGTTTCAATGCTCGAAGTGTTCAAACAGAGGGGTCTCGTGTAAGCCTGTGGCGCAACAATATCTTCATTTGGAAATTGTTTTTGCTTGTTTTTTTTGCGGGCATGCGCGAAATTATGATGCCTCGTTATCCCACCATAACCCATTTTTGGCAGATAATAACAAAGAGAATTTGATGGATATGAAACATTATCCAAGAACCATCAAGATACTGTGATGGTTAATTGTTATTTAGGTCTGAATTTTCATGTTATGACAAGATGTTGCAACAATGCAATACATGTGTATTTGTATTTGAGAGCATGCTTTTGGACCAAAGCAAATTCATTATACAACTCTTATTATCCTTCCTCTGATTGACTTGCTTTTTTCTACCCTTGCTCTTTTGGCCTTCAATTGCTATATACTCCCTCTGTCCCAATTTATTAGACTTATTTTCCTTTTTAGTCTGTCTAAAAAAGAATGACACATTTTTATATTAAGTAACAATTTAACTTTAAAAAGTTCCAATTTATGACTTATTTTATTTTTTAGTCAGTCTAAAAAAGAATGACACATTTTTATATTATGTAATAATTTAATTTTAAAATGTCTATTTTACACTTAATGAAATGATTTATAGCTATACAAATTTCTATCATTCATTATAGACCACAAGTTTTAAAATTCTTCCTTTCTTTCTTAAATTTCGTGTCAAGTCAAACTATTTCACATCAAATGAGACGGAGGGAGGTAAATTTTATGTTAAACCAAATGGCTAGACACTTGTATACCAGCCTCTCTGCTCTCTTATTTCAGAACAATAATAATATAGTCAATGTAATTTCATAGGTAGAGTATGAAGAGGGTAAAATATATGCAAATTTTATTCCTATCTCATGGAGAGAGACTTTTTTCAAAAGACATTTGGCTCGAGTAACACAAATCAAAGCAATTACGAAAAAAAGACAATATAGAAATAAAGGGAATATATAGTAAATAATAAAGAAAGTATGATAAAAGGATAAAAAAAAAGGTCTTAAATTAGGTAAGATTGAACAAAATTACCCCTATCATTAATAGTTTAATTTAAAAATGTCTCTATCATTAATAGTTTGGTCAAAAAAACAACTTAGTGCACTAAAATGTTCAATTAGCTACAAAGATATGTTAATTATATTTACTTTCATTTTAAATCAAATGTCAATTTCATCCAAAATAATGTACAATTCAAATCAACAATAACAATATATTTAGTATAATTTGTGAATGAAGTTTAAGCCTCAAGGAGGATAATATGTACGGAGACTTTACGACCTATCTTAAGAGATGTGAAATTCATATTTGAATTATCAAGCGTATGAACTATATAAATTGTTATCAATTATTTATCAAAATACATATTAATTATCAGATGTGCATCTTTTAATTAAGACGTATTTTGATAAATAGTTGGTGATAGTTCAAATAAAAAACTCTCATAAAAATGAAACATCAGTATCATGTAGAAGGCACTGGATACTAGAAAGTAGATAACTCACTTCCCTGTTTAGAGCACCAAAATTCAACACAAAATTCTCTACAATGGCTTCTTCATCATCATACAAAAAATACGAGACCCGAAAACGAGATCCAGATCCAAAATCTGCTGTTCTGTTGGTGATTGACATGCAAAACTACTTCTACTCCATGGGTGAGCCGATTCTCCCAGCAATCAAGACCACAATCGATCTCTGCCGCCGGAATTCCGTGCCGGTGATATTCACGCGCCACCGTCATAAGTCACCGGAGGATAACGGCATGCTTTACGAGTGGTGGAACGGTGATATTATCAGAGATGGAACCGTTGAAGCTGAACTTATACCGGAGTTGGATCGGAGAGACGGTGATTTAGTGGTTGAAAAACACACTTACAGTGCCTTTAGAGGTATTTTTTTTTCCACTAATTTTGTTTTTTTAGTCATTTTTTTCTGGTTGCTCTGTAGTTACTTTTTTTTGTTCAACTTTTGATTTTTGGTTAAATTTTAGCTGGTTGTTTTAGCCAAGAGTTGTCAAAAACATAATTAAATTATCACATTTTGTGAATTTCATTGGCATAATATATAAACTTCTGCACAAGTAGACATTTAAACTTATATAATATTGAACAAATATATACACACATCCTACATTGTAATTTATGTGAAATACACTCGTCCTACATATGTGTATCCTACATTGTAATTCACGTGAAATACACTTGTCTTACATGAAAACTGATTTGTATTATGCCACATACGACATGTGTCTATTTATTCAATTTTATACAAGTTTAAGTGTTTACTTGTGCGCGCACACAAAGTTATAGAACGTAGATGCCAACTGAGGCCAAGATAAATGACATGCTTATGTATTATGCCAATTTCAGACCTCAACTATAAATTGTTCCATTTGTGAAAGGTAAAAAACAAACGTGAAGTATTTAGTTTTTTCGAGTTACACAAGTTTCTTATCTGAACTATTACCAAGTGTTTATCGAAAAACACCTCAACTATAGGTTGTTTTCTTTTCATACTTAAAATATCAATATTGTTCAGGTAGGACAAGGAACAACAGATAGTTGAGGTCTGTTTTGGTAAATATTTGGGTGATACTTCAAGTAGGAAAAGTGAACACAAATAGTTCAAAGTAGGAAACTCGAAAAATTTAGATATTTCAAGTGTGTTTTTGACCCTTCACTCTTCTATTTATCTACTAAAATTTCTTTTGTATTAAAACACACTTAGGTGACGAGTTGACTTACATGCGCTTGTGTCCTGTGGAAATAATATTTGGCCAACTCAACATTCATGTGTCTTTTAATACAAAGATTGATAGCTTAGGTAGGTAAAGAGAACAATGAATAGTTCACGTACGAAACTCACGAGAAAATTGGTAGTTAATGTGTGTTATTGACCATTAACTCTTTTAGCAAATGATTTATGAACCTTTTAAACTACCATCTAAGGATTTTTTTTGAGTAAACTGAATATAGGTCTCAATCTTATATTTTGTAAGTTATTGTACATGTTAGATCACAATCTAATGTTTTGTATGTAAGGTTATTCAATTTAGGTGCAAACATTAGACTTGAATCTAACGTTATCTGAAAAGGTAATTTTATAAGGTCTATATTTGCATACCTTTCCAAACATTTACAGACACAAACTTAGAGGAGAAACTGTTGGAAATGGGGATAAAGGAGGTAATAGTGACTGGAGTAATGACCAATCTGTGCTGTGAGACCACAGCCAGAGAGGCATTTATTAGAGGGTTCAGAGTCTTCTTTTCCACAGATGCAACTGCAACTTCCTCGGCAGAACTGCATGATGCTACATTGAAGAACTTAGCTTATGGTTTCACTTATTTGGTTGATTGCAAAAGGATTCAAGCTGCCTTCTCAATTCCCTGAGCATTCAATAGTCAAGGTATAATAATCTATTTTGCTCGAATTCTTTAAAAATGTTGATAAGTGCGTGTTGGATCCTGAGCACTCAGGAGTAGGGTACTAAAACCTGTGTGGCTCCGACTCTTCAAAAAATGTCGATAGGTGTGTTGGATCCTGAGCATTCAAGAGTTAAGGTACAACAATCTATGTTGCTTGAACTTCTCAAAAAATGTCGATATCCGAGTGTTGGATCCTGAGCACTCAGGAGTCAAGTACAACAACATATGTTGCTCGAACTCTTCAAAAAATGTATATAGGTGTGTGTTGGATCCTGAGCACTCAAGAGTCCGGTACAATGACCTATGCTGCTCCTTGTCTTAAAAAAATGTCGATAGGTGTGTGTTGGATCCTTTAAAAGTAGTGTATTTTTTGAGGATTCGACACGGTTGTGACAACATTTTGGAGAGTAAGAGCAACATAGTTTACAACTATGACAAAATATTAGTCATGTCATCTCAATTTATGTGATGCACTTTGACTACAAGCAGAGTTTTTTTTAAAAAACATTTGAGACTTGTGGTCTAAGTTCGTTTAGACATTAGTTTTTTTCTCTTCCTTTTTGTTAAAAAATATTTCAAAACGTGAATAACCATATCCATTAGTTCACACTGTTGCTTTGTGCCTTGTCATGGAAAGTTAATAATTAGTGATAAATTTTCTATCGTAGCTAATAATTTCATGGTTAAAGATCGCCTTTGTTATAGTGTAGTAATACGCATGATGAGATTTCATGGTGTATGTAATTTGCAGGTAATATTGTAGCAGACGAAACTAGTGAGGGAGGAACTATGGAGAAGTACTTTAGTGAGTAAATATTTTAGAATAAGCAGATGTAAGATAAAATGAATACATGACAAGATTTACCTTCTCATGTTAAAGGTGAATACTTATCTGCACCGAGTGTTTACATCAAAATAATGTAATTTACCTTGAAAAGATATGGGTTATGGTAGGTAAATCTCATATATGTCTATAGGTTGGTTTTATATAAATTATTTTCCATATTATATGTTTTGGAAATCAAATTATTTTCATTATATTATGACCAAAAAATGGACTATATTTGATTGGTTTACTTAATACTTTCTTATGTCAAAGATGAATAGTGACTGTTCACATCAAAATAATGTAATTTACCGTTTATGGTAGGTAAATCTCATATATTTCTATGGGGTGATTTTATGTAAATTACTTTCCATAAAATATGCTTTGGAAATTAAATTAATTTTGCCATATCTATGATAAAAAATGGAGTACTATATTTAATTGTTTGTCTTAATACTTTCTCATGTAAAAAGTAAATACTTATTAGCACTAAATGTTCACTTTAGAGGATGTGAATTATGGTATGTAGATCGTATATATATTCGTAAAATAGATTATATCAATTATTTATCTTATAATGTGCTTTGGAAACAAAATTATTATTGCCCTATTATGAAGTAATACATTTAATTGGTTTACTTAATATATTCCCATATCAAAAATAAATATTTATTTTTATTGAGTGTTCACATCAAAATAATTTAATTTGCATTAAAAAAATATGACTTATGTTATGAAGATCTCATGCATGTCTATAGAATAGTTTTTTTATCAATTAATTCCATATAATATATTTTGGAAAGTAAATCATTTTTTCTCCATATATGATTATCTAAGATTAATTATTCCCTATATAAAGGGACTATACATTTAGACTTTCACAACTCATAAAATTTACATTCATAGGACTATTTTCATTTTTCATGATCTTGATTAAGATTGTTGTTTCGATGTTGGCGGGTGGATGATATCGGCGATGCATCCGTCCTCGATCATGTGCTTGATGGTCATTGACTGAATGTCGATGGATTCTTTCAACTCAAACTCATTTCCATTTAACGACTTATGAGTTTGAGTTGAAAAATATTCATCGCCATCATTTAGTGAGGGACGATCAAGAACATGATAGAAGATGGGTCCATCACAAGTGTCATCTCACTCACCAACATCAATGCATAAACCTTAAATCAAGATCATTGAATATTTCAAGGTGCATAAGCCGACTTCAAACGAAGAAGAAATCAAGAATGTTCTATATATTTGTATTTCCTTATTAATATATCTCATGAATTATTTTACTTTTATTTTAGTTGGTATGTATTGGAATATTAATATTGATAAACCTTCTCATAAGTTGTGTTGATTAGTCTGTTAATTAATTTTACACCTAAAATTTATTAATTATCTAAAGATATATTCTTTTATTATATAAGAGAGTTTGGAAGCCGAAACAGGCTGATTTCTGTTGACGTCATAACTAATTGATTAATGAATTTGATCTTCTAAACGGATGAATTTGATCTTCCAAACCTTGAAAATTACTTTCTTAGCGTTCTTTTTCTGAGATGGAGAAAGAGAAAAAATATCTTCTGGTTCAGAGACCAAATCCTTTTAAAGGATTCTGAAGTGTCTTTTTAGAAAATGTACCTTTTCAGGAAATGTGTCTTTTCTTTTTAAAAAGTATATTTTCAGGTTTAAATAGTACATTTTCAATAAGTCTCCATTAGACTTAAGAAAAGGTCAATGGGTTTCAAGTTATCTAAAAGAAACCCATACTAATAGATATTTATTTTTAAAGCCCCAAACTTTAATACTTTATTAGATCATACAAAGGGTTACTTTGATGATAGCATATCTACGTAGAATACATTAATATGTGAGTCCACAAAATAGAAATTACTAACATTCAGGTGTGCACAGAGTAAACTCTGCTCCATTGCAATAGCCTGCACATATAGGAGAGTTAGAACTTTTTTAGGACAAGAGAACCTTCAGCCAATACCCTTTGCGTTCAGGTGTACACAGAGTAAACTCCGCTCCATTGCAATAGCCTGCACATATAGGAGAGGTAAAATTGAACTAGGCAAGTCCCATGCAACCAGGTGAGAGATATGTTTTAAGGTATGTCATATGTGCATAACTCTACCCTAAAAATTAACTCATGACTAGGATTGCCCAAGTCCATATAAGCAAATCACGGGTTTATTCTCAACCAATGTGAGACTCTTAAGTTATTCTAACACATTCTAAAAAGAGTCCTTGAACATTACCTGATAAAACATCGTCGTATTTAAAGATCCAGACAGGATGATGAAGCTAAATTCGTTACTATATCAATCTATGAGTTAGCATGCAACATGAACATAAAATGGCAAATTAGTTAATCTTTTCTGTTTAAATTTGTTTCACCTATTTTTCTTCTTAGTCCATTTCAAAAAAAAGAATGCGTTTTTTCATAATTTTTTATTTTCAACATTCCATACAAGATTTTTTTTTAAAAAAAAATTCACTTTCTTAAATAGGCTAAACAAATTGAAACAAAAAAAAAAATACTAAATGTCTGATCACTAGTTTACATTTGCTTGATCAGACAGAAGGAATATTTAGTTTAAACTGGACAAGTGCAAAAATAATTTTCTACTCCCAAGACGAAGAAGAAATCAAGAATGTTCTATATATATGTATTTCCTTATTAATATTTCTCATGAATTATTTTACTTTTATTTTAGTTGGTATGTATTGGAATATTAATATTGATAAGCCCTCTCATAAATTCATGTGTTGATTAGTCTGTTAACTAATTTTACACCTAAAATTTATTAACTATCTAAAGATATATTCTCTTATTATACAAGAGAGAGTTTGGAAGCTAAAGCAGGCTGGTTTCTATTGACTGCATTGCATCAAAATTTATTTTGGAATAAAAATTTAAAATTATTTATTAATACCATTTAAAAATTTTTAATATATTTATTAAGTATTTATTTTATTCTGATTTAAAATCATTTAATTAATTCCACTTAAAAGAATAACTTTATGAACAAGTATTGGACTTATGCATAACATAAATTTCTGTAAAGATAATTTAAAAATAAATTTATTTATTTTTTAAAATTTGAAACTATTATATTATATTTTGTTACTTTAGTTAATCCAATAGAACACCTTTGATTTCCATCAAATATTTACAGTTCCGTTTAAAATTAAGAAATCAAGTTTTATAAATATCAAACGGAGATAAAATTCTGTTACTTTTACAAATTGAGGGACCAAAATTGGTGTGCTGAACTTAAAGGGACTATTTTGAACCTACTATCAAAGTTATGATTAAATTAAGACAATTTCAACAATAATAACAAATTCAGTATAGTCTGAAAAATGAGGTTAGAAGAGATTAGAGTATACACAAACTTTATCCCTAACCTAAGGAGATATACAAGTTATTTTCCGAAAAATTAAAATATTTTCCTTTCTTTGAAAAGACGTCGCTTATGAACTGTAGTAGGTAGAATTAGGGGTGTACATAGACCGGGTTGGTTCGAATTTTTCAAATATCAAATTATATTATTTGTGTCAGATTTTTAAATCTATAACCAAACTAAACTAATAAAATTCGGGTTTCTCAACCTCGATTTTTTTTTCAAATTTCTCGGGTTTTTAAGGTTTTCGGGTTAAGTATTCATATGAACATATAATTAACTTGTGATTCAAATATTTCTTTAGCCCTATCAAAAATAAAACTATCTAAGGTGTTTCTTAAGAAAATAACACAAAATATGATATAAGTGATGACACTAATATACTCAACAAAAAATAATAATGAAATCGCATAAATAAATATTGCAAATAAATAAGTCATAACTAAAATGATCATGATTTAAGAGTATTTAAGCATGCTAAAATAAATCTAATAAGTATCAATTACATGACTAAACTTAAAGAAAAATTAAAATTAGGTTATATATTTTAATTGTCTAAACCAATGTAAAATTAAAGAACAAATATTCAACATTATTGTCATTCTTATTGTTGAATTGTATTTTTTTGTTAGCATTAGTATTGATTTCATTTTGATTTGAGCTTTATTAGAGTTACTAATATCTATAGACTATAACCTTTATTGAACCATTCAAAATTCTAAGTCAAACTTGAAATAAATAAAAATTATGAAAAACTATAAGATTATTTATAAAATATATCAAAGTAAATACTTTTATGTATAAAATAAATTTTAAAAATTATATATATAATGTCGGATTGATTTGATTGATAGCAAAATGATTCAAGTTGCCTTCTTAATTCCCTAAGCACTCAAGAGTTAAGGTACAACAATCTATTTTGCTCGAATTCTTTTAAAATGTTGTTAAGTGCGTGTTGGATCCTGATCACTCAAGAGTTAGGTACAAGAACCTATGTTACTCGAACACTTTAAAAAATATCGATAGGAGTATTGTATCCCGAACACTCAGAATTTGGGTACAACAACCTATGGTACTCAAAGTCTTCAAAAAATGTCGATGCGTGTGAGTTGGATCCTCTTAAAGGTAATGTATTTTCTTGAGGATTCAACAGACAAATATAACAATATTTTTGAAGAGTCCGATAACATAGACAACAATTATGAAAAAATATTAGTCATATCGATTTAATTTCTGTTATGCACGGAGTTCTAAGAAAATGTTTAAAACTTGTAGTCTATGTCTTTTTGGACATTAGTTTTCTTCTTTCTTTTTGTAAAAAATATTTCAAAACGTGGTTTGATTAATACATTGAAATGATTTTTTTGTTAGTTTCTATAGATGAGTTTTTCAAATTTGAAAGTGCAAAAAACTTAAGTATACAAATATATAGGCTTAATAACCATTATATAGGAGTAGTTCTATTTTTCATCTACATGACAATAGTTTTTTTTTCAAATATAGCAAATAAATTTTAAAAAATAAAAAGAAGAAACGTAAAAAAAAAAAAACAACCCCTAATTAATTCCACGATTTTCTCTCACAATTTACTCAAATTTAGTTATATATTCTCTCTCATTCAGAAGAGGTTTTTAATCAAAATAAACCTCTGCAACTCCATATTCTGAAGTTTAATCAATAATGGATACCAACAGTGTTTCAATTCTACTACAACACAACGGATAATAGGACGCATCAGATAATTTTGATAAGTATTTTTGGTGTTTTTATGTTATGTGCTCATTATCGTATAAACTATTTGGTTGGTATATGTTTTTTTTGTTACCGAAAATTGATGTATTTTATTAAAATTTGATTCTAAATCATGATATATAATAACGTCCAGATCTAAAATTAAATTGAGTTTATAATGTGGTGTAATCTAAAGTGTATATTAACCTATTATTATTCGGCAAATTCATGATTTTTGTGTCATATGGTATTGTGTAATTGTGCCGATAAATTATGAATAGTAACTAATTGGATAATTTGGTGAAATTGATAGTGTAGTTGTTATGAACTGTAGTTACGTTTTAAATCAACACCAACAATCTGTAATTTTTTTGTTATAATTTGCTGGGTCAATTGATATATACTTTTTGTGGTCCATATATTGAAGTAATTGATAATGTACATTAACTTGTTATTAGATTAGCTTATATTTTGGTGTATTATGTGAATATTTATTGGTAATTAATGGTGTAATAGATGTAGTTTTTGGTACATATATTGAAATAATTGTTATTTAAATGTCTTTGTTTTACACCATAAAGTAAATTGGGCGATCTGTTGTTTATATTGAATATTGATGTATTTTTTGGTACGTATTGTGAAATAATTGTTAGTTTTTAGATCTTTTGTAAACACCGTATTTGAGTTGTAATTAACAGCTGCTGTATTGGGTAGACAATTGGTACAAGTATTGAAGTAGGTTTTTAATTAACACCAACATTCTATATTTTTAATTTCGTATATTTTGATTTCTTAGTTGATGTATTTCTTGGTACAGTTTAGAAATAATTGATAGTTTTTGTATCTTTTGTAGACACTATATTTGAGATATAATTAATACCAAAATTCTTTAATTTATGGTATATGTTGTTGCTGTATTTGGTATATTTTGGTAATCGTGTTGACATAATTGATGGCGTATATTAACTTGTTATTTTTTAGCCCATTGATATTGTGTAATAGGTTATTCAATTATGTTTTTAATGAACACCAACATTCTATATTTGTCGTATATTTTGATTTCATATTTGATGTATTTTTTTGGTACATATTTTGAAATAATTGTTAGTTTTTAAGTCTTTTGTAAACACCATATTTGATTATATGTATAAATCAATATTCTGTTTTAATTTGAAAACATTGAAAGCACTAATTATTATGGAAATATCATTGACTATCAATAAGTTGTGATCTAATACAGGTAGGTATGTTGAGTACAATATTGAGGGGATTATATATGATGCAAACACCAAATATGATGGCTTAATAACAACAATTGCTTCCCAATTAGGTGTTGACACGACCATATTTGATTTAGAACTCAAATGTATCGTTAGTGGTCCATCTCCGCCAATGAAGATTCATAAAGATATGGGTGTCCAAGTTTATTTGGACAAAAAAAAATGCAATTCAAAATTTTTTTTTCAAGATACTTATGCAATCCCAATTGAACCATTGCCTTGTGAAAGCACTTGAGATATTTCAACGCATATTTTAGAAGAAATAGTGTTACCACCAATTGCAAGAAAACAATCAGGCATAACAAGAAGACTTGCCCAAAAAATGAACATCAGAACTAACATTGGTGTGCTTTTATTTTTTTGTTTACATAAAACATTGTAGTTGGATTTTTTTGATGAAATTAAGATGTATTTTGTTGAATGTTAATTGCACTTTAAATCACACATTGGTTAATGGTTATAGTCTAATTCGTATTGATTGCCATTGTTATATCATTAGTAATTATCATTTGTGGTAGAGTGATAGTTAACGTATAAACTTACCTTGTAATAGACAAATTTATAAAAGTAAAACGAACATAAAGACAAAATATATAAGTTATCTAATATATTAATGATGATTTGCTATTCATGATATTGGTGAAATTATGTAATATTTTTGGTGATTGCATGTTGGTTTAATAAATTGTTGTTTTCTTGGTGAGTGGTATATAATAGCTTCTTGTTGGTAATAAATACCAACCTTCCCAGATAAATGTATAGGAAACTTAATTAATCTTGTTTTGAAAAAGGAAGTTTGACACCACAATTGAAGGAAATACAATTACCCAATGTAATAATATATGCACAAGTGAAAGACCCAACACAATGATTTTGTAAGAGACTTTTATTCAATAACTCAATAACTCTTGTATTTTTGCACCTTGAATGTATATCTCTACATATGTAATAAGACACCCCTATTTATAGGACTAACAATCAAAGTAAACTAGGACTAGAAAACTATAAAACTAACAAATCTTAATTAAACAATAAATAAGGAAATACCATAAATAACAAATCCTAAACTAGTAAGGAATCCTAAACTACTTAGGAATCCGATTCTTGGTTTATTTCCTACAACAATGAAACACATCATTCTGACGTAATATATACACAACATTAAGAGAATTTAACATTTAATTGAGAAATTGATTGTGAAAGGATGGTGAAAGTTAAACAGACGGAAGTTGAAGAAGATGACTATTGACGGAAGAGAGAGAAAAGAAAATTGATAATACCTACAATATGTGCATAGGAAATATAAAAGGCAGAATATTGATAAAATAAAAAAATTTACCTTTACGTATATTGTTTCAAAAAAGGGAATTTTTTTTTATTATATATATATATATTATTTTTTTGTATTTTTGGTAACTATCCACATTTTATTACCAAAAATGTTCTATACAGCTCAAAGAAAACATAAAAGATTGCATTTCCAACTGGACATGCCCAGTCAATAAATTATTATATTAAAAGGCACAATTACCGTAAAAAAGAGATAAGAACGTGTATTAGGAGAGATAAAAAATTGATAACTTTCAATAACATGATTATCATCCCCATTAATTTAGGCACAAAATTCCAAAAACGAGGAGAGAAGAAAATAAAAAATAAATAATTAACTTAAATACGAAATTTAATAAAATTGCTATGTTCGTAATTTAAAAACTAGGCTTGTAAATTAAAAAAATATGTGGGTATATTTTTAATTAAAGTCTTAAGTCATATATTGTTATAATTTTCACAATTTGAAACCAGTTTTTTTCAAGTGAGATTTTTTCTCTTTGACGACAGACTTCAACTTTTATTTCAATGAAATTCATGTTGAAGCATAATTTTAATTTTAAATATTATTTTTCAACTTTAATTTTAAATACGATTTTTTTCAATATCGCTCAACTCATATATATATATATATGATAAGAGTGAACAAAAAGTCTAAAGATAAATTGTTTTTAAAGTATAAAAAATGATAGTATCATTTTTTCTTTGAAACAAGAAAGTGAATTTCATAAATTAGAACAAAGTGCATGAGTTAGCAAAGCTTTTACTACTTTTACTATAGTCATTAGTTTTTACTGTTGCTTTGAGCCTTGTTATGGAAAGTGAATAAATTAGTGACAAATTTTCTATCGTAACTAATATTTTCATTGTTAAAGATCGTCTTTGTTGTAATATAGTAATATTCATGATGAGATTATATATGGTGTATGTTATTTGCAGGTCATATTGTAGGAGACGAAACTAGTGAGGGCGGATCTATGGAGAAGTACTTTAGCGAGTAAATATTTTGGAATAAGTAGATGTATGATAAAATAAAGGGATAATGCATAAGTACCCACTTGAATTATGATCGAAATTTCAGCGACACATCTTAACTTAATTAGGGTCCTATTACCTCCTCAAACTCATTTTTTTTCTTCATATTTTCGTGTACCTTTTGTGTTGACAATATTTTCCAATCCTATAAAGACAATATTTTCTTTTTCCAAATCAATTAGGACAAATGGTCTGTCTCCTAAACTAATAGGAGTTATAGTTTCCTAAAATATACAAGAAAATAATTCAAGACATAATTAACAAAACTCGTCAACATTGTTACTATATATAGCATCACATTGGAGTGGATGACCATAGGAGAAAGCATTACGATTGTTGCCTTCATTTTGAAGTTCATTCAACTCCAGTGTAATTTTCTTAGCTTTCCTGCTCAGCGAGTAACGTGACTTCAAGTTTGGACACCAACCACATCTCTTTTTGACTGGTTTTCTTAATTACTCGGAAGTAAAGGTGTGAAAATGGAGAATTTGGTATGAAAATCAAAGTTAAAAGAGCAACAGTGTAGAATTTTGTATGAAAATGAAATATCAGAGAGCGAGCGCAAAATGGATAATTTGGTATGAAAATCAAAGAGTAGCAATGATAGAGAATTTTTTTGGTATGAAAACAAAAGGTAAGAGAGCGGAAATGGAGAATTTGGTATGAAAATCAAAGAGTGGCAATGTTGGAGAATTTTGTATGAAAACGAAAGATAAGAGAGCGGAAATGGAGAGTTTGTTTGTGTTGTTCCAAGCAATAAATTCACAGAGATTTATAAGCTGTGCATTCAGGGATGAGAATAACAAGAGGTGGAGTCAAAATAATATCTATAAAGTGAGAGTATTGATTAGCTAACATTTTGAAGTTGTGAACATCTGATTCCATATCTTCCTTCACTCAAACTCATGTTACAACTTTCCCAAAATATATTCTTTCGTGCAATGGCAGACACTATAAAGAAGAAAAAGAGGAAACGTAATTGTTTCTTTTTGGAATTTTCCACTTGCTTGCCAAGTACTCAAAGATCGGACTTTGTCCATACATTCTCTCCAATTTTTGACAAAGTATTTCCTCTCCAGTTTCTTTCGATCTGTCTAAGCTTTAGTGGACAAAGTTATATGTGTTGGGGATGTAGAAGGTACCCAATGGAATAGTCTAGATGACTTCTTCCCTTTTCTTTCAAAACTAGGTGAATAACAAGTTATTCAGCCAGAAGGTTTAAATTTGACTTGAATAAAATGGATATTGCACTAATTAATAAACATGATCATAAGCCAACCTATCTGAAATAATTGTGTTTATAATGGATGTGGACTTTATCCCATTCTTTTTTTTAATAACGTACTAATTCCACGGGATACCTATATATAGTAAATTGAGCGATGATGGAGCTAAATTTCTATCCAACTCTGAATTTGTGTTCAATATCTTTGAGGAGATCTTCATCTTCTACACAAACTAAAGCACTAGAATTATTTTTATACAAGACTGACAGATTAAATGACTGCTTGAAACTTTGCCTTGATTATTATAAAATAGACTTTTTTTTTTATGACAAGGGAACTGCAACCGATACCCTTTGCGTTCGGGTGCTCATAGGGGTAAACTTCGCTCCATTGCAATGGCCAGCACAAATAATAGACGTAAAACTGCACTAGGCAAGTCTCATGCAACCTGGTGAAAGATATGTTTTAAGATATGGCATATGTGCATAACTCAACCCCAAAAAAAAAACACATGACAAGGATTGCCCAAGTCCATATAAGCAAATCACGGGTCTATTCTCAACCAATGTGGGACTCTAAGTCATTCTAACTCATTCTAAAAGGAGTCCTTGAACATTACTTGATAAAACGTCGTCGTATTTAAAGATCCAGAAAGAGATGATGGAGCTAAACTTGTTACTGTATCAATCTCTGAGTTAGCTCGCAACAATATTGACTAAATTCTTGAACGTCAAATGGAATTGAGTGCAGTTGATAACTAAATTGGAACATGGCAATTTGTTAATCCTTTCCGTTTCAATTTGTTTAACCTATTTTCCTTCTTAGTCCATTAAATAACAAAAGAATAAGTTTTTCAGTAGTTTTTAATACAAGAATAAGAGAGAAATTACTTCTTAAAAAATATGCCAAATCAAAATAGGCTAAGCAAATTGAATTAAAAAAAAAAAAACTAAATGTCTGATCACTAATTGATGCGTTGTAGGAGTTAAAACGTTTAGTTTAGGTCCTATGTTTTCTTGGAGTCGTCTAGTTCTGTCAGAGGTATAAAAAATATACAGAAATCCTAGTACCTTTTTTAATTTTATCGGAAACAACCTCTCCACCCACAAAGGTAGTAGTAAGGTCTGCATACAAATTACCCTCCCCAGATCCCATTTTTGTATGTCCTATTAACATTTGCCTTTTGTTAGGCTATGTTGCTTGGACTCCCGAGAAAAATATTGCTGCACCCGTGCGTTGGATCTTCCAAAATGCTCTACTTTCAAAGGATCCTCTTTTGAAGAGTCAGAGCAACATAGCCAATTTGGTAATTGTTGTAACTCAATGAATCATCTCTCATATCTCTATCAGCTATAGAGCAGTAACAAGTGCATATTTTACCTGTTTGGTACTTTGGTTGATTTTTCCTAAAATGATGCAGCCATATACAAAAGCACAATTATTTTCTTCTATATTTCATTTCCAAATGTAGGCTTATAGTGGCGGCGGAGCCAGGATTTACATTGAGGGGTGTCAAAATATAAAGTAGTAAGCACATAGAAAAAATCAACAAAATAAATTTTACTAATGAAAGCAAAACATAATTATATTATCACAACCGTACTCGACGCAGTTTCATCTCTTGTTATGTTTTTACAGTAGCATCATTAGAAATATTGATAGATACATCTTTTTCTACATAAGGAACTAAACAACCGCTCAAAAGCTCATCATTCATCTAATTCTGCAAGGCATTCTTAACAAACTTCATAGCCGAAAAAGTTATGAACATCTATTTACCTTTAAGTCACTGTTTAAACTCTCTTTAACAGTTATTGCAGTAGCACAGAAATTGGAAACATGTAACTGCAGGGGGGAATGAATTCTTATATTACACTTCTATTACTTCAAGAAGTTAAGTGATATACATTGATTAAGCTGCATGAAGTTGACAATAATAGGGTATCAGTGCGATGAAGGTAAAGTGCGCCAGGAATTGACGAGAAACATAGCCTGATCCCGAGAAGAAGTGGACATCTGTTGAAGTATAACATTCTTCACGGGAACAGCTTCAGCCTCACCAGCGCGAGCAGCAAGTTCCAGATACACCACAGCTTGCATCCTCTCCCCATCCTGTTCAATGTGAGTGCGAGTGGTTATGAAATCTACTTCAAGCCTAACTACAGAGTTATGGAGCATCAAACAAGGGATAAAATTAGCGGAATAAATGAGATATAAAGAACTACAAGTGGAAACAGATTGTCTACTTGCAATCCAGCTTATACAGTATCATCTTTGGGTTATTATTGAAGACCGTAAGTTTTTGCTAGAAACTAATAAGGCTTCTACTGTTCATATTTGGAGGTAGGCAAGCAACTGCGCTGACTTCCTAGCAAATGAAGGTCACAAACATATAGGAGATTTGATAATCCGGGAAGTTGTTGGAAATAGAGTCAGTCCTAGCAGATTCTATCCAAGTAGTTTATGAAAGATACTAATTAGTTTATTTAGTCTTTTCCAATGTACCCCGAAAAAAAGAACAAGGTGAGCACGAGTGGTTGAAAGATCACAAGATACAAGCAAACAACAACTATGTTTCAGTCCCAAATAAGTTGGGTTCCGCTATATAAATCCTAACTGAAAATATTACTCAATTTAAACTCATCTCAGAAATAATATTACATGTTCATTGGCTAGCGGGGAATAAAAAGGAATGAGATTTGGGTTTTATTCCCTGTTTATACTTTATGTATGAGGAAATTGAACTAGACAAAGAGTGGAGGAACATTTAGGCACTACTTACAGAAAACAGACTCAGCCCATGCTCAAGCTGGGCTTTGGTATGACCTCGATCAGCTGCTCTCTTCATCCATCTTTTCGCTAATGTATGAGACTGCATTAAACCTTCTCCGACCGAGTAGCATAATGCCGTGTTATACATAGCACGGACATATCCACCTTCTGCTGCCCTCATGTACCACTTTGCCTATGCAATTAAGAGGAAACCTTTTAAGTATAGTTCTCATTACGTCTATTTCTGTAATATAAACAAACAGTTGAAACTACCAATAGTTTAAGCACCATTAAAGTTCCCAAGACCTATATCCGTAATTTTTACAGATAGTGAATACTAGCAAGATATCATGTGTCATAATGGTACACTTTAACATTTGAGTTCAAGATCCATTGATCAAAGTTCAAAAATATTTTTTGAAAGGAATTGAAACTTTTTGAAATGTATCAATTCGACTGAAGATGGAGCAGCAGACATATGTCCTATGCATATCCACGACAAGACTGATACATCATTCAGATGCCTAGTACTCCCTCCGTTTCAATTTGTTGTCTGGTTTTGACTTGACACAAAGTCTAAGAAAGTAAAGAAGACTTTTGAATCTTGTGGTCTTGAATTAAAAATATGTAAAATATACCAAAATGACCTTTAATCTTGTGGTATTAAACATGTCATGTGGAAAGTTAGAATTAAAGAGTTACCGAAAAAGGAAAGAGACATTCTTTTTGAAACATACTAGAAAGGTAAGTAAGACAAACAAATTGATAAGGTGGGAGTATATGTTTTCACCATAAGTATCTCTTCCAGTCCCTACCATGAGCATTGTCCCTCAATATTCTTTCTTAGTGGGCCAGTCAAGTTCCCAGAAATAAAATCCACTTGAGAACTCGTTTCCAGCTTCTTTTTAGAATATTTTATTGACCATACTTCCCGTTCTTTCCAAAGACACTTCTTAAGATAAACAGAATGCTACCAAACTGATTACTTATCAGCTTCTATTTTTTCTTTTTTTGGTTGAAATTTTCCTTAATGCCTTCCTGAGAAACTAGGTAGGTAAAGAGGAATTTATTTAAACATATGTTAATCTAAATTAGCTTTATTCTGAGATAGAAGTTGCAAGATCCCCTATTGCATGCTGTAATTTAAAAATAGCAAGGAGATAATATTTACAATGACATACGAAACTCCAGACATGATTCTACTCATCCTGTGAAAGCTTTTATTATATTAAGCAAAATACTAAATAACTTAAATGAGGTAAGCTTTTCATACCGTTTCCTGGAGATTTCTCTTCGGACCATGAACTTTATGTAAAGAAAGTGCAAGCTGGTACTGAGCACGAACATGACCAGCAATGGAAGCTTTATAAAGCCATTTAACAGCTTCCTCAGGGTTCAGAGGATTCACTACATAAGAGTATTTAATTGCATATATAAATAACCAAAATCTCAATAGCAATAACATATTAGCAAATATTTCAATTCAAAAACTAAAAGTAGATAGTAGATACTAAAAGTCTAAAACTTGAATGACCCTATAATTCATGAAACAAGCAAAATACTAAAACAGAGGAATGAGAAAGAAGAAACTGGGCAGATTGCAGATTGGGAAAGAACAAAAAAAACAGAACCAAAAACTGTCTTATTGGTTAATGAGGAAGAAGAAAGACAGTGGCTAAAGTCGAAATAGAGGAGAAAGAAGAAGAAAAGAGAAGAAAGAAGGAGAAGAAGATGAACATTTAGTCGACACCTAATAAACCCTAATTTTTTGTTTTAAGTTTTAAATTGCTGAGTCAGTGTTTTTTTTTTTTTACAAAGGGCGATGCCTCGCCGCATCGCCTCTCGCCTTTTCAACCTTGCCTTGCCTCGCCAGTAATAGGCAGGGCAGACAATGATTTGAGACGGCAATGATTACAACAATTGCATAGGAAGCAATTGTGTAGGAGCCATGTCAAAAAGGTTAAGACGGCAATGATCTCACATGAATATATCTATTTCTATCAATTTGGTAGGAGCAAGGTCAACAATTGCGAGCAAGGCAACAAGGTTCTAGAAAACAACAAGAGCAAAAAGAATACTAACATGAATGAACATTAATATTTTGACAGATGCAAATGCCATTTAACATAAAAAGCACACACTTTCAAAACAAGTCAGCCACATCAAATAAAAAATAGAAAAAAAGCACAAAAGGAAAGGCCAGTTAGAGTCGGAAGAAGAAGGCAAGGAGCTTTAGTCACAAAACCTTTCAAAGCTATCAACCTCCTCCTCATTATTCGTTAGTATTCACACGATTAAGGTTGCAATCTTTCACATATTCAGCTTAGTTTGATACAAGTATCTATTATGCATAACTTACAGGCTAATTAACATACGCTCCCTTCTGAACCCCAAAGCCTATATTGCCTCCAACACAGCTGAATTTCAATGCCCTAAACTTAATTGAATGAATATAACTCAGGGATCATAGATCATGAGTCCAGAAAATATGATGCTATCAACACTGAAAAGCTAGTTCTTTCACTTAGTAAACAGCCCCAACAAAAAACAAAAAACATTCATCCAATCCATAGAAGCAACTGAACACATAAAGCACGAATAAGATAATCCAACAATCTCAGCATCTAAGGGTCAAGACGAACCATGAGGTTTTAAGTTCAATTCTCAGTGTCGCAGAATTACGTTACCTAATGAAATAGTTGAAGTGCCTGCAACCTACCTCGACACCACCATCATTAAAATAAAAAAAGAAAGGTGAAGGATCAAAAAACACACCTAATCCCGATTTTTTTGCGTTTTCTACCTAACAATCACGAATTATTTATACAAAACATACCTCAACTATTCAGTTAATGTTATTTTCCTATCTAAAGTGTGTTTTTGACTATTAACTCTAAAATAAAAAGATAATGCAACAATCTGAATACCTTGCAAGTAAAAGTAAACGAAGGGCGTATCTAGCAGATAAACCCGCACCAATACATGTGCTAGAATGAGTTAGCATGGACTTAATCAAATCGTCGAGTAACCTAGCCCGACACCATAGTTGGCCGTGATTGTGTAGTCATTCTATCCCTAACTAGCCCGACACCATAGTTGGCCGTGATTGTGTAGTCATTCTATCCCTCCCCGACGTTTTCTTTTTCTTTCCACCCTAAAAAAGCTAAAAATACTAGTTAACAGAGTCTTTGACCATCTCACTTGGTGATGGAAGTTCACCCAAGTTGTGGTGGTTCCGTTTTCGAGCCTATTTCCGATTCTTCCAACCTTGAATCAAGATTTCCATGTATACTTAGCTATTGAGCATCAAAGTTTATGTTTTTAAGGAAAAAAAAAGATAATGCAACAATCTGAATACCTCGCAAGAGAGAAATCCCCAAATTGCACTGACCAGCAGGGTCACCAAGTTCAGCAGCTTTTCTATACAAACCAATCCCTTCTTCTCTTTTCCCCATCTCCCAATAAAGTAACCCAGCATCCACCATAGCTAGTGTAGACCCACGAACAGCTCCTTTAAGAAACGAATCAAGGGCTTTACTCAAATTACGCTTAACCCCACCTCGTCCATGCTTAAATCTCTTACCCCATCTGAGAAAAACCATAGATTCTCTTAAAGGTTTAAGTGCATCGCACCAAGATTTGCACACTAAAGAAGATGCCCGTACATTCGACAGCGAAAAAGTAGCAGCAATTCTCAAGGTAACATCGTAGGGAAGCTGAGAAAAGTCTTGATTGTAGCAATACTGATTACTACTACTACTACTAGAATTGGATGATGATGATGATGGGGTTGTTGGAGTAATCTTTTTGGGGTGATTTAAAAAGGGGTTTTCCGATGGATGATTTTGAAGATGGGTTTGTTTTCTGATGAAAGGGAAAGCGGTGAAACAAGCTGAGCCGTCGGAATTTGACGGCCATATTCTCTGTTTCATTCCGGTGGAGAGTTTTTTTGGCAGGGACGAAGGATGAACAGAGGTGAATTGCGTGGAGACCTTTATTTTGTTTCTAGGTGAGTTATATAGGTATTAAATTTCGTATAAATAAAACTAAGGGGATTTTGGCTATTAATTTTTTTAATGAAGTTGAATAAAAGAGGGATTTGATTTTAAAAAAAATTGGGTTGGATTTCGAAGGACAAATTATCTCACATGCGAATCATATTAGATATATGTATCTGGTGTAATTTATATGTATTTGAAATACGAGATATGTAAGCGAAATAGGAGAGTGGTGAACAAGATGAGAGGGAGGTAAGCGAGATTTGTTTATGTATCTCAAATACATGTGAATTCACTTGGATATAGTTAGAACAAATTACACATAATTTTGATATTTATGTATTCCGAGATAAATATATCTGGATGAATCAAAATCTGATAAGATTCGTAATATTATAAATCAACGTGTATTTGAGTAATTAATTTCTAAACTAGTGATATTTTTGTAAATTACTCTTATAAGTAAAATAATTTTTTAATTATTGTTATTTTTAGAATTAAGAAACAAACTTTAGATTATATTTTCAGTTTATTAATTAAAAAAAAAGGGTAACATTATTTGCTAGACACCAAGAAGATGTATATACCATTTGTTAAACAACCAAAAAAAAAAATATGTATTATTTTTTTTAACAAAGAGTATATTCATTCTGTCTTTATATAAATATTGAATGTTAAAAGCCAGTGATACAAGAAGACAAGAAACTTCAAGGGCTCGTTTGGTAGAAAGAATAATGAATAATTTATTTCAAAATTATTAACCTATTTATCTTATATTAAAGATAGAATAATTATGCCAGAATAACTAGGCTCAAAATAATTATTCTTTAACAAAACAAGGCATACTAGGACGGAGATAAATAGAAAAAAACAGGAGGAATGAGGACAATAGAGGAAGCTTCGTGTATAAAGCAACCTTAAACCATATTATTGTGGGGAATCTTATTTTGTGAGGATTTTTGTAAGAAAAAAAAAACTATTAACTTTTTTGGTTTCGTTTTTGAGAAATTAAAAATGTATTTTTTTTAAATGCTTCTTTTTTAAAAAAAAAAAAAGAAAGAAAGAAGAGATATTTGATCAAGTTTTTAAAAGAAAATAAATATTTTCTAAAAAATAGTAAAAATTGTTTTTTTTAATAAGTTAATTTTTCTTTCATTCAAAAGTACATTTTTAAAAATACTTTCAAGAAACTATAAAAACACGTTCAAAAACTTGACCAAACACTAATTGTTGTTCATAATTATTTTTAAAATTAATTAATCAAACATAAATTGCTTCCTGCCAAAGTTATTTTTTTTTTTAAAAAATAAAGTAAACCTAAACATATTTTTTTTCTTCTCAAAATACTTTTTTAAAACACACTTATAAGAAAATAGGAGAACACTTTTACAAACATGACAAAACACTAATTATTGTTCAATTTTGAGAGGGAATTCATCAACGAACACATCAAGTTGAACATAGAAAACAAAAATTGAAATCATATTTTTTTCTTCTACATAATCGAATAATAGTCGTCGCGCTATTCATATTGCTCGATGAATTCATCATCGCGCTATTCATATTGCTCCATGAATTCGTCGTTGAACTTCTTGAAACTCGCCATTATTGAAGGCATCTCCTCTTCAGCTGGCAAGATAGTTGTCCTCAGGTGGAACACCCTACATAGAGAAACCATCAACCACTTTCAATAATTGTAACAACGTGTAGCGTAACAGGAAATGATCTCCCATAACCAGTTACAATAATAAAAATAGCGTCAACTAGTCACTTTTTGACCATGTCTTTGGAAAATAGACACGGTCATAAAGTTACATGACAATGTCATGTTGTTACACCCGTGGAACTTGCAACTCCACGACAATGCCTATTTTTCAATTACAAGGACTAAAAAAGTAGCTATACGTGAATTTTATCCGTTACATTTGAAATAAAAAGAGTTAAAAGGCCGTTGGATTGAAAATCTAATAAGAGAACGAACTCACTCACCCTTCTTTTTGGCCAAAACCCGAACCCGGGACAGTAGAGATGCCTGTTGCTTCCAACAACTTGAGACAATAGAAAACATCAGGAGCTTTCTCGAGCTTCTTTGCAGCGTCTATCGCTCCAGGAGGCAATTGAATTTGCGGGAAGGAATACATAGCACCTGTTATAAACATTTCCTCACGAAATGTCAATGATCGGTCGCGTTTCAACTTCTAATAGAATACGAAAACATGGGAGATGACTTGCCTTCTGTGAAATTACAAACAACATTTTTGCAGCTATTGAACCCGTCGGTCATTATATGCGCCCTCCGTCTTAGTGACTCAAGGATGCCTTTGCTGCAACAAGCATCAACTACTATTTGTCATGAATTCATAAAAATGTTTCGACAAGATCATTAAACAAGTAGAAGATCATAAGATGAAGAGACTAATTTTTGAGCTTTCTCTTTATTCACGATAAGTACGATAGAGGAAGTCAACGACACAAAGTTCAACATCAAGAATATATACAATGGTACTCAAAAGTCCTATGATGTTCAGACTGTCCAAAATTGTTGCCGCACCGTATCAAATCCTCCAAAATGCCTACTTTTAGAGGATCCGACACGCACCCATTGACAGTCAGAGCAATATAAGCTCAAAACCGAGTGGAAAGAATGAGACTTTCTACTCTAATTCCAACAATTCCACAGATGAAGTTTCAAGTATTTCATGTAAACAGAGATGTCAGCAGTAACTAATACCTTTCTCTGGCAAATTGCTCATACGAGATATCTCCGGGCTTAGGTGGGTTCGCCAGCCATTGTTCCCAACTGTTAAACGAGAAAGAATACAAGCATTTCTTGAGGCTTACGATTAAACAGAATAAACTGGCCGCAACTTTTAGATAACATAAAAATAAGGTAAATTCGCGACGTCGGAAAAAGTTGATTGCCAACTCTATTTCACAATAAGATTTTCTTTCTGGAAGGATAAATCTCTGAGGGAATGAAAAAAAGTTACTCACAAATATTTGTGCAGGTACATTTGGACTGAGCGATATCGAAGCAACCTTGTATATCTCTTCAACCGACTGCAACATCAAATTAGAGAAAGGCCACGTCTCAGTAGTACATAGATTATGCTTGGAAATAACACGACCCTCGAATGTTTTATGAAATAGAGCATTTTGGAATAGCTCAAATTGATGTCTAGTCGAAAAAGAACATCATTTGATCGAAAAAATTCCTTTCAGATTTAACTCACGTCTTCTCTATATACTAGGATAATATGTTGCTCGGACTCTCCAAGAATGTCGCCACAACGAGCCAAATGGATCCTCGAAAAATGCAATATTTTTTGAAGGATCCGACATGAACCCGTCGACATTTTTGAAGAGTCTTGAACAACATAGAGCATATAGCCAGGATCAACAAAGCGCCCATGGCAGCACCTCCCCCCAAAAGAAATGAAAAACAAAATAAATAATGAGATCGATACATCTTTAACTCTCATGACAAGAATTGCATTGCCAATTTAAACCATAAAAGGCAATTTGACATGGAGGGATCAGCAGAGAAGCAAAGATTATTTCTATTAAACTTCAATTACTGTCATTTGAATTGGGGACCGCGAAACAAACCTTGGGAGGAATGTTAGTCATCTCAAAGTATCCACCACGCTGTCCACATTCGCCCCAATAACCTTTGGAGACCGTATGAAATGAAACTAGCTGAAGCTCCTTGCTTATGGGCGAACCCATATCAAATAAAACCTACCCAATATAATATTTGTTGGTCAACAAATTCTTCAAGTGAAAACTATATTTGTATATTACCTTTCGTGCACTTATGAAGGGATGTTCATCTTGGTAAATATTTTGCTGATAAACTTCGTCTCCAAGTAATACCAAATTTTCTTCATAACAGAATTGTATTATTTGTCTTAGATTTTGTTCACTCAGACACTGTCCGGTAGGATTTCCAGGGTTTATAATCACCATTGCTCGTACCTAGGCAATAATATAAACATAAGTTGTTTGCACGTTACAATCGGATATGCTAATTATAATGAAAAATAACACAAAAGGCAGTAATACACAAGTTAAAAAGTATTCCGGCTTTCCTTTGCTTTCATACAAAGAGTTTTAAGTCCTATGCACGGATGGTATAAAAAATATTTACACAACCAGGTAACTCTTAACCTAGAATAAATAGTAAGTAACCAACCGTAACATGTTAAATTACACCAATAATGTAAAAGATTGACTAAACGGTTGGTGTAAATCCTCGTAAAATTGTGTCAATGTGAAGGGAACCAGCCCTATAAAAAAGCCTTTAAAGTTTGCCCGTCTTGGAAAATATTTGTCAGTATCAAGTCCCAAATGTGCTGTAACGGTCCCTTTTATATTTAAGATGTGGACTCTGGCACGACCTACAACATATGTTGCTCGGACTCTCCAAATATGTTGTCGCACCTGTGTTGGATCCTTCCGAAAATGCACTACTTTTGGAGGATATGACACACACACGTCGGTATTTTTGAAGAGTCCAAGCAACATAGCCTAAAACTCACTCGGATATGTACAGAACCATACAGGCGAGGATGTGTCTGGACGTGGCTGGAAAGAAAAATTTAGGCATATATACTCACCGTTATTCCGTTCTGTCGGGCTTGTTCAATAGATTGCCGGAGGTCATTGATATCAAGACCCCAGTCTGCAGTCTCTTCAAGATAGTATGGAACAAGAGAACCCCCATACAATGATATTGTAGCAGAGTAAAGCGGATACTGCGGAACAGGAACCAACACCTAACAACAAGTATGTAACCATCAGGAATAGACGAAGCTTGTAAAATCTAGAACCTGAAAGAATTTTCAGAACATATTGGTTATCCTTTTTTTCCTCTTTTTGGTTGTATAGTTACCCCATCATTGGGTCCCCGTATGATAGTATGTAATATCTGCATGATTCCTTTGCTGGCACCGTCTGTGAGAAATATGTGTTCCGGATCACTGCCAAATGAATAACCAGAAATGTAACCTTAGTACCTAAATTGAAGTCACCGAAAATAGACCAGTTAAAATGAAAAAAAAATGATAGAACCTCGGATATCCATCACGTCTCTCAATGAAATCTGCAATTTCTTTCCTTACACCGGGAATGCCACGGGAGTCGCTATAAGCACCTAATTGTAACCAGCAGTGTAAAGTTACTCTCATTTCTCAAAATAAAAGATCATAGGACAGTTGGAAAATCGAGGCAAAAGACCTATAACAACAATGTGGACAGGTAGTTGCTAACACAGGGATAATAAATGCAAGGCTTTCTATACGAGATAACAAAATAGATCTTTAAACACATATGAAGGAACTATAGTGTAAATGCACAAAAGGAATAAACGATGACAACTATTATCCGACGTTCACTTAAACACAAAAAGGGGCATAGTAATTCTTGAAGAAATTTTTTAGAAAAATTCTGTTTGTGTTTCTCTATGGAAGAGAGAATTGAAGGAAATAAAGAAGGGAGACAGAGAGGCATAACAAGTAGAGTACAGTGCCTCATAAAATCTATGTTGCTTTGACTCTTGAAAAATACCGTCGGATGTGTGCCAGATCCTCCAAAAGCTATGCATTGTCAGAGTTTCCGACACAGGTGAGACAACATTTTCGGAGGGTCCGAGCAACATGGATTATAAAAATTACTCAATTCCTACAACAATATAGTTTAGGTGAGAAAGGATACCTAGACCCCCCGAATTCAATGAAAGATAATGTTTAGCTTTTGCGATTGCATCAGCAGGGAATAATTGTCCGACATTAGGATCATCCAGTAAAAATGGAGCTTGGCAGAGAGCAATGACCTGAAAATAAAGAGTTCCAACGCTTTATGTATGCCAAAACCATAAGCGTATCATAGAACTGGCATTCATCGAGTACAACAAACCTGGCGCGGAAACATCAGCGGCTTCTGTCCGAGGGCGTGAGGGTTACCTACATTTGTGAATATAATCTGCAGAGCAAGAGGAATCATGACATTGTTACACAAGCATAGTAAAGTCACTAAACTAAGTATTTATAAGTCAAAAACACACCTGAAGTATCCCCTTTTTTAGAGTTTCATATCTAAACTATGAGATGTGCGAATTTCCTATCTGAACTATCACCAAATGGTTATCGAAACACACCTCAACTATCAACTGTTCTCTTTTCCTACCTGAAATATCACCATCCTTCAGGTAGAGAAAACAACTGATAATTGAGGTGTGTTAATTAAACCGTTGATGATAGTTCAGGCTAAAAACTCACACACCTGATATAGTTCATGTATAAAACTCGAAAACCGAGATATGTTAGGTGTGTTTTGACTTTTCACTCACTAAACTATGTGATTTTTCCCAAAAAATACAAATCATCAGAGAGTCAAAATTCCGACGCCAGAAAATTATGGCATTGCCACATCATCATTTTCCCACTATGTAAATAACACGTAAAAAAAAATTCTTGAACATTCACATTGTCATAACCTATATTTTAAACATAAACAGTTAACAGAACATTAAACGAAAAAATAAAAGCAAGTTTGAACTACATTTTGCCACACTACAATTGAATCTTTCCGGGATTCGAAAGCGTTTAATTTTACCTTCTTTCCTTCCTTCTGAAGCTGAGAAGCTCGAAGATAGAGCTCACCTCTAACAGCATATTGACACTTCTTCACATTTTCATTCAAATTCTCATAGTCCAACGGCTTAGACGACATTATAAACAATTAAAAATAGCACCTCCTTAACCTACAATGTAATATGAATAAATTATAAACAGTAAAAAGAAACAATATAATTAATGGTGGATTACTACTACTACTACTACTAAAAGTCAGGAATTAGCGACAGACAAAATTTTATATCTAAACAGCAAAAGTCATCGCTAATCCTATTTAGCTACAAATTATAAAAAACTCTGATAATTAAAGCTATTTAGCAACAAATCAGCCACGAAATTCATAGCTAATTTCACTTTTTCTAGTTGAAAACAAGCAAAGAACTATATAAACATCATTTAACTATACTAATCTAGTGACTACAAATACTAACAATTTCACAAAAATGAGTACCTCAACAATTCTAGATCTTGAACAAGGGAATTAATTCAAAAATCAAAATTCATCGCTAATCCTATTTAGCGCGAAATTAGCACAAATTATCAAGAACTTTGATCATTACAAGCTATTTAGCAACAGATTAGCTACGAAGTTTGTAGTTAATTTTTAGTGGAAATTATACTAAGAAGATTATATAAACATCATGTATACACCAAGAACTTGTTTTGAAATTATTTTACTTTTTGCTCAACAAAAATAATTACCTCAATAATTCTAGCTCTTGTATAAGGGAATTTCAAGAAATGGAAAAACACAATGAATTGTGTGCAGTTTAACTTGATTTTATAATTGTTTATTTTCTGTGGGTGTTTTTTGTCATATTATTAGCTCCACGTGGCAGGCATGCAGTATGATGAATTGTCATCATATAAACTGATGGGCCCCATTTTATTGAGATGTGTGCCCAACAAGATTATTTCATTACTTGTCTTTGGGTAAAAAAAAAACTACCATCTGATTTAGATTTTAGATTTTTTTCTTCAAAAGGTTTTAGGTTATTGTGAGTTGTTTCTGATGGACCCTCAGTTGAAGGAAAATATTTTTGAGGAGATTTTTGAAAAAAAGTACAAAGTAAAAAGTTATGATGAAAATATTAAATATTGACATAAAAAATAATAATGATAATCAACATAAAAGAAAGGCATAATACTTAAATATGCCTTTTAACTTGGCTTCAACTAATATTTATGCCCTCCAACTTTGAGTGAGCGCAAGTAGACAATTAAACTTGTATAAAATTGAACAAGTAGATAACATATCTACTTGTTCAATTTTATACAAGTTTAAGTGTCTACATGTACACAAACTTAGGGCAAAGATGTCAGCTGAAGCCTAGTTAATTAAAAGGCATATTTATGTGTTATGCCGAAAAGAAATAACAATATTGATGAAGAATAGCATAATTATAATAAGGTGTTTCAGGCTAGAATCATGCTACCTCTAGGAAGAGAAAAATCACTTGACTATTTACTAACTGTCTATTCTAATTCTCAATCTCCATACTCTTCTATTTAGGATCATATTATCAGATTAAATGCAATATGTCTTGTGTAATCACCTCTCATTAAATCTATTATTATCAACCTCTTGCACCTCCTCACTAGTGCAATTATGCTGCTCCGCTTTACATGTTCGAACCATTTCAATCTTGCTTTCCGCATCTTGTCCATTACAAAGGTCACTCTCTAACCTTGCTCTGTATATCTTCATTTCTAATCTTATCTCTTCCTAATATACCCACACAAGTATTGTGAAACCTTGGATATGCATCATAAAAACCTTATTCTTTACAAATTATCACATAACACGAGATAAATACTCTAACTATAGTACATCAATAGCTATGGCCTATGGTTTATAATTAAAATACTAAATCACAAATTGGCAAAGACATCATTAAACATGGTTATTCCTAAAACAATAATTCAACAAAGGATAAGAACATAAAAGAAAGAGTTTACTCTTCAAAATCTAAATCAAAAGGTTCTGCATTTGGAAGATAAAAAAGTAGAATTTATCATCTTAATTTCAAGGAGGTAAAATGTAGCAAAGACGACGGAGTAATTATAAATAGAGTTAATGGTGAAAAAGCTCATCTAAACTGTTACTTTTTTTGCGAGTTTCATACATCAAAAGCTCAACTATCACAATCGAGGTGTGTTTTACTAAAGAGAGTGATAATTAAGGTATGGAACTCGCGAAAAGGTGATATTTTAGGTAAGTAAATAGAACAATGTTGGATCGTTCAAAAACTTACATTGCGTGTTATATATGGATGTAGACCTTAAGGCAATTGTTTCCCATGTCCTCTTGTTCTTGTTCAATCTTTCTTGCAGACTCCTCAGCACCAACGCCACACTGATATAACTCAATCGACTCCAAAGTACAAATTTCTCCAAAATCTGTTGGAATTTCATTAAGGTTGTTGCATTTCTTCAGAACAAGGTGTTTTAGGCTTGGAAAGTTATCATTGCTAGCTTCCCAATGCTCAATATCTAAGTCGCGAAATAACAACAACTTTAGTCTTTCGAATTTGTCTTCATCACTTAGTCTCCATACTTGACCATAAGCTGCATGATCTTTAAGCTTGAGCTCTTCGAGATTTGGCAACATGACAAGAGTTGATATATCTTCCCAAGGAAAATAAAATCTGCCAACTAAAGTCAGCCTCTTAAGTGATTTTGGGAAAATAGACTTCTTGATGGAGATCTTTGACGTCCAATACAAAAAGTTATTGCTGACACACCTCAATGCTTCGAGTTTTGTCAAGCTGGACATATCAATGCAGCGACTGGCGCTACTCTCTTTAGTATGATGGATGATCAATCTCTTGAGATTAGGAATGCCAGATAAAATTTCATTTGTACAACTAGTGAAATGGATATTAGAAAGTTCATCCAAATTTGGCATCCCTATAACAAGATGCTTATTTAAGATACTTTTTCTTCTAGGACTTGGTAAATAACAGGCTTCCCTCGTATGTATATGCCTCAAGTTCCTCATTGTCCATATACTCCATGGTAAAGTTGTATGACTATAACGTCTCTCATAAACTAGAGTTTGCAAATTCTGAAGATTTGAGATTGATGCTGGAAGATTTGCGTAAGATCGAACTTGGAGATATCTCAGATGATATAGTTTTGTAATTACAAATGGAATTGAAACAAAACTTTGACAATCATGGAAAATGGCTAATACCCTGAGAAGGTTGAAACGTGAGAAAACTTCAAGTTTTACATAAAGTTCAACTTTAGAAAATAAGTAGATTGATCTAGCAGTTGAGGGTAGTAGCTTGAAACGATTATCATCTAAATAATCGTGAATCTGAAAACTGAAATGACGAATACCATAATAATGCTTTTTTGTTGAACGAGTAGGGACTATGTCACTTAGCTCAACAAGCATGAACTTTGTCTTTTCAACTTCAGTCAAACAGAATTCACGGAGTAGATCATGCATTCCACATGCTTTTATCTCTCCATTGAATCTCTTTTTTCTAACCATTATCAAGTTCCTGCTTATAAGATCCTCCAAATAATCTTTGGCCACTTCCTCCAAGCTTTTATCATTTCCAATCCACCTTATAAAACCTTCTGCGATCCATAATCGAATCAATCTCCAAGTCTCAACCTGATAATCCTCCGGGAAACCACCAATAGAAAGAAAGCAAAGTTTGAGGTGATTAGGCAAATGGTGGTAACTCAAACCGAGCACTCCTAAGCATTTATCCGGATGACTAGTGATGATTTCACCTAAGGTTCGGGCAACATCCATCCAACTTCCTAATGTCCTGGCCACTTTTGAGAGATGTCCCGCAATCACTGAAATTGTTAAGGGTAGTCCTTGACATTTTCCGGCTATTTTCTTTCCAATTTCTTCCAACTCGGGAGGACAATCATGTTTTGGTCCAAACACCTTATCACAAAGTAACATCCAACTGTTCTCTAAATTCAAGAGGTTCATCTTATGAGGGCTAATAGGATTTGCATACATTGCTACATTTGTTTCCCTAGTAGTCAATAAGATTCGACTCCTATTGTTGCAATCAGGAAATATTCCTCTTATGCTATCCCAAACATCCGTACTCCAAATATCATCGACAATGACAAGGTATCTTGGACCCTTTAGTTTTTTCTGCACCAGGTCGGCTAACTCATTGTCATCCTTCTTATCATAATTTTTTCCAACATCAATATTTGTTTGCTTTGAAATGCAATGTAAAGCTTCTAACAACACATTTCTACTTCCATATTCTTGAGATATTGTAATCCAAACACAAATGTCAAAATGATACCTGATTGTTAGATGATCATGAACTTTTCTAGCGAGTGTGGTTTTGCCAATGCCACCCATGCCTGATATTGTGACAATATCTAGATCCGACAACGCTCCTTTCAATCTTTCAACTATTATCTCCAAGTCATCATCAAGTCCGTGCACGATATCATCTTCCAAATGTTGCAGCATCCGGTCACTACTAGAAAAAGTGTCACTCAAGGAATTCCCGGCAGATTCAAGAATTTGATCATCATCAATATCATGACTGCTTGTGCTAAAATCAGAAACAATCTCCATCACTTTGTTCTTTATGGTATCGATTGTTTTAACAACCAGTTGAAAATTCCTGTGTAGTAAACTTTCAGGTGCATTTCCACCTGTCCAGTTTTTGATTTCACAAATCTTCATCTCAATAGCATCTTCTGCATAACTAGAAGCATCTCTTATTATTTCCTCCATAGATTTGATTTTTTCGAGATCAAATCTACTTTTGCTAGCTTCTTCAATAACATTTTGAAAATATTCAGCAGTATCATGAAGGGATTCGAGTATTTTAGCAGTTTGACCTTGAACGAGCTCTGGATGTCTCTGCTGAAGTTGCTCAAGTGCTTGAAGAAGAGAAATAACAGCTGTATAAGCCGCCATCAACTACTCAAGATATCAAAATATTCTCTTTTTAAAGAGATCACAAAAACGGACGAGATAATAAGTAACGAAAAATAAGGAGGTAACACAAAGATTTTCAAGTGAAAAACCCTTCACAAGATGAAACTGATATCAATATATAAAGCTGCTCAGCTCTTTAACTATTTTTGTCACAAATTTTTAATCCATCAACTTGTTGTACAAAGTCAGAGGAGTAGGTGTAATATGAAGATTCTTCCATTTTATTTGTCATTTCATAATATATTCCCTTTCTTCTGATAGACAACTTTTACTCAATTGAAAAGTCACCAATTTTCTTATTTGCCTTGATTGGACTAAACACCAATAGTATGTTGAAAACATTGAAATAAAACTAATTTATAGCGACTACCAACTCTAGCTGAGAAGTACCCTCTACCTACTTTCATTTTTTTGTGTGTAAAAATTCCGCTTGACCAATATTTGAGATCCTTTCCGATTCCCTCACCAGAGAATGTGCCAAACTGACCGATAAACCAGCTTGACATATACCTAATGCTTCGTATCACGGTTTTTCAAATTTAATACTTGAACCATTAGGTGTGTGAGTTTCCTATCTGAACTATCACCAACTATTTATCAAAACACACCTCAACTATCAACTGTTCCCTTTTCCTACCTAAGCAATGGTGATATTCTAGATAGGAAAAGGGAACAACTAATAGTTGAGGTGTGCTTTGGTAAATGAAACTCGAAAAATCGAAATACTTTTGACCATTATAATTAGAAAAAAGCTGAAAAGATATAATCCACACACGCTTAAAATTTGTTGTGAGATACAATGCCGGCCACATCATATACTTGTGTCTGAAAGACACATTTTAGACGACATCAAGTGTCTAACTGGTCACTTCATAAGTTTTTAAGACTATTCAACAAGACGTGTATCTGCGTATTTAGCCCAAAAATTAACGAAAGAAGTTATATATGAACAAAAGAAAACAGATCCAAGTATGAATAGCTTTCGATTCTTAATAATACTGATACGCAATGAACAATAGAAACTTTATTCATTTCGAACTTCTATTGCAATAAATCAATAGCTATGGTTTACAAAATACTTAATCAGAAATCGGCAAGTCATGCATTAAACAAGCTTATTCCTTGGACAAAAATTTAACAAAGGATAAGAACATAAAAGAAAGATATTACTTTTCAAAATCTAAATGAAAAGGTTGTTCATTTGCGAGATAACGCCAGATCGTGCCTCAAAATAAGCTTCAATCCCCTGCATATATGCAAGATAAAAAGTAGAGTCATCGTCTTAATTTCAAGGAGGTAAAATGTTGCAAAGACGGAGTAATTAATAATGTGAATAATGAAACTTTTTTTTTTTTGGAGAAATCTAAAACTTACATGGATGAAGATCCTAAGGAAATTGTTTCCCATGTCCTCTTGTTCTTGTTCAATTTTTCTTGCAGATTCCTCAGCACGAATGCCGCACTGATATAACTCAATCGACTCCAAAGTACAAATTTCTCCAAAATCTGTTGGAATTTCATTAAGGTAGTTGCATTTCTTCAGAACAAGGCTTCTTAGATTTGGGAAGTTATCACTGGTAGCTTCCCAATGCTCAAGATCTAGATCACGAAATAACAAAAACTTAAGTCTTTTGAATTTGTCTACATCACTCAATCCCCATACTTGACCATAAGCTGCATGATCTTTAGGCTTGAGCTCTTCAAGATTTGGCAACATGACAAGAGTTGACATATCTTCCCAAGGAAAATAAAACCAGCCAGCTAAAGTCAACCTCTCAAGTGATGTTGGGAAAAAAGACTGCTTAATGGAGATCGGTAGCATCAAAGACATTAAGTCCTTACTAACACACTTCAATGCTTCGAGTTTTGTCAAGTTGGACATATCAATGATGTGATTGGTATGGACGATCAATCTCTTTAGATCGGGAATGCTAGAAAGAATTTCATTTGTTCAACTAGAGAAACATAGATTAGAAAGTTCCTCTAAATTTAAGATACTTTTCCTACTAGGACTTGGTAAATTGCAGGTTTTCCCAATATGTATATGCCTCAAATTCCTCATCATCCATATGTTCTGTGGTAAAAGTTTATATTCATATTGTCCCTCAAAAATAAGAGTCTGCAAATTCTGAAGCTCTGAGATTGATGCAGGAAGATTATCATAAGATCGAACTTGGAGATATCTCAAATGAAATAACTTTGTAATTTCTTGTGGAAATAAACCAAAACTTCCATATTCATGGAAAATGGCCAATACCCTGAGATGGTGGAAATGGGAAAAAACTATAAGACTTGCAACATGTTGAATTTTTGGATATAAGTAGATAGATCTGGCAACGGAGGGTACTATCTCGAAACAGTGATCATCTAAATAACTGTGAATCAGAAAACTGAAGCGACGACCATTATTATGCTTTTGTGTTGAAAGAGAACTAGGGACTATGTCACTTGTAGCAACACGCATAAACTTTGTCATTTTAACTTCAGTCAAACAGAATTCATGGAGTAGATCATGCTTTTATCTCACCGTTGAATCTCTTTTTTCTAACCATTATCAAGTTCCTGCTGATAAGATCCTCCAAGTAATCTTTGGCCACTTCCTCCAAGCTTTTATCATTTCCAGGCCTCCTTAGAAAACCTTCTGCTATCCATAATCGAATCAATCTCCAAATCTCAACCTCATAATCCTCCGGGAAACCAGCAATAGAAAGAAAGCAGGGTTTGAGGTGATTAGGCAAATGGTGGTAACTCAAACCGAGCACTCCTAAGCATTTATCTGGATGACTAGCAATGATTTCACATAAGGTTCTGGCAACATCCATCCAACTTCCTAATGTCCTGGCCACTTTTGAGAGATGTCCCGCAATCACTGAAATTGTTAAGGGTAGTCCTTGACATTTTTCTACTATTTTCTTTCCACTTTCTTTCAACTCAGGAGGACAATCATGTTTTGGTCCAAACACCTTATCACAAAGTAACTTCCAACTGTTCTCTAAATTCAAGAGGTTCATCTTATGAGGGCTAATAGGATTTGCATACATTGCTACATTTGTTTCCCTAGTAGTCAATAATATTCGACTCCTATTGTTGCAATCGGGAAATATTCCTCTTATGCTATCCCAAACATCCATACTCCAAATATCATCAAGGACAACAACGTATCTTGGACCCTTTAGTTTTTTTTGCACCAAGTCAGCTAACTCATTTTCATCCTTTTTATCATAATTATCTTTTGTGATGTCAATATTTGCTTGCTTTGAAATGCAATGTAAAGCTTCTAACAACACATTTCTAGCGAGTGTTGTTTTTCCAATGCCTCCCATGCCTGATATTGTGACAATATCTAGATCCGATAACGCTCCTTTCAATCTTTTAACTATTATCTCCAAGTCATCATCAAGTCCGTGCACGATACCATCTTCCAAATGTAGCAGCATCCGGTTATTTCTAGAAGAAGTGTCACTCAATGAATCCCCGGCAGATTCAAGAATTTGATCATCATCAATATCATGAGTGCTAGTGCTAAACTCAGAAGCAATCTCCATCACTTCCTTCTTTACTGTATCGATTCTTTCAACAACCGGTAGAAAATTCTTGTTTAGTGAACTTTCAGATGCATTTCCACATGTCCAGCTCATCTCAATAACATCTTCTGCATAACTAGCAGCATCTCTTATTACTTCCTCCGAAGATTTGATTTTTTCCAGATCAAATCTACTCTTGCTAGCTTCATCAACAACATTTAGAAAATATTCAGCAGTATCATGAAGGGATTCGAGCGTATTAGCAGTTTGACCTTGAACGAGTTCTGGATGTCTCTGCTGAAATTGCTCTAGTGTTTGAAGAAGGGAAATTATCGCTGTATAAGCTGCCATCGACTACTCAAGATATCAAATACACAAAGATTTTCACTTGAAATACCTTTCACAAGATGAAAAGGATATCAATATAAAGAGATTTGAACTTAGTATTCACAATATTAAGCTTCTCAGCTCTTTAACTATTTTTCACACAATTTTTTAATCCCACAACTTGTTGTACTAACACCTTTTAATTAGTTTCCAACACCATCTTATAAGCGTAGTGCTTATCTCTAAATCATTTGACTTAATTAAAAAAAAAAAAAACGAAGTGAGTGTAGTGATATAATGATTCTCCCATTTATTAACATTTGATTAATGTTTTCTTTAATATATTCCCTTTTATCTGATTTACAGGTTTTACATGTCACTTTCTGTGGAATTATAGTAAACTTGCAGCCAATTGCAAGTTTAGGGATGTCAATGGTATGAGGGAGGGGGGGATGATCTGGATTTTCGGGGGTCGCGGGGGCTGATCTGGCTTTGCGCAGATAGGAAGGAAGGGTGTGACTTAGGGGTCAATGAAGTGGGTTGAGAACCGTCAAGTTTCATATTCAAAACTCAACAGAGACAAAAAAAAATACTAGGTAATTTCTTCCTATTTGTCCTAGCCTCTGTGGACAAAGTTATTTATTGCCAGTGGGAGGTGGCAGTGGACGATATCCCATGGAATTAGTCGAGGTGCATCAAAGCTGACGCCCTTTCTAGTATACTTTTGGCGTTTTCTTTTTATAGCCTTGGTGGACAGAGTTATCTGTTGCGGGTGTGGGGAGGCAGTAGTGGACGGTATCTCGTGAAAATAGTCGAGGTGCGCGAAAGCTGGCCTAAACAACTTTTGAGTATACTTTTGGCCTCATTTCTTTAATTTCATTTTACCCCTCTCTACGAGCTCCAACCTTTTTGATCTCTTGGTGACTTGAACTGATGCTTACTATTTGCGCAGCCCCTCTTGTCACTTTTGGCCTCCTAATTATAAATAGTGTCATTATGAAAAAGCTAAATTATCTCATATTTGCCTTTAGATAGAGTTTCAATTTCATATCTAAACAATATATCTGAAAAAGAATTTTTTTAAAAAAAATAAACTATGTGAACGGGTTGGAGTCTTCACGGGTTTGCCTTGCAATCGCACCACCCCCACACTATTTGCCATCCCTATCCAAGATGCACTGTAATCTTCTGGAAAAAACTAGAATAGCTTAGTTGGCCAAATTCTTGAGAAGCTAAAACTGCTTATTTGTTTGACCAAATTTTTCGAAACGAAATAATTAAGTACTTTTAAGTAGTGACATAAGTTTTTTTGAGAAGCTAAAAAATGTAACTTTGATAAAGCTGTTTTTTGAGAATTAAAAAGTTGTTTCCTTCAATAATTTTCTCACAAATTTTTAATTCCTCAACTTGTTGTACAATACCTTTTAATTAATTTCCAAACATTAGCTTAGTGTTTATCACTAAGTTATTTTCTTAATTAAATAAAACAATGTCAGAGGACTAGTTGTAATTTGATAATTCTCCCATCCATTTACATTTGATTAATCTTTTATTTTATATATAATATATTCCCTTTCTCTGATGGACAGTTTTTGCTTAATTTAAAAGGCACCAATTTGTTGATATCTTCATAATTGGAACAATTCTACCTAGGTCACTTTGGGTGAAATTATAGTAAAGTTGTGGCCAATTCCAAGATGCAGTATAGTCTTCTGGGCAGGCGGAATTTCTTACACACGGAAAAATGGAAGTGGGTGGAGGGTGTTTCTCAACTAGAGTTGGGGCTGGGGTCGCTGTAATTTCAATTCAATATTTTCGATATACTATTGGTGCTTTTTAAATTAAGTAAACACTGTTCATCAGAAGAAAGGGAATATATAAAATAAAACATTAAACAAAATGTAAATGAATGGGAGGATTAGGATTATTACATTACACCTACTCCTCTGACTTTGTCTTTTTTAATTAAGACAAATAATTTAGTCATAAACACTAAGCTAAGGTTTGGAAATTAATTAAAAGGTGTTGTACAACAAGTTGTGGGATTAAAAGTTTGAGATAAAAATAGTTAAAGAGCTGAGCAGGTTTATATTGTGATACTTGTGAATGTACTAAGTTAAAATCTCCTGATTTTCGTTCCTTATTATCTCGTCCGTTTTTGTGATCTTGAGTAGTTGATGGCAGCTTATACAGCTGTAATTTCTCTTCTTCAAACACTTGAGCTATTTCAGCAGAGACATCCTGAACTCGTTCAAGGTCAAACTGCTAAAACGCTCAAATACCTTCATGATACTGCTGAATATTTTCAAAATGTTGTTGATGAAGCTAGCAAGAATAGATTTGATCCGGAAAAAGTCAAATCTTTGGAGGAAATAATAAGAGATGCTGCTAGTTATGCAGAAGATGTTGTTGAGATGAAGATTTGTGAAATCGTAAGCTGGACATGTGGAAATGCACCTAAAAGTTCACTACACAAGAATTTTCTACCGGTTGTTGAAAGAATCGATACAATAAAGAAAGAAGTGATGGAGATTGTTTCTGATTTTAGCACAAGCACTTATGATGCTGATGATGATCAGATTATTGAATCTGCCCGGGATTCCTTGAGTGACACTTTTTCTAGAAGTAATTGGATGCTGCAACATTTGGAGGATGATATCATGCACGGACTTGATGATGACTTGGAGATAATAGTTAAAAGATTGAAAGGAGAGTTGTCGGATCTAGATATTGTCACAATATCAGGCATGGGTGGCATTGGCAAAACAACACTCGCTAGAAAAGCTCATGATCATCTAACAATCAGGTATCATTTTGACATTCGTGTTTGGATTACAATATCTCAAGAATATGGAAGTAGAAATGTATTGTTAGAAGCTTTACATTGCATTTCAAAGCAAACAAATATTAACCTCGAAAAAGATTATGATAAGAAGGATGACAATGAGTTAGCCGACCTGGTGCAGAAAAAACTAAAGGGGCCAAGATACCTTGTTGTAGTTGATGATTTTTGGAGTACGGATGTTTGGGATAGCATAAGAAGAATATTTCCTGATTGCAACAATAGGAGTCGAATCTTATTGACTACTAGGGAAACAAATGTAGCAATATATGCAAATCCTATTAGCCCTCATAAGATGAACCTCTTGAATTTAGAGAACAGTTGGAAGTTACTTTGTGATAAGGCGTTTGGACCAAAATATGATTGTCCTCCCGAGTTGCAAGAAGTTGGAAAGAAAATCGCAGAAAAATGTCAAGGACTACCCTTAACGATTTCAGTGATTGCAGGACATCTCTCTAAAGTGGCCAGGACATATGGAAGTTGGATGGTTGTTGCCCGAACGTTAGGTGAAATCATTGCTAGTCATCCGGATAAATGCTTAGGAGTGCTCGGTTTGAGTTACCACCACTTGCCTAATCACCTCAAACCTTGCTTTCTTTCTATTGGTGGTTTCCCGGAGGATTATCAGGTTGAGACTTGGAGATTGATTCAATTATGGATCGCAGAAGGTTTTCTAAGGGGGCCTGGAAATGATAAAAGCTTGGAGACAGTAGCCGAAGATTATTTGGAGGATCTTATCAGCAGGAACTTGATAATTGTCCGAAAAAGGAGATTCAATGGTGAGATAAAAGCATGTGGAATGCATGATCTACTGCGTGAATTCTGTTTGACTGAAGCTGAAATGACAAAGTTTATGCATGTTGAGATAAGTGACATAGTCCCTACTTTTTCAGCACAAAAGCATAATAATAGTCGTCGTGTCAGTTTTCAGATTAACGGTTATTCAGATGATAAACATTTCACTCTATTACCCTCAATTACCAGATCTATCTACTTATTTTCTAAAATTCATCATTTTGTAAGGCTTGAAGTTTTCTCCCATTTCCATCATCTCAGAGTATTGGCCCTTTTTCATGACTATGAATGTTCTGGTTCATTACCACTTGTAATTACAAGGTTATTTCATCTGAGATATCTCCAAGTTCGATCTTATGAAAATCTTCCTGCATCAATCTCAGAGCTTCAGAATTTGCAAACTCTAGTTTATGAGAGACGTTATAATCATATGACTTTACCAGGGAAGATATGGACGATGAGGAACTTGAGGCATATACATACGAGGAGAGCTTGTTATTTACCAAGTCCTAGTAGAAAAAGTATCCGAAATAAGCATCTTGTGATAGGGATGCCAAATTTAGAGGAACTTTCTAATATCTTTTACACTAGTTGTACAAATGAAATCCTTTCTAGCATTCCCAATCTAAAGAGATTGGTAGTCCATCATAGTGACTTATCTAAAGAGAGTAAGGCCAATCGCATCATCGATATGTCCATCTTGACAAAACTCGAATCATTGAAGTGTGTTAGTAACGCCTTTTTGTTTTCAACACCACCGATCTCCATCAAGCGGTCTATTTTCCCAAAATCACTTAAGAGGCTGACTTTAATTGGCAGGTTTTATTTTCCTTGGGAAGATATGTCAATTCTTGCCATGTTGCCAAATCTTGAAGAGCTCAAACTTAAAGATCATGCAGCCAATGGTCAAGTATGGAGTATGAGTAATGAAGACAAATTTGAAAGACTAAAGTTGTTGTTATTTTGCGAACTAAATCTTAAGCATTGGGAAGCTAGCAGTGATAACTTTCCAAATCTAAAATGCCTTGTTCTGAAGAAATGTGACTACCTTAATGAAATCCCAATAGATTTTGGAGAAATTTGTACTTTGGAATCGATTGAGTTATATCGGTGTGGCATTGGTGCTGAGGAGTCTGCAAGAAAGATTGAACAAGAACAAGAGGATATGGGAAACAATTTCCTTAAGGTCTACATCCATAAATAGCATCTTGAACAAGGTAATAGGAGTATTTATTTTGTGTTATGTGATAGTTCGGAATGAATAAGGTTTCTATAATGCATATCGAAGGTTTCACACTTGTTTTTGTTTTCCGTTGTTCAAGTACAATTTAGTTTTATATCATACTATAAATCACTTATTTGTTGTAACTTTAGCTCACAATAACCTAATGTTCCGTTCTTGGCATAGATCATTATCTATTATCTACGCCTACCAACGATACAGATCAAATACTTCTCAGAAAATATACCTTTTCTCTGTTTTTGTTTGTTTGTTTTCGCCTGAGATGTGTTCTAGAAAGCACTGAAGTGTCGATTGAGCTAAGTTGTGAATCTCTTCAACGAGTTGCTGTGCAAGATTTTGATATATATGTACGGAAAGTAATATTTGACCTATATATATACACAATATAATTTTTCGATAAAGGATGATGATTGTAGCTCCGCATCTACCTATGTAAGAGATCTGACTACACAAAAACAGGCTTAGTCAAATCACAAGAAATGTTGCATTTTCAACTTTAACTTCTCACTGAAATAGGATAGTTAAGAATTTCTACATTTGTTAGGTAAGAATCAAGGGCGGAGTCAGTGTTGTTGTTACGGGTTTGGCAGAACCTAGTAACTTAGGCTCAAACTCTATATTTTTGTTTTAAATCTGGTGATCGCATTTTCAGTGCACCAGGTCCATTATCTGCACTACATATATCGAATTTTCAGTCAACTTCAACTTATGTAAACCAACAACTTAAAGAAATTTTACACTATCGGATCCCTATTCAGTTAACAGCTCGACATTGTTGTCTGATTTGCCCTCAGTTTTCAGTGAGCACTTACACAAGACTAAGCCATATCATACGCGAAAGTTGCTTAAAGAACCACACAAGACGAAATTCCAACACATGAGGATGAAACAGGAAAAATACAAATAAAACGAAAAAATTCTGAAGTAAAATAGAAAAGTAAAATTCTTTTCTTCATTTCTTGTTCAACTAGGTACTTTTATTTTTGTGTCTATGATGATGTTTTGAATGAGCAAATTACATCTTCTTGCACCTTCTTCCAAGAGATGGCGAAAAAAAGATATGAAAAAATCAATCATTCAAATTGTGATACATATTTAGAGCATTGTCAAATCAGTCAGAGTCAGTGTATACAAGTTAAACTCTTATTATAAGTTAACAGCTCGACATTGTTTCCTGATTTGCCCTTGGTTTCCGGTGAGCACTTCTACCGCCCCAAGTTTGTTCATGGACACGCCGAATTTGTTAAACCATCCCACTTCATCATTACTAAATCTTTGGACAAGTCCCCTTGTTCTTATATCTTGTGTCAAAACTTGATCAGACTCAATTAGGCCTTTTTTCATCAACAATTGCTTGTAAAATACTGAGTCCATTTTGTATTGTGTTGTGGCATCAAACGCTATCGTACTCATTTCGCTACTACACGTAAATCTCATAACACCACCAAGTCTTGGATCAACCATTTGAGCCTTCTCTGGTATGTCCAATCTATAAAGAAAGTTGAAACAATGAGCCACTCCAATTGAATGTGCACCAATTAATACAACTAAATCTTCAGCATTTAGGCCTTTTCTCTTGAAAAGATCAATCATTTGGTCTACTGTTTCATCAGGCAATGGTAGGTTGCCACCTACGTTTTCTTCAAGCGATTCCATACTGTCACGTCGACCACCAGGCACCTCGTAATGCGGGAGTCCCGATGCAACAAAGGCGTCACGAGATAAATAGGCTAAAACATCTGAGCACGAGACAATGCCCGGGCAATTTTGTTCGAGTTCTGCTTTGATCTCGTCAATGAGTTCAAATCCCTTGACTGTAATGCCGTTTGTTGGAGCTACCTTCTCTACTTTCCCACCACTTGGTGTTGTATCGAGCAATATTGATGCGTCACAGCCCTGTATATACGATAAGTCACATATACTGACAGTATAAAGAATTTGTATGATCATCAATGTAATTTAATATGTTGTAGTAGTAAGTTATCAATGAATGCTTATTAAGTAAGTCTTAAGTTTTCGTTTAGATGACCTAAATATTTCTTACATCGTCTGTGTATAAAACTTAAACTCTATTTTCGTTAGACTTATCGTGGTTGCAAACACCAAAATTAAAGATTGTCTTAGGATATGTTTGGTATGAAAGAAATATTTTTTGAAAGATAAAGTCATGTTCTGGTGTTTGGTTGTCATAAACTATTTTTCACCAAAAGGATCATCCCAGAGATTTTTTTTCATTTTCCAAAAAATGACTTTCGTCGTGCCAAATAATATTTTGAAATTTATGAATAATTGTGTTGAGTGGTAAGGAACTTACATTGACAAAGCAATCATGCAAGAAAAGTCTAGGGATGGCAGCAGCAATAGAAGAGTCATTTTGAAAGGCCCTAATTAAACCATTTCTGATAATTTGCTCTGCTTGAGGACATGTATTTTGATAAAATCCCTCTCGTAATCCGCCATCAATCTCTGGTTGTACGTGTTCTTCTGTAGTTGGAGGTACGTTAAAACCAGGAAACATATGCGAATATCCGCCTACTCCCCCTACTCCATGGTGGCCACCTCCTAATAGGGGATGCTCAAAATGGAAAGCCTCAAAACCGTGCTCGTGAGAGTTCTTTTCCTTTTTGTTCTTCTTGTTCTTGTTCTTGTTCTTCTTCGACTTTTTCTTTTCCTTTAAGGACCTTTCATTCCTTGTCTCATCATTTGAGCTAGGAATCGCGATGTCATTGACATTGGCATGAACAACATTAGTATTGTCACCATGGATCATTACGTCTAACTTACTAGAATCATGTTCTAGAAATTCAGGACGATGATCGGGAAATGATGAGGCTAGCAAAGGTAATAGGATCGCGCAAACTAGTAAAATAGCTGCAAAAATTCCAACCTTAGCTGCCATGGTGATATGATGATAAATATTTGTTCAATTTGAGCTTTTTTGGATGATCTTATAAATAAATAAATTATAGAGAACAAAAAAAAAAAACTTTTAGGCTATTGGTGGTAAAGATCTTTCTTGGCAGTTATTTCAGTTAAGGAAATAAATGGTTAAAATTTTAAGAACCAATGAATTCAATTTAACTAATTAAAGAGAAATTTCACCCTCAAAATATGGAGGTCCTTATAAACTTGTTGAAAACTTTTTTTATTAGAAGAAAAAAGAGTCAAAAATATTTATGAACTATTCGAAATAGGTCAATTTTACCCTTCGTTATGTTTTTTACTCAAAAATGCTCTCGTTGTTGGTCAACTAGCTTTAAAATGCTCCATAACTAGTCAAATAGTTGAAAAGTATTTGATTATATTAACGGTTGCTCCAAAATAAGGAAAAAATTCGTTTTTATTCAGTCAAGTCCTCTAAAGGTCTCCTTCTCTCTCCCTTTTATTAAGAAGAAAATTCAAGATATTAACTTTATGGGTTCGACCTTTAAAGTTATTATTATTGGACTCACTATACTTTTAAAATTATGAGTTTGGAATCTAATATTTGTTGAACTTTTGTTGGTTCACACGCTCAAAAATACTGGCGTCGATCGAACCCGTAGCATTAAGGATACATCCACCACCCACCACATGTGGATGCGGAGGGTCTACTCTTTTTTTTCTTTACATTTAATGGATACTTTTAGAGATAATGGTCAAAAACACACCTCAACTATCACATTTTCACAAGTTTCACACATTAACTATCCGTTGTTCCTTTTTCCTACTTGCACTATCACCATCTACTCAACTAGGTATTTATAATACATAAAGGGTGATCGTTCAAATAGAAAAAGGGAACAATTGATAATTGAGTTGTGAAACTCACACGAAAGTTAGTACTAGTAATATGCATCACATAGTTGAAAACTTGAAATCACTATTCAAGGATAGTAAACTATCCTTTGCAAAACATTTACAGGATTGAGATGAACAAAATCATGATGGAAAATCATTGATATCATAGTGAAGCAGAAAGTTTTCCTTTTGGATTTCTATATATTCATCTTTTTACAACAAATCAAGTGTCACTTACATCTCTGTTCAAGTCACACTTTCCCCCACAGAGTTACAAATTACATACAGATAAGAACAACGAGATACATTGACAGTAAAATCCATTTCAATTGCAAAATAGATTTTCGTCAGTGTGTAAAAGAATTACAAAGAATGTGATAATGCAGTATTCTATAAACAAATGAAAGAAATATCTCGCTGACTATTACGGAGCTACTTGGTTTGGCAATGTTATAGTCTTTCTCAAGACATGTTTCCTGCAGCGCTCGAATATGCTGTCGTAGATTAAATCAAATTGAACTCCGGCTCTTTCGCGATTCACAACGTAAAGAATGTGGTCGCCTTCTATAATTTTATAGTACCTGCACATGAGAGGAATTATCAGCTGGCTTAAACACCATCATATTAACACAAGTGATAACTTGATTGGCATGTGTTGCTCGGACTCTCCAAAATGTTGTTGTACCATATCGAATCCTTAAAAATGCACTACTTTTGGAAGATCCGACACGCACTCATTAGTATTTTTAAAGAGTCCGAGCAACATAGGATTTGGGGGACATAGGATGAGGACTGTCTAGTTAATCTACGGACTGACTGGTCACCTACCAGATGCCAGGTTGCAACGGCTGGCCATCAGAATCTTTAATAACAAGGCGACTCGGGTGTTCAACTGGAAAACGAGGGTGTGTCATAGATATGGTGTTGAGAGCACCGTCATTGTCCCACCAATCCTCATCCCTGCATGTATTAGATGAAATAAAAGCAATGAGATAAACCAGTTATTTGTTGTTTCATAATGCTTTCACATATGATGATTACTTTGAGGATATATAATTTTGAATGAGAATATTTAATGGTGCATTTGAATAACTGACTTCGAAAATTGTCAGATAATTAACTTATAAGGAACATATGACTGTAAACTGATCGTAAACGGATTGTCCTAAGGATGGAAATCTACATCTTACTAAGGAAATTAAATAAAAGGTCTAGGGGTACTTAAATTAGGAGAACTGGAAATCTACTGAAAGTGATGTTACAAGATCTCTATTTTGGCACAGTGTACATCAGCCATTCATGTAAATCTACGAACCGGTCTAACAACCCACAAGAACTTGTCATCAGAATATAACCCGATGGGGGTAGGATCTCAGTGCAAAGCAGCAAGGCATAACACACAGTCCCTCAATTACAATACTCGATGCTTCAGAAAATTTTCACTAACGGAATTTCAAAATCTTGCTGACTAATTAGAAATAAGACTCAAGTGAATAGGGCCTTGTACTATAATGTATCTTCATCTATCCAAGTAGATTGCAACAGAGGAGTAATAGACACGAACCTATAGCCCTTATACGGAGGAGAAACATCTTGAGGATGCCGCCATTGGCTCATTTGCAGGACTCTTATGAATAGCAGAGGATGTACCCCTCGAATGCTGGAAGGAACTGCAAAACCCGTAAGTTTTGTGGTATGCTTGGTAGCATAGCTGAAGTAGTATGTTTGCGGAAATGTACATAAGTGTCTGTTCAACTTGATTGAACCCTGGATGGTAAGATCAGGAAGTATCCAATCCCCTGAAGCAAATGGACCAGCATTCCCTAAAAGGTAATCAAGAAGACCCCGGATACCAACTTTCCTCCAGGTCATATTGAAGTGATCAAACCCAAAGTTGTAATAGTCCTTCATCCAAGGAATGTCGAGCCACTCATAAACTATTACTCCAATGCGGCAAAGTTGGAGCAAACTTACAGGCATTAATGACTTCTCATCTTCAGGCCTGTAGAAGAATTCAGTCAAATTCAGCAAAATGCAGTTTTACAAGTCTAAGTAAACTGGTCAAAACATAAAATTTAAGAAAGCTAAAAACAGATGATAGCTTTGACAGTAGAATTCATGCAAATCATCATAATATAATGGAGTAATTACATGTTCTGTGCATTGGGTGCATCCACAAGAACTATGTACTCAAAAATCATATAGGAAATCAAAGCTAAAAACTTGATATATTAACTCAGAGCTCAATCAAATTTATAGCTGAGGTATCACTTCCCTGGAATTGTTCACATGGCAATAATTGATCAAAGGCATAATACATAAATATGCCCTTTAACTTGGCCTCGTTTCACATTTATACCCTCCAACTTTGAGTGTGCACAAATAGATACTTAAACTTGTATAAAATTGAACAAATAGACGCATACGTCCTACGTGGCATCCTACATGGCAATTTGCATCCTATGTGGTGTCCTATGTGTATTATGCCACATAGGACTCACGTGTCTACTTATTCAACTTTATACAATTTTAAGTGCCTACTTGTGCATACCCAAAGTTGGAGGGCATAAATATGAAATGAGACTAAGTTAAAGGGCACGTTTTGTATTATGCCATTGATCAAATAAGGTTAAACTGCAATAAGTAAGAACTATCAGAAACTTACTGCATTCCGTCGAAGTATGTCCTGGTTGTCCCGTTGAGTGCTCCAGATAATGATGTTATGCTTAAGACCCAGTTCTCTGAAGTGTTCTCATAACCCTTGAATGCCTATCACAGTAAGCTTGAGGTTAACATCGAACAGGTTATTTTAGGTGTCACAATTTTTCAATTGAATGTGCACTAATTTACCTTGTCAGCTAGCATCTGGTGCAGAACTCGAACAACCTGTGCTCCAGCTGAATGCCCCACAAAATGAATAGGGTGATCTTCATCCCACTCGGGGTAGTGCCCTGCTTCATTTTTAGTTAAGTGAGGCATTGAATCCAGAAAGATGGAAATGTGATATTCCTTTAATGGCTTGGTTTGACTGGCACAAAGTTTAAGAAAGAAAGACCGATTTTTGAAACATGTGATCATAAACATGTCATAACACTTGTGTTTCTATAAAAGCTCGTCATTCATTAGTATAAAGTGAAAAGTTAAAGTCAAATTGTTTCAAAATTTACAAATGTGTAGTCATTTTCATAACGGAGTATAAGGAAACAATTTCATGGGGCGTGAGTTATATAGATGAAGTAAAAGATTTTGACCTTGTTCATAAACTCGTCCAAATTGGGAATGTCCACAAGCCTTACTGTGTTCCTCCCCATAATCAACCTGCCCTCCTTTCAAATAATAGAACAATCCACGAGCCCTGAAATCTAAAATCCATCAATTGTTGCAAAAACTATAGAACAAGAAGCAACAGTATAACTATTGACATATGTGACAATCTCATCTCAAAGTTTAAGCTATTATGGAGAACACATTTTTATTTATTTGACTGTGTTTTCAAAATGCCCCTCACGTACAAGAGCTCGTCATTCAAACAACTATTCAGAGTTCCTAGAGCTCCTCGTAAGGCTAGTAGGAAAACTCGTTTGGTTAGATGAATTATTATTCATATGAAGTTAAGCTCATCCTCAAAAACTAACTCATGAAGTGAACAGCTCATCCTCAACTAATGTGCGATGCTTAACAATAACACAAAATAGCACAGAGAAGATAATTATGCATTAAATCCAAACAAAATAAAAAATATTCACCTGTCGTATATGCTAGTTAGTGAACCTAAATCTGGAACAAGAACCCTCTCATCCTTCTTCTCTGCACCAGCAAAATACGAAAGTCCTCCCAATCTCTACAAAAAAAAGTTACATTTCCAACCCACAAGACAATTAGAACAAACAAATGTAACGTCAGTATAGGGAAGAAAAAAGGGTCAAAGTTCCCTCTATTTTATTCGAATTCAAGCAACTTTATACTCTAGAGCTATAAAAAGGTCTGACTTTTCCCGTTAACCCCTATCGGAACTCCAACTCGAGTAATTCAAAACCATAATCAAAAGTTGAAGTATAAATTTTGACCCTTTTTCTCGAAGAATTTGAACACATGGAGTCCATTCATTTCAAGCTAAAGCACCAGTAAAGACAATGGCAAATACGAGACTGATTTGTTAATGACAAGACTATGAATGAACCAAACGTGCAAACGGATAATAAAACTGATCAATTTCCTATAGTACATGGACTAATTAGGGAAAAGCCTGATTAATTTTTGACCCTTTTTATCAAAGAATTTGAACATGGGGAGTCCACTATTTCAAGCCAAAACTCCATTAATGACAATGGCAAATACGAGACTGATTTGTTAATGACAAGACTATGAATGAACCAAACGTGCAAACGGATAATAAAACTGATCAATTTCCTATAGTACATGGACAAATTAGGGAAAAGCCTGATTAATTTTTGACCCTTTTTATCAAAGAATTTGAACATGGGGAGTCCACTATTTCAAGCCGAAACTCCATTAATGACAATGGCAAATACGAGACTGATTTGTTAATGACAAGACTATGAATGAACCAAACGTACAAACGAATAACAAAATTGATCAATTTCCTATACTACAAGGGCAAATAATGGGAAAACCCAAACAAAACAACAACAACAACATACACAGTATAATCCCACAAGTGAGGTCTAGAGAAGGTGATGTATACGTAGCCTTACCCCTACCTCGTGAAGGTAGAGAGACTATTTCCGATACACCCTCATCTCAAGTGAAGCAAAACAGAAAAAAGAACACTAGCAACCACAAATAGTACCATAAACGAAGAAAAGAAAACAACAAGTAATAGTAAAATCGAAGAATACTAGTAATAGAGGAAAACCCCAAATGTGAAAATGTGAAAAGGGGCATTTACCCCTTTGCCAAAACCAAAGATTCCATGAACCAAAACTATAGGAGGCAAATCTTTTGAACTCTTTATCTCTTTGTTACCCTCAAATTTTGTCTTGAAAATCCAATCACTTAGTGTCTGAGAAACATCACCGGCAACGGCTGTGCTAAATAAGTAAAACCCATAACTCAAATGAACCAAAGAACTCACAAACAGCTCTGTCAATTGAAATGCTGTTACCCACCATTTCACTATCATTCTACAAATTCTTAGTGAAAATTTCTCAAATAAAAGTTGTAAATATGCTCAAATTGAGAGAAAACAAGAACACCCCACAACTTTTTGAAGCTTCCCAAATGAATTAAACAGAAAAAAATGGAGTTTTTTTTTTCTTCAAAAATGGTGATTCTTGGAAAGGGGAGAAAGAAATGAAGAAAAAACACGTTTGGGTTTTTATTTCTTTTGGGTTTTATAGAGTTTGTTGAGAGTTGTTTCCACCACTTTCACGTTTCCAAAATTGACCAATCAAATCCTTGCATTTTGTATATTAATAACAACTTGTTTGGATGGTCGTGATGTGTTTTATTGTATCGTATCGTATAGTTATTATATTGAATATAAGGCGCTCTACACGTTACCATCACTAGATTCCACTTGTGTGATGATATTGAATATGTTGTTATTGTTATATTTAATTATTAAATTTGATATTGTGTAACGATGAAAAATGTCATTATATGGAATGATCACGTTATTATCGTGTTTTTTCTCATCTTGCCTTATTTTTTAGTACTAGCGGTGGAGTAAGATTTTTCACTAAGATAGGTTAAAATATAAAGAAGTAAATTTATGAAGAAGTCAATGGATGAAAATATTTTATCAAGCTATATAATGTAATTTTCCGACGAATAGGTATTGATTGACAGGACTTAAGATACTCCTTTTGTCTTAATTCATGTATCATAATTTGAATTTTGAAAGTTAAACTTATTAATAATAAAATTTATAAATACTCATTTGGCTCTCAAAATTTAAACATCCACAAATAAAATATTTTGAAAATTTTTAATTTCCCTTTTATCATTAGGGAACACAATAACAAGAGAATCAAATTATTAGTTCTAGATCTGGATTAACATCCAAAGGTTATGCCTAAAATCTAGTATAATGATTGATTTTTAAGGTTATAGTTATTGCATTACCAAAAGGCACAATACATAAATATGCAAATTAATTTGATTTCAGTTGAGATCTATGACCTTCAATTTTGGGTGTACATAAACAGATACTTAAATTTATATAAAATTGAACAAGTAGACACATGCATCCTACGTGGTATAAGACATGTAGTATGCCACATATGACACAAAATTGTCGTGTAGGATGCCACGTAGGACGAATATGTTTATTTGTTCAATTTTATACAAGTTTAAGTGCTTACTTACGTGCACCCAAAATTAAATGATATAAATGTCAACTGAAGTCAAGTTAAAAGACATGTTTATATATTATGCCTATCCAAAATGATCCTAAATACTTGGAGAATATTTGATGGAGGCTAATTCTTATTGGTATTCAAAGTTTAGTCATTTTGGTTGACCAATTATGATAAAGAGGCGCATCAGAATGTGAATTCATAGACTTTTACGACAACCTCACATTAGTATAATATATAATATTTTAATAATTATGAAATATTAAAAAATAAATATTCATAAATTTATGTCATATGTCTCGGGACTTACATCTTGACTCATGTCTCAAAATTCATAAAGCATTTTCTAATTGAGATACAATAGTTCCAAATTAAATTTATATTAAGTACTTATATCAAATCAATAAATATATAAAATTAGTTAAGACCAGAAAATATTTGGTGATTGAAATACCATTTTTAAGCTTGTACACTAAATCAATACTTATCTTTTTGTGAATACGAAGGAGAATTCAACTTTAAGGATTTTGATTTTTGAGTAATTCAATTAATCTACTTCAAGTTATCAACTTGGCAAAATCAAATATGAAATTTGAATGATCCTAAAATTAGTTGACCTAAAAAAGTACAAAAAGAAAGCATAGGAAATTTATGTGTGTGGTTAAGAGGTGTCTAAAATCATTGAAATGTTTTTTGTCTCAATTTATATGATTTTTTTTTTTGAAAATTATCTAATTTTAGCAAGTCATCTCATCTTTAATGACATGATTGGTTGAAATTTTCACCGGTCAATACCACTCATTTAAAACAAAAAGACATGTGGAGTTATTCATGATAATTATTGTATATTTGGCATACATATCAAAAGTCTTATACGTATGAATCTAAGTGCATATCTAAATATTAAAATGTGTATTAAAATTTAAATGTTTGAATATGACAATTTTAATATTGAGATATTATATTAAGATCTGAATATTAAATAATTAAAATTGTTTGTGAACATATGAATATATAAACATTTATCTTTTTAAGAGAAATTAATAAATATTAAATTCAATAAACACTAAATTAATTAATGCAATATAAATAAAATTATTTTTTAAATAATTATTTGGAGATTGGAGATGGTAGGGCTAGAAGTAGTGGTTCTTGTGGGTGAAAGATTGGGATGGTGTTGACTAGTGATGATATTATAGTTATGTAATAGCTAGTGGCCAGTGTTGGTGGATGGCAATAGTGATTGACGATAGTAATTGGTAGTTGTGGTGAATAGTTGTACGTAATGGATGATAGTAATAGTTAATGGTGGCGATGATTGGTGAATGATAACATTGGTGAATAATATATATATATATATATATAGGGATGGCTGATTGTGATAATTGTCAGTAGTGATTGGTGATTGTTATAGCAATAATGATCGATGTGATAATTGTAAATGGTGGCTAGTGATGATGATGACGGATTGTAGTGATTGATATTTGATAGCGGTGATGCATAGTGGTGAATGATGATGGTTAGTGATAGTGGTGCACAATAGTTGATAATAATAAACAATGACAATAATGTAAACCGATGGAATTGGTGAACTTTTACCTTCGTAGAAATCTTTGAATACACATCTTAATGAAGTTAATATTTTGTTACATGTCTAAAAATAAATCAATCTAATGACTAAGGTCCGAATGATTAAAAATATGATTTTTATTAAGTGCAGATAATTGAAGCTTTATTCCCTATAGTATCCCATTTTATTTGTCACTGCTCTTTTTTATTCGGTCTAAAATAGTGACACATTTTTTTATATTTAAAATTAATTTGACTTATAAACTTTTTATTTATACGTAATGAGATAATATCGGTATACATATCTTTGTAACTTGTTTTAGCCCACATATTTTTTTTAAAAGAAAAATTCTTTACTCCGTATCTCATCAAAATCATACATAAAAATGAGACTTTAGGAAGTATTTACTTAGAATTTAAGTTATATAGACTATCAACGCAAATTGCACTATCAAATTATTAAAAAATTATTTACAGATAAAATCTATTTAAAAGTAAAATATATTATTTTATATATATATATAAACTTAAACTCTACCTAATATCATAAATTTGATGCAAAGTCAAACTCATTAACAAAAAAAATGGATGATTGAATCCAAGTCTAATTGGCTGACATTGTTGAAGTCATACTAATTTATGCATATGTAGCATGTGATTTTATTAAATAATAATATAAAATGATAATCATATATATATGTTGTTTCTCTTGATGAAGAATTGTTTTTTATTCATAGTATAATTACTATTTAAGTCAATAATCTACATTAACTAATCAATAGATTCTCCTAGTACTGTTTAAAACTAATTAGATTATTAATTAATTGTTCAACAATGATTATTCAACCCTAGCTTTGATTTTTGAAGGTTTAAGTTGAATCTAATAATTAAAAAAATACTGATACTAATATTATAATATTTGAAATCTAATTTGGAACAGTTTAGATCAGTTTCGAAATAAAAATGTGTTGCTGAAAATTCTACCACAACAAATTATGACGACCAGTCATAATTATTAGATTTATAATCAATTTCTGGTGATCGTCAAGATTTATGACTAGACAATCTGATGAATTTTATGTTGATCCACCAAAATTATCAAGATTTGATAGCTAATATATGACAATCATCGAGATTTAAGACAAGACAATCTTACGAATTATCAAGATTTGGTAGTCAAGCTTTGAGTTTGTTCCTGGACCTTTAGTTGGGCTTCTTTTAATTGAGCCCAAAATCAAGGGGGCCAGTCCATACCAAAATCAAAGCAGCTTTCAAAGGGGTGTCAAATTTCAAGCAACACAATAAAATATAATTTTATATATGAATAAATAAATATATATAAATAAATAAAATGTAAATAAATACATAAATAAATATATATGAAGAAGTCAAGGAGATTCAACATGTATATATATAATATATAATTTTATTCCTATGTATACAGTATAATTTCTCGACTAAAGGGGGCCCGATACCCCAGCTCCGCCCACGTTACCACTAAGGATGTGGTGAAATTCCTTCACCCTTAACTAGTTGGTCTCAACTCTCAAGTCATGCCTTTTTTTCCGAAACAGCCTGTCTCCCTCTTTGAGGTAGTGATAAGGTCTGCGTACATTCTACCTTCTCCAAGCCCCACTCAGGGGCGGACCCACATTGGTTCAAGTGGGTTCAATTGAACCCACTTCGTCGAAAATTCTTGTATTATATATACATAAATTATTTGTAAAGTTGTGTATATAAGAAAAATGAACCCACTTTATATACAATGGAAGGGCGTGGATCAGTTGGCATATGGGTTCAATTTCACCCAGCAAACCCAAGTTCGGATCTCAGTTAAGGCTTAGGTTTTTGTTCTTTTTTGTATTTTCAAGTCTCACCATTTTTTGTTCTTTTTTGTATTTTCAAGTCTCAAGTGGTGGGTCCAGGTACTTTTCCTTTTTAAACTAATAAATGTAGACTATTATAGTTCTAGACTTCTAGTTTATGTGAAATAACAATAGTAATATTCTAAATTTGACTTCTAGTTCATGTTAAATAACAATACTAATATTCTAAATTTGTGAGTAAAGTTTTCTTTTTATGTTTGTGTTTGAGAATTATTTAAAATTGTCTTAAATTGTCAATAATTTAGGCTATATGTTTATAGTTTTTAAATATTCTCTCCGATTCATATTATTTGATCATTTTCATTTTTTACATGCATATTAAAAAAATCATAAAGAAGAAGATAATTTTACTAATTCACCCCTTAAAAATTTCTTGCGAATTTTACAAATAAATGTGAACACTTTCAAAAAGAAATAATTACAAGGATAATATATGAAAATTTTGATTAATGCTTTCTTGATTTAGTAAGGTGGACAACTAATATTAGACAACTATTTTCAGTAAGATAATCAACTAATATGGGACGGGGGAGTAGTACTTAGTTTTTTTGTTTTTTTGTTTGTAATATACAAAATTGTGTATTTGTTTTCCTTTTTACTTAGTATATAAGAAAGTTAGGTTAGTGCATTTTTATTTATTCATTATTTTACTAATTTTTATTTATTTATGAATTTCAAAATTGCTATAGTTTTAGTCTTCTTATATATAAGAGTAATAAGTAGCTTGTTAAATTGAAAATACGTGGAAAATTTTCTTGTAAGTAAATAAAAATTTAATAGAGTATATTTTTTGTTAGGAATATCACCTCAAAATAACATTTTAAGAATATAATTTAAAAAATGATAATTATTATTATTGAGTGTCGTCATGGTTATCTTTGTAACTTGAACCCACTTGAACAAAATCCTAGGTTCGCCACTGGCCCCACTTAGTGAGATTTTACTGATATGTTTTTAACGTCTTCCTCCAAAGACGAAGTCACTATATGAAGTTTATGAATTCTACGACTAACGTGTAAATTAAGTTGATAAAAGAAACTTCTATTGTCAACAAAAACTTCTGACTTTCTACAGTATGCATGTCATAACCTAAATGCAATTCCTTGGACCATCAGAATGGAATAATATTTACTTCATTTATTTCATTTTAGGCATTTTAATTTGATTGAGCATAAAATATAATAATGTAAAAAATTTCTTTAAAAAATTTGTAATCACAAATTAAATATTAGTATAATGTACCAAAATATCTCTTGATTTTGTGATTTTAAATAATATAGTGAGATGCTAACTACTTTTCTTTGTTAGAAGTGCTTTCCAAAAAAGTATTTTCGAGAGTAACAATTTGTGTTTAACTAATCAATTTGAAAAACGCTTTTATCAATATCGTAGCTGAATTTGTGTTTGGCAAATGTTCCAAAGATATTCACGAAAAAAAATTACTTTTTTCAGCTTCCTCTCTACTCAATAACATTTATTTTTTTTCCTAAAAGTTTAACAAACACTCCAACTCTTTAAAATAAGCACCTTTAATTTTCTAAAAACTTAGCCAAATATTCTGTAAGTATAAAAATGATCTTATTTTTTAAAACAAACAAAAAAATTAAAAAAAAACACGTAAATTGAACAGAAAGTCCTAAAGTGGAAGACTTTGAAAATATTATTCTCTAGTCCACACAAAAATGGTAGACTTTGAATAGTTATTAATCATAGTTTTATAGAAAAATGAAATAGTCATTCTACATTAATGCACTTTATCTTGATTAACTAATAAATAATTAAGGTCAAAATACAAATTAATTAATTATAGTTAGATAACACCTTCTTAAAGTTAAAATCATAAATGAATGATTATACACAATTAATATGGTAATAAAAAAGATATTATTGTTGAGATTGTCTAACAAAAAGAGATTTATAAATGCTTTAAAGCATAGGAAAAAAAACATTTACTTATATATGAAAATGATGTGTTAGAGACATAATTAAATAAAAAACATCCATTATTAATATATTGAAGTTTAGTTGAGATGGATGGCAACTTATGTAATGGTCAAAAGCTCTCTTTTGACAAGCAGATAAATTTTTATAGACACATAAATATTATGTCATATTTAAATACACCAGTTTCAAAAGCTTATAGCCTCATAAAATATTTTTAGATTACAAATTTCAAAAATATTCATTTCTTTCTTAAATTTCACATAGAGACAAACTATGTTAGGTTAATTAAAAGGAAGGGAGTATCTTGTTTTCTTCTCCTAATACATTGATAGACGTTTTAACTTGACCTTAATCAATAACTAAATACTGCATTGAGATTGCACAGTTACACATCTCAACTCGTTCCCACTTATTTCTAATGGGGTGTTCCTAAGTTCTAACTTTTGGTCATTTGAACAGGTTTAGTGACTTAAAATATCGTGAATGTCTGCCTTATGGAAAAAATTTAGAATTTTCTTAAGGCAAGACTAATTTTTTAAGGGGCATAATAAATAAATATGCCCTTTAACTTGACTTCAGTTGACATCTATGTACTCCAACTTTGGGTGTGCACAAGTAGGCACTTAAACTTGTATAAAGTTGAGCAAGTAGACACATGAATCCTATGTGGCATAATAGGACGCCACATAGAATGCAAATTACCATGTAGGATGCCACGAAGGACGTGCGTGTCTATTTGTTCAATTTTATACAAGTTCAAGTGTCTACTTGTGGACACTCATAGTTGAAGGGAATAAATGTGAAATGATGTCAAGTTAAAGGCAAATTTATGTATTATGCCCTAAAAAAAACTAAGACCACCTCTTATGGAGATCATTTTTGTAAAACATTTTTTTTACGAGCAACAAAATATCAAGACTAATCCATCTTAAGACAATCATTGAACTTGATCCCATTTATTAACTCAGTCTATTTTGACTCGACCGTTTAAAACTTGTGGCCCACCAATCACCATACCAATATGTTAAGGAGGGGAAATTTCTGTTAAAAGAGGCGCGTCCTTTCTAGAGCCGTCAATATGGGCTAGGCCCGTTGGGCTGGGCTGGCCTAACCCGTGATTTGATTGGGATGGGCTAAGATTTTTGGAGCCCACTTAAGAAAATGACTTTTTAGCCCGGCCTGAATAAGTTTCCTGATTTGTGGGGCTTGAGAAATATGGATAGGGTCGACCCGTGGGCCAAATAAAAATTAATTAAAAAATAAAAATAAAATAGACTATTAAAAATAACAAGTGTCCAAACTCAAAATCTATTTAACGTTTGAATTATTAAAATTTAAATACAAATTATATATATAAAATATGTACTACATAAAATAAAAATTTCCTAAAATTTCTAGGGAATCACTACATAGGCGGTAGCCTATGGAATATTATCATAGTTTTTGTGTTTTATTATGATCATTAGAAAACAATTAGGTTAATATTTCTATTTAGCTATTTATGCTTTTACTTCAAATCAAACTTAATAAATATTATAAAGATAATTTTATTTGTGGATTTGATTAACAAGTAGCAACACTAACACCATGTATTATTGTCTTGTCGATATTTATGATAATATTTTTAAATTATAATTTGATTTAAAAAATTATAAAAAATATACTTTTAAAAAAAGTGGACTGGCTACTGGCTGCCCGGCACAGCCCGTAGCCCACGTACTTGTGGGCTGGGCTGACCATTTTCTGGTCCACCAAAAAAATGGGCTTGCCGACCTGGCCCGCCAAATTTCAAAGCCTGTATGAATTAGCCCGGATGGGGTGGGTCAGCCTATAACAACTCTAGTCCTTTCCAAGTCTTCATAGCTTATTTGCAACTGTTTTTTTAGTCTTTTCTTTAGAAAAAAATGCACACAAATAATCCTTTTTTCACTTCTTTTTTCTAGTTGACTTCTCTTACAGATTCATTTATATAATCGATCTTTTCATTTCCATTTTCATTCAATTATCAAATAAATTAAAAAATTCCCTTTGTTTTTTATTCCTTCATTTTCTTCTCTTTTTCTCTCTGTTTCTACAACTTTGAGCTGATCAGTTTGTCTCGACGATCTCTCTTCTGAGCGCTCAGTGTTCAGAGGATCGAACTTTGTGAGTGTTCCTTAATTTTTTTTCTTTCTTATTCTGCTTTTTCATTGAGATGCAAATTATGTCTTAGTTGTTAGAAGAAAATTAACAGAGAAATTAAAAGCTTTGAGGCGTGAAAGATTGCTATCTTTCAAGAGTTATTGCCTGTATATTCTTTTAGAGATGACAAACAATTCTCTATCAAAATACAACAAAGCCAGAAACATATATGCAATTGAATTCGCTACTTCTGGGAATGCTTCGTATTTATAGAACTTAAGAGATGACTTTTCATAATAGTCATGTTCTTTCATGAACAGAGATGACTTTTCATAACAGTCATGTTCTTTCATGAACAGAGATGACTTTTCATAACAGTCATGTTCTTTCATAAACAGAGATGACTTTTCATAAAAAATACACTCATTTTCTGAATATATATTATTAAATATATAAGTAGACTTACTCTATCAAATAGACTAAATGAGCTAGGCCTTAAAAGGACCTAAAAAATGGGTTCTCATACCAATGTGGGAATTTTCCCTTTATATTACAACTATCCTAACATTAGTTTCTGAGCTGAGGGTCTATCGGAAATAACCTCTCTACTTTTGCGAGATAGGGGTAAGGGGTACCCTCTCTAGACTCTACTCGTGGGATTACACTGAATATATTGTTTTAGTGCGGAAATTTACTTGAAATTTTTGTAAGGAATGAATGAACATAAGAGAAAAACATGTTTCCGGTGGGTGGTAAGTACTTTGTTCTCCCTTTTATCTTTAACCATATGTCTCGGATTTTGAACTTTAGAAATAAAGTTCCTTTGAATTTTGATAGTGAACTCTTTACCCTTAAAAGTGAGACTTCCTACGTGAATTCGAATTAGTCTAGCCTCAAAATGGGTACCCAACATCGAGTAGAAAACCAAAATAGAAAAAAACGAAAGAGATAACAAAAGAGAAATATGTTTAGCTGTGTGAAAAATGATTGCTCAGTTCACTAGTAGTGTAGTTTTTTTGTATAAAATCTGCAAAAATGAAGATTAACTATATGTAAAGTATAGAGCCAATGAATCAATTTCCTTGTTCTATTATTCCAAGAATAAGAACTATTTGTAGGTGTACAAGTAAATCTATCTAAGGAAATAAAATTAAAAAATATCCTTAAATATCTCTAAGATTCCTAAAGATCTCTACCTATGATTATGCTATGAATATTATGAGTAGATATGACTATGTATATTTTGTAACAATAAGGTTGACTTAAAAGAAAGAGGACCAATATTCCCGATATGATACTTGGCCCTGAAAGCCAACTCAAGAATAAAGGATTGTCCAAGTCCGTATAAGCAGGTTACTAGTCTATTCCCAACCAATATAGGACTCTAATCCACTCTAACACCTCCTTCTCGCCCAGGTCAAACTGGAGGGTGGATCGGGTGCCTAAACAAGAATGAATATGACTCTGATACCATGTAAAAACATGACACCTGAGCCTAACTCAACCCAAAAGCTAGCTCAAGGGGGGAAGATTGCCCAAGTCTATATGAACAGATTACTAGTTTATTTAGTCTATTCCCAAACCAATGTGGAAATACCTTTGGTCCATGAATGTGCGCACACAGGGTTGGGTTGGATTCGTTATAATGCTTGAGCAATCCTCCTCCCTTTGATCTAGCTTTTTGGGTGTGAGTTAGGTCCGAGACCTAATCCATGAATTTGGACGCACTAGACTGGGTTGGACTCCTTATAACTGTGGCTAACATTGGATAACACCTTTCTGAGTTTTTACACATTTGATCTTTACCTTTTTTTGTCATTTTAATGTTACTTCAATTAGTCCTCTCACATTGTTTTCTCTGTCATACAGTTCATTTGGTAAAATGGAGATACAAGTTCTACCACTGAAATGTCTCTATGTTATTGTGTTAATCCTACTTCTACCAAATACATCAGTGTGTGAACCAAGATTGCAGACCATCCAGATCATATGTGGAACTCAACTTGAGCATAATTCGACAGTTTTCGCCCCAAATTTTGTTGCAGTTATGGAAACTATAAGCCAACAAATGAGAAATAGAGGATATGGAGTTGCAGTTTCTGGCTCTGGACCAGATACTAACATTGCACTTGCCCAATGCTATTGTGATCTTTCTTTACTCGACTGCGTCTTATGCTATGCTGAAGCACGCACAGTTCTACCCCAGTGCTTTCCTCATAACGGAGGGCGAATTTATCTTGATGGCTGCTTTATGCGAGTGGAGAATTACACGTTCTATGACCAGTATCTAGGTCCTGAGGACAGACATGTATGTGGAAACAGGACGACAAAGGGTACATTGTTCCAACAGAATGCTAGGCAAGCCATTCAAGAAGCAGTTGTAAATGCACCGACTAATAATGGTACTGCACGTGCTCAAGTGTCGGTGCCTGGTCCCTCCAACGAGGCAGCTTATGTTCTCGCTGATTGTTGGAAGACGCTGAGCGCGAATTCCTGCGCAGCGTGTTTGCAAAATGCATCTGCATCCATGTTGGGATGCTTGCCTTGGTCAGAAGGTAGAGCTCTGTACACCGGATGCTTCATGAGGTATTCCGATACAAATTTTCTCAATGCTATTTCCAACAGTGAAGGCTCGTCATCAGGAGGTAATCTTTGCTCTTTTCTCATCCTGGTTTGCCAGTTATTTATTGACTGAACGCGTAATTTAGCTGATAAATGGTCTTTTTTTCTTTCAAATGACGATATTGTAGGAAATGCTGTTGTCATTGTAATCGTTGTTGTTAGCTCCGTGGTCGTTTTGGGAGTAGGTGCTGTCATTGGTATTTATGTCTGGAAGAACAAACAAATCCAGAAGAAGAGAAAAGGTAAATCCTTTTGTGCCAAATATTAGTGATAAAAGTCATTAGGATATCAATGATGAACATGTATTGTATCTTTATGATAATATTTACTAGAGAATATAGCGCGCGATCATTTGCACACAACTGTACTGAAAGCAATTTTCAAGAACTAACTCGAGGCATTATGGTCTACTCGTGCTTTTCCGGGAAAATTTGAACTTTTTAGGTGCAAATGACGCGGAGAAATTAGTGAAGATCCTTCATGACAACAGCTTGAACTTCAAGTATTCCACGCTTGACAAAGCCACAGGGTCATTTGATGAGGCCTACAAGCTCGGGCAAGGTGGATTTGGCACGGTTTATAAGGTACATAATAGCTGAATGTAGTGCAATTTAATAAATAGGTATTCATCGTCCATCGATTGTCCATAACATTAATGCAATACACATTCATGTTAAACAAAGTCCGAGGTGCGATTTGTTGCAGGGTGTTTTGGCAGATGGCAGAGAGATTGCTGTCAAAAGGCTATTCTTCAACAACAAACACAGAGCTGCAGATTTTTATAATGAGGTTAACATAATCAGTAGTGTCGAGCACAAGAATTTGGTAAGGTTATTGGGATGCAGCTGCTCAGGACCGGAAAGCCTTCTTGTATACGAGTTCCTCCCTAACCAGAGTCTTGATCGCTTCATATTTGGTAAGTAACCGACTTTGCAACAACACAACTACTCCTCGGTCCCAAAAAAGTTGGGATCGGCTATATGAATCTTCATGATTCCATTTAAGCTAAACTCATTTCATCATAACACCAACTAAAAATAAGTAACCAATATGACTTTGTCACATATTTGATTCAAATCTTTAAATTGACAGATTCTATCAAAGGTAAAGCTCTAAACTGGGAGAAAAGGTTTGAGATAATCATAGGGACCACGGAAGGTTTGGTATACCTCCACGAAAACACAAAGACTCGAATAATTCACAGAGACATAAAAGCAAGCAACATCCTGTTGGACTCGAGGTTCCGTGCAAAGATTGCTGATTTTGGGTTGGCCAGGTCATTCCAAGAAGACAAGAGTCACATAAGCACTGCCATTGCTGGCACATTGTTAGTATTTCTTCATTTCGTCTTCTACTTTTGTCGCGTAAAAGTACATGAAAACTAATATGGTACAATATGTGCAGAGGATATATGGCTCCAGAGTACATAGCACATGGCCAATTAACAGAAAAAGCAGATGTTTACAGCTTTGGAATTCTTCTACTGGAAATTGTTACTGGAAGGCAAAATAACAGGAGCAAACACGTGGAATACACAGACAGCTTAATTTCCATTGTAATTTTTTATCACACTTATTTCTTGATCAATATTTTCAATCTAGAAGAACCTATTGCATATCGGTCTTAACTCTTATATTCGGTGAAATTAACAGGCGTGGGAGCACTTTCAACACGGGATAGTGGAGAAACTGTTCGATCCGAATCTCATGTTGAATAACTACAACACCATAAACATGAAAAATGAGGTCGCGAGAGTTTTACATGTCGGACTTTTGTGCACTCAAGAGATTCCAACATTACGGCCATCCATGTCTAAGGTATTACAAATGTTTGTCAACAAAGATGAAGAGTTGCCTCCTCCTACTAATCCGCCATTCATGGATGAGAAAACCATGGAATTTCACGACCTTTGGGAGAAGTACTCGCTCAAACAAGGCGATTCTGCTTCGATTGCCAACTTATCTCACAGTTCCTTTTACCCCAGATGATGATATCTCAGTGCTCCTGAACTGAAAGTGATGTAAAGATTATAGTTATTCAAGCATATCATTTTGCCTCGTGTTCTTGAAGTAGACTTCATTGTGATCGAGCAGTTAGTTACAACAACAACGACGACTATGTTTCGGTCCTAAACAAGTTGGAGTTGGCTATATGAATTCTCAGTATTCCATTTAAGCCCAACTCATGATCGAGCAGATAGTTGCAAGTTTAAAACTTCAGAAAACATTTTTCAATTTTTTCATGTTTTATTTGTCAATTTTGTAAATTTATCTAGGAAAACTAGTTCCTTAGAAATGAGGAAAAACAACTTCCCTAATGGAAGTTTAGAAAATGAGTTCTGCAGGTGACATTACGCATTGATTGTGACCTCTTCACCCTCCAACCTACCTCATCTTCACCTCCACAGCTCCACCCCTATAACCCCCCCCATCCCGACCACCCCCACCCCCACCCCCACCTCCACCTCCCGTAATATTTGTCTAGATTATATACAAATGTTTTTAGTATAATATTTTTGCTTATTTACTGAACGCAAGAAAAAGATCACTTATCTTCCTAGAAAACATTTTCTTTCATAATGAAGTTTGGTAGATAATTGGCTTAATTTGTGCTTTGGTTTGGGTTCGGGTTATTTACCACCCCAACTATGTTTCCTTCCACGTTTCTATTTTGCTTTTGTTGCTTCCACTTCTTTTTTGCCTAAATGCAGGGGCAAAGGCAAGTAGGGTCGAGGATGTTAATTTGAATCTCCTTCGACAGAAAATTACACAATTTATACATGTTTAAAATTATATTTTTATGTATATATAGTAGATGATGAACCCTCTTCGATTTCTTTGTGTATTTATTTTTTTATATTTTGAATCCTTGAGTGAAAATGCTAGCTCCGCCACTGCCTAATAAGTGAGATATCTCCATCCTTAATCACTTTATTGAAACATATATCCAACATATTAATTTCATTTTATAATTTCGTGTCGAATCAAACAGTATCACACAAATTTAAAAAGGAGAAGTATTCTCCTCTTTATTATTTTGGTTTGGGAAGTAAGTAATATCTTTAAAAGTCTTTCAAAGTAGTACTGTTTTAAGTCTTGAGTTTGAAAAATTCTAACAACAATGTCTTTCCTCCTGTTGACTTCTCTCAACAAAAAAATTTACTTCCTCCGTTTTAATTTGATGGTTTGATTTTGACTTGATACGAAATATTAAAAAATTATATATTTTTAAGATATTGTGATTTTAAATTAAAAATAAATAAAATATAGGGAAAAGACTCAAATATGACATCAAACTTTGAGAAAAAAAACTCATCCATGTCATTCATTAAAAGTTTGGCTCATTTATGTTATTTTCGTTTGACAAAAAGGCTCATACATGCTATTATTTGTCTATTGAAATGACATAGATGAACCAAACTTTTAACGAATGACATAGATGAGTCTTTTCTCAAAGTTTGATGACATATTTGAGCATTTTTCCTTTTAAAAAATGATTTAGTTAGTGACGTGGTCGAATCTTAATTGACCACGTGTAAAAAATGATTTTGTAAAATCGAAACTTTTTTAAGTTAACAAATAATGACATGGATGAACCTTTTCTCAAATGAAAATGACATAAATAAGCCAAACTTTTAGCGGATGACATAGATAAACCTTTTCTCAAAGTTAGTTGACATATTTAAGTCTTTTCCTAAAATATACCAAATAAAGAATTGACGGAATAAAATAAAAAATTAGACAAACAAATTGAAATTAAAACAGAGAGAGTTCAAAGTTTCTTGTTCGATTTCTATCGAGTATAAAATCATCTTTGTTAGGAAATATTTTACGACAATATAAATTTTTTAAATATGAATTAAAAATTTAGTCGAGTTTCAATACAGATAACGTCATACCGAGACCAAATTAGGAAGCCAAAAATAGTATAAAAGGACTTCTCTCACAAAACTACCCATTATCAAAGCCACTTTGATTCATTTTCATCAATAAAACAAATTTCTTTCCTTTTTGTTCCTTCATTTTCTTCTCTTTTCTCTCTGTTTCTACAACCTTGACAGCAACTGATCAGTTTTCACCGGCGATCTTTCTTTTTCGACTCGAAATTCCGGCGAATTCAGATCGCGGTCAGAAGGACTTTGTGAGTTTTTTTTCCTCCTACATATCCTTTTTTCACTAGATTATTAGGCTATTTTTCCAACTTTATAAATTTAGTTTATTTTGTAAAGGTAGTGTCCTTTTAGGCATAATAGTGCCCTTTTAACTTAGACATTTAAACTTGTATAAAGCTAAACAAGTAGACACATGCACGTAGGACAAAAAATGACATGTAGGATATATGTGTCATTTGTTCAACTTTATACAAGTTTAAGTGTCTATTTGTGCACACTCAAAGTTGAAGGGCATAAATGTGATTTGAAACAAAGTTAAAGGGCATATTTATGTATTATGCCATCCTTTTAACTTGATATCAGCTAATATCTATGTCCTCGAACTTTGGGTGTGCACAAATAAATATTTTAATTTGTATAAAATTGTACAAATAGACACATGCGTCCCGTGACGTGTTATATGATAATTTGTGTCCCACGTGGAGTTCTACATGTATTAGACCACATAGAATACATGTGTCTACTTGTTCAATTTTATACCAGTTAAAGTGTCTATTTGTGCGCATCCAAAATTGGAGGGCATAAATACAAGTTGAAGCCAAGTTAAAAGGGTCTTTTGTAAAGTGTTTTTTTTTTAAAAAAAAGAGTATTTTTGATGAGAAATCATTTGTGTTTGACCAATTAATGTTGATCAAGCTTTTAGAAGTGTTTCTTGGATGGAGTTATCATTCTAAAACCTTTTTATTGTTTAAAAGTTATTTTGGCTTAAAATCACCTGAAATAAGTCAATCCACACATGTTGTAAGTAAGCTTTCTCAAAAGTGTTTTTTCAAAAAAGTAGTTTAAATTTAAAACTTTTTTTTAATTTTTGAAAAACAACTTCTGTTCCTCTCCGAAAACACTTTTTTTCTTCTAAAAGGTTGGTCAAATACTTCACTTTTATAAAATAAGCACTTATTTTTGAAAAAAAAAAAACACTTTTGACCTTTCAAATGCTTGCCAAATAGGCTATATATTTGTTTGAGAGCATAATAATTATCCAATCTTTTCCCTTTTCTTTTTTCTTATTCAGTTTACTTGAAATTTGGTGGAACACCTAAACTTAGCATGAATTTTTAGTTGAATGCCCAAACTATCAATAGTCTTAATTACTCTAAAAGGATGGGATTGTGCGGGGTAAAAACTATCAAATAGCCAAGTTCAGGGGGTGATTTAGAATTCTAATAGTTTAGGTGTGCAACTAATAATTCGTGTAAAGTTTAAGGGGCCATAAATATTCTACCTTGAAAATTTGGTAAGGAGTATATGAACAAAAGAGAATCATCAGCAGTCGGGTGGTAAGTACCCCTACATTAATAGTTGTAGCAGTATTGTGAACACCTAATAATTTAAGTATGAAAATAAAAAAAGGTATAATTTAGCCAAATAAAATGTTTTTAGCCAAAATAATGATTTTCAACTATTTATTTCTTCTCTAGATGCAACGACGATTTTTTGAGCTGTGTATTACTTCTTCTTCGAACCAACAATGTAAAAGAAAAATTAGTTGAAACTCCATTACATTTAGTCAAGTAAAATTTCTAGCCTAAACAATGGAGTTCAAAATTTAGGCAAAGTTCTGAGGTATTATGCCATTTGAATTGCCCCGTCTGTTTTTATTAATATTAAAACGTTCAAATTTGAACGCACATCTCAATATTAAGATATGTATTAAGATTAAGATGTATGAATATGAATATATAATGTTGTATTGAGATCTGAATACTAAATAATTTCAATGTCTGAATTTATAAAAAATTTCTTTAATTAAAAATTAATAAATATAAAATTCAAATAAAATGTTGATTAATCTAATACTATATGATCAAATTATTTTAGAAATTTTGTATGATTGTTGGTGGTGATGGTGATGGCTAATAGTGGTGATTGTGGGTGCCAAATACGGATTGTCATTGGCGATAATGTTGGTTGATGCTAGTGGTTGTGGGCAGTAGCTAGTGATAATGGTGGCTAACAGTCAGAGGCGGAACTAGCATTCCGGTTATGGGTTTGGCGGAACGCAGTAGGTTTGACACAAAACCTATTTTTGTGCTAACAATATACTTAGTATGTATAAATAACTTATCAAGAACGCAATAACTTTCTTGTTTTGGAATCTAAAATTCATAAACTCGAAATCTAACTCTATCTCTACTAACAGTAGTGGCTAATAATGGTGGTAGATGGTGATAATTGGTGGTGGTGGCCGATAAATGTGATGGATGATAGTAATAGTTTATGGTGATGATGATTGATGATATGTAGTGGTGACTGATGGTGGTGACGGTCGGTAGTGATTGGTGGTTGTTGTGGTAAAGGTGGTTTGCTCGTGGCGGTGATGATTGTAAATGATGACTAGTGGTGATTGGTGGAAACATCAGTTGTGGTTATGGATGGTGTAGTTGATAATATTAGCCGCGACAACGATTAGCAATGAAAATGGATGGAGTAGTGTTGGAATACCATCTTTGCAGAAATTCTTAAACATTTTGATGATATTAAAATTTTGTTAAAATTTTGTTATAGGTCTTAATTGTTTAGATAAACTCAGATGCATTTACCAGTGATGAAATCTGAATGATAAAGGAACGACCGTACTTAACATGATTGAGATCTGAATAATTAACACTAAAACCTTAAAAAGGCGCATATAATGACTAAAATCTGAAGGATTAAGACTCAGACATTCATTAAATGCAAACAGACGCGACCTATGTTGTTTTTCTTACATTGTTTTCTATGTTGTACAGCTCATCTGGCAAAATGGAGGGAGCAACCCCTTCTGTGTAATGTAGTTACTTTGTTATCATTTTGATCCTACTTCTACCAGATACATCAGTGGCTGAACCAAGATCCCAAATAATCCAGCTCATATGTGGAAACAGAACGACGATTTCCGTCCCAAATTTTGTTGGTACAATGGAAACGTTAAGTGAACAAGTGAGAGCTAGAGGATATGGAGTATCTGTTATTGGCACTGGACCAGGTGCTATCTATGGAATTAGCCAATGCTATGGTGATCTTTCTTTACTCGACTGCAAGTTATGCTTTGCTGAATATTAAATAATTAAAATTGTTTGTGAACATATGAATATATAAACATTTATCTTTTTAAGAGAAATTAATAAATATTAAATTCAATAAACACTAAATTAATCTAATGCAATATAAATAAAATTATTTTTTTAATAATTATTTGGAGATTGGAGATGGTAGGGCTAGAAGTAGTGGTTCTTGTGGGTGCTAGATTGGGATGGTGTTGACTAGTGATGATATTATAGTTATGTAATAACTAGTGGCCAGTGTTGGTGGATGGCAATAGTGATTGACGATAGTAATTGACAGTTGTGGTTGATAGTTGTGAATAGTTGTATGTAATGGATAATAGTATTAGTTAATGGTGGCGGTGATTGGTGAATGATAACATTGGTGAATAATATACATATATATATACGGATGGCTGATTGTGATAATTGTCAGTAGTGATTGGTGATTGTTATGGCAATAATGATCGATGTGATAATTGTAAATGGTGGCTAGTGATGATGACGACGGATTGTAGTGATTGATATTTGATAGCGGTGATGGTGGTAGTTGTGGATGATGCATAGTGGTGAATGATGATGGTTAGTGATAGTGGTGCACAATAATTGATAATAATAAACGATGACAATAATGTAAACCAATGGAATTGGTGAACTTTTACCTTCGTAGAAATCTTTGAAAACACATCTTAATGAAGTTAATATTTTGTTACATGTTTAAAAATAAATCAATCTAATGACTAAGGTCCGAATGATTAATATTATGATTTTCATTAAGTGCAGATAATTGAAGCTTTATTCCCCATAGTATCCCATTTTATTTGTCACTTCTCTTTTTTATTCGGTCTAAAATAGTGATACATTTTTTTATATTTAAAATTAATTTGACTTATAAACTTTTTATTTATACTTAATGAGATAATATCGGTATACATATCTTTGTAACTTGTTTTAGCCCACATATTTTTTTTAAAAGAAAAATTCTTTACTCCGTATCTCATCAAAATCATACATAAAAATGAGACTTAGGAAGTATTTACCTTATAGAATTTAAGTTATATTGACTATCAACGCAAATTGCACTATCAAATTATCAAAAATTATTTACAGATAAAATCTATTTAAAAGTAAAATATATTATTTTATATATATATATAAACTTAAACTCTACCTAATATCATAAATTTGATGCAAAGTCAAACTCATTAACGAAAAAAAATGGATGATTGAATCCAAGTCTAATTGGCTGACATTGTTGAAGTCATACTAATTTATGCATATGTAGCATGTGATTTTATTAAATAATAATATAAAATGATAAATCATATATATATATGTTGTTTCTCTTGATGAAGAATTGTTTTTTATTCATAGTATAATTACTATTTAAGTCAATAATCTACATTAACTAATCAATAGATTCTCCTAGTACTGTTTAAAACTAATTAGACTATTAATTAATTGTTCAACAATGATTATTCAACCCTAGCTTTGATTTTTGAAGGTTTAAGTTGAATCTAATAATTAAAAAATACTGATACTAATATTATAATATTTGAAATCTAATTTGAAACAGTTTAGATCAATTTCGAAATAAAAATGTGTAGCTGAAAATTCTACCACAACAAATTATGACGACCAGTCATAATTATTAGATTTATAATCAATTTCTGGTGATCGTCAAGATTTATGACTAGACAATCTGATGAATTTTATGTTGATCCACCAAAATTATCAAGATTTGATAGCTAATATATGACAATCATCGAGATTTAAGACAAGACAATCTTACGAATTATCAAGATTCGGTAGTCAAGCTTTGAGTTTGTTCCTGGACCTTTAGTTGGGCTTCTTTTAATTGAGCCCAAAATCAAGGGGGCCAGTCCATACCAAAATCAAAGCAGCTTTCAAAGGGGTTTCAAATTTCACGCAACACAATAAAATATAATTTTATATATGAATAAATAAATATATATAAATAAATAAAATGTAAATAAATACATAAATAAATATATATGAAGAAGTCAAGGAGATTCAACATGTATATATATAAAATATAATTTTATTCCTATGTATACAGTATAATTTCTCGACTAAAGGGGGCCCGATACCCCAGCTCCGCTCACGTTACCACTGAGGATGTGAAATTCCTTCACCCTTAATTAGTTGGTCTCAACTCTCAAGTCATGCCGTTTTTTCTGAAACAGCCTGTCTCCCTCTTTGAGGTAGTGATAAGGTCTGCGTACATTCTACCCTCCCCAAGCCCCACTTAGGGGCGGACCCACATTGGTTGAACCCACTTCGTCGAAAATTCTTGTATTATATATACATAAATTATTTGTAAAGTTGTGTATATAAGAAAAATGAACCCACTTTATATACAATGGAAGGGCGTGGATCAGTTGGCATATGGGTTCAAATTTCACCTAGCAAACCCAAGTTTGAATCTCAATTAAGGCTTAGTTTTTTGTATTTTCAAGTCTCATCATTTTTTGTTCTTTTTTGTATTTTCAAGTCTCAAGTGGTGGGACCAGGTACTTTTCCATTTTAAAATTAACTAATAAATGTAGACTATTATAGTTCTAGACTTCTAGTTCATGTGAAATAACAATAGTAATATTCTAAATTTGACTTCTAGTTCATGTGAAATAACAATAGTAATATTCTAAATTTGTTAGTAAAGTTTTCTTTTTATGTTTGTGTTTGAGAATTATTTTAAATTGTCAATAATTTAGGTTATATGTTTATAGTTTTTAAATATTCTCTCCGATTCATTTTATTTGATCATTTTCCTTTTTTACACGCATATTAAAAAAATCATAAAGAAGAAGATAAATTTAATAATTCACCCCTTAAAAATTTCTTGCGAATTTTACAAATAAATGTGAACACTTTCAAAAAGAAATAATTACAAGGATAATATATGAAAATTTTGATTAATGCTTTCTTGATTTAGTAAGGTGGACAACTAATATGAGACAACTATTTTCAGTAAGATGATCAACTAATATGGGACGGTGGAGTAGTACTTAGTTTTTTTTTTTTTTGTAATATACAAAATTGTGTATTTGTTTTCCTTTTTACTTAGTATATAAGAAAGTTAGGTTAGTGCATTTTTATTTATTCATTATTTTACTAATTTTTATTTATTTATGAATTTCAAAATTGCTATAGTTTTAGTCTTCTTATATATAAGAGTAATAAGTAGCTTGTTAAATTGAAAATATGTGGAAAATTTTCTTGTAAGTAAATAAAAATTTAATAGAGTATATTTTTTGTTAGGAATATCACCTCAAAATAACATTTTAAGAATATAATTAAAAAAATGATAATTATTATTATTGAGTGTCGTCATGGTTATCTTTGTAACTTGAACCCACTCGAACAAAATCCTAGGTTCGCCACAGGCCCCACTTAGTGGGATTTTACTGGTATGTTGTTAATGTCTTCCTCCAAAGACGAAGTCAGTATATGAAGTTTATGAATTCTACGACTAACGTGTAAATTAAGTTGATAAAAGAAACTTTTATTGTCAACAAAAACTTCTGACTTTCTACAGTATGCATGTAATAACCTAAATGCAATTCCTTGAACCATCAGAATGGAATAATATTTACTTCATTTATTTCATTTTAGGTATTTTAATTTGATTGAGCATAAAATATAATAATGTAAAAATTTTCTTTAAAAAATTTGTAATCATAAATTAAATATTAGTATAATGTACCAAAATATCTCTTGATTTTGTGATTTTAAATAATATAGTGAGATGCTAACTACTTTTCTTTGTTAGAAGTGCTTTCCAAAAAAGTATTTTCGAGAGTAACAATTTGTGTTTAACTAATCAATTTGAAAAACGCTTTTATCAATATCGTAGCTGAATTTGTGTTTGGCAAATGTTCCAAAGATATTCACGAAAAAAAATTACTTTTTTCAGCTTCCTCTCTACTCAATAACATTTATTTTTTTTCCTAAAAGTTTAACAAACACTCCAACTCTTTAAAATAAGCACCTTTAATTTTCTAAAAACTTAGCCAAATATTCTGTAAGTATAAAAATGATCTTATTTTTTAAAACAAACAAAAAAATTTTAAAAAAACACGTAAATTGAAACAGAAAGTCCTAAAGTGGAAGACTTTGAAAATATTATTCTCTAGTCCACACAAAAATGGTAGACTTTGAATAGTTATTAATCATAGTTTTATATAAAAATGAAATAGTCATTCTACATTAATGCACTTTATCTTGATTAACTAATAAATAATTAAGGTCAAAATACAAATTAATTAATTATAGTTAGATAACACCTTCTTAAAGTTAAAATCATAAATGAATGATTATACACAATTAATATGGTAATAAAAAAGATATTAGTGTTGAGATTGTCTAACAAAAAGAGATTTATAAATGCTTTAAAGCATAGGAAAAAAAACATTTACTTATATATGAAAATGATGTGTTAGAGACATAATTAAATAAAAAACATCCATTATTAATATATTGAAGTTTAGTTGAGATAGATGACAACTTATGAAATGGTCAAAAGCTCTCTTTTGACAAGTAGATAAATTTTTATAGACACATAAATATTATGTCATATTTAAATACACCAGTTTCAAAAGCTTATAGCCTCGTAAAATATTTTTAGATTACAAATTTCAAAAATATTCATTTCTTTCTTAAATTTCACATAGAGACAAACTATGTTAGGTTAATTAAAAGGAAGGGAGTATCTTGTTTTCTTCTCCTAATACATTGATAGACGTTTTAACTTGACCTTAATTAATAACTAAATACTGCATTGAGATTGCACAGTTACACATCTCAACTCGTTCCCACTTATTTCTAATGGGGTGTTCCTAAGTTCTAACTTTTGCTCATTTGAACAGGTTTAGTGACTTAAAATATCAAAATGTCTGCCTTATGGACAAAATTTAGAATTTTCTTAAGGCAAGACTAATTTTTTAAGTGGCATAATAAATAAATATGCCCTTTAACTTGACTTCAGTTGACATCTATGTACTCCAACTTTGGGTGTGAACAAGTAGGCACTTAAACTTGTATAAAGTTGAGCAAGTAGACACATGAATCCTATGTGGCATAATAGGACGCCACATAGAATGCAAATTACCATGTAGGCTGCCACGTAGGAAGTGCGTGTCTATTTGTTCAATTTTATACAAGTTCAAGTGTATACTTGTGCACACTCATAGTTGAAGGGCATAAATATGAAATGATGTCAAGTTAAAGGCATATTTATGTATTATGCCCTAAAAAAAACTAAGACCACCTCTGATGGAGATCATTTTTGTAAAACATTTTTTTTACGAGCAACAAAATATCAAGACTAATCCATCTTAAGACAATCATTGAACTTGATCCCATTTATTAACTCAGTCTATTTTGACTCGACCGTTTAAAACTTGTGCCCACCAATCACCATACCAATATGTTAAGGAGGGGAAATTTCTGTTAAAAGAGGCGCGTCCTTTCTAGAGCCGTCAATATGGGCCAGGCCCGTTGGGCTGGCCTGGCCTAACCCGTGATTTGATTGGGATGGGCTAAGATTTTTGGAGCCCACTTAAGAAAAGAGCTTTTTAGCTCGGCCTGAATAAGCCTCCTGATTTGTGGGGCTTGAGAAATATGGATAGGGTCGACCCGGGGCCAAATAAAAATTAATTAAAAAATAAAATAAAATAGACTATTAAAAATAACAAGTGTCCAAACTCAAAATCTATTTAACGTTTGAATTATTAAAATTTAAATACAAATTATATTTATAAAATATGTACTACATAAAATAAAAATTTCCTAAAATTTCTAGGGAATCACTACATAGGCGGTAGCCTATGGAATATTATCATAGTTTTTGTGTTTTATTATGATCATTAGAAAACAATTAGGTTAATATTTCTATTTAGCTATTTATGTTTTTACTTCAAATCAAACTTAATAAATATTATAAAGATAATTTTATTTGTGGATTTGATTAACAAGTAGCAACACTAACACCATGTATTATTGTCTTATCGATATTTATGATAATATTTTTAAATTATAATTTGATTTAAAAAATTATAAAAAATATACTTTTAAAAAAAGTGGGCTGGCTACGGGCTGTGCCGCATACTTGTGGGCTAGGCTGACCATTTTCTGGTCCACCAAAAAAATGGGCTAGCCGGCCTAGCCCGCCAAATTTCAAAGCCTGTATGAATTAGCTCGGATGGGATGGATCAGCCTACATTGACAGCTCTAGTCCTTTCAAAGTCTTCATAGCTTATTTGCAACTGTTTTTTTAGTCTTTTCTTTAGAAAAAAATGCACACAAATAATCCTTTTTTCACTTCGTTTTTCTAGTTGACTTCTCTTACAAATTTATTAATATAATCGATCTTATCATTTCCATTTTCATTAATTTATCAAATTAATTAAAAAATTCCCTTTGTTTTTTATTCCTTCATTTTCTTCTCTTTTTCTCTCTGTTTTTTCATTGCTCTGTTTCTACAACTTTGACAGTAGCTGATCAGTTTGTCTCGACGATCTCTCTTCTGAGAGCTCAGTGTTCAGAGGATCGAACTTTGTGAGTGTTCCTTAATTTTTTTTCTTTCTTATTCTGCTTTTTCATTGAGATGCAAATTATGTCTTAGTTGTTAGAAGAAAATTACAGAGAAATTAAAAGCTTTGAGGCGTGAAAGATTGCTATCTTTCAAGAGTTATTGCCTATATATTCTTTTAGGGATGACAAACAATTCTCTATCAAAATACAACAAAGCCAGAAACATATATGCAATTGAATTCGCTATTTCTGGGAATGCTTCGTATTTATAGAACTTAAGAGATGACTTTTCATGACAGTCATGTTCTTTCATGAACAGAGATGACTTTTCATAAAAGATACACTCATTTTCTGAATATATATTATTAAATATATAAGTAGACTTACTCTATCAAATAGACTAAATGAGCTAGGCCTTAAAAGGACCTAAAAAATGGGTTCTCATACCAATGTGAGAATTTTCCCTTTATATTACAACTATCCTAACATTGGTTTCTGAGCTGAGGGTCTATCGGAAATAACCTCTCTACTTTTGCGAGATAGGGGTAAGGGGTACCCTCTCTAGACTCTACTCGTGGGATTACACTAAATATATTGTTTTAGTGCGGAAATTTACTTGAAATTTTTGTAAGGAATGAATGAACATAAGAGAAAAACATGTTTCCGGTGGGTGGTAAGTACTTTGTACTCCCTTTTATCTTTAACCAGATGTCTCGGATTTTGAACTTTAGAAATAAAGTTCCTTTGAATTTTGATAGTGAACTCTTTACCCTTAAAAGTGAGACTTCCTACATGAATTCGAATTAGTCTAGCCTCAAAATGGGTACTCAACATCGAGTAGAAAACCAAAATAGAAAAGAATGAAAGAGATAACAAAAGAGAAATATGTTTAGCTGTGTGAAAAATGATTGCTCAGTTCACTAGTAGTGTAGTTTTTTTGTATAAAATCTGCAAAAATGAAGATTAACTAAATGTAAAGTATAGAGCCATTCCTTGTTCTATTATTCCAAGAATAAGAACTATTTGTAGGTGTACAAGTAAATCTATCTAAGGAAATTAAATAAAAAAATATCCTTAAATATCTCTATGATCCCTAAAGATCTCTACCTAGGATTATGCTATGAATATTATGAGTAGATATGACTATGTATATTTTGTAACAATAAGGTTGACTTAAAAGAAAGAGGACCAATATTCCCGATATGATACTTGGCCCTAAAAGCCAACTCAAGAATAAAGGATTGTCCAAGTCCGTATAAGCAGGTTACTAGTCTATTCCCAACCAATATAGGACTCTAATCCACTCTAACACCTCCTTCTCGCCCAGGTCAAACTGGAGGGTGGATCGGGTGCCTAAACAAGAATGAATATGACTCTGATACCATGTAAAGATATGACACCTGAGCCTAACTCAACCCAAAAGCTAGCTCAAGGGGGGAAGATTGCCCAAGTCTATATGAACAGATTACTAGTTTATTTAGTCTATTCCCAAACCAATGTGGAAATACCTTTGGTCCATGAATGTGCGCACACAGGGTTGGGTTGGATTCGTTATAATGCTTGAGCAATCCTCCTCCCTTTGATCTAGCTTTTGGGGTGTGAGTTAGGTCCGAGACCTAATCCATGAATTTGGACGCACTAGACTGGGTTGGACTCCTTATAACTGTGGCTAACATTGGATAACACCTTTCTGAGTTTTTACACATTTGATCTTTTCCTTTTTTTGTCATTTTAATGTTACTTCAATTAGTCCTCTCACATTGTTTTCTCTGTTATACAGTTCATTTGGTAAAATGGAGATACAAGTTCTACCAGTGAAATGTCTCTATGTTATTGTGTTAATCCTACTTCTACCAAATACATCAGTGTGTGAACCAAGATCGCAGACCATCCAGATCATATGTGGAACTCAACTTGAGCATAATTCTACAGTTTTCGTCCCAAATTTTGTTGCAGTTATGGAAACTATAAGCCAACAAATGAGAAATAGAGGATATGGAGTTGCAGTTTCTGGAACTGGACCAGATACTAACTTTGTACTTGCCCAATGCTATGGTGATCTTTCTTTACTCGACTGCGTCTTATGCTATGCTGAAGTACGCACAGTTCTACCCCAGTGCTTTCCTCATAACGGAGGGCGAATTTATCTTGATGGCTGCTTTATGCGAGCGGAGAATTACACGTTCTATGACCAGTATCTAGGTCCTGAGGACAGACATGTATGTGGAAACAGGACGACAAAGGGTACATTGTTCCAACAGAATGCTAGGCAAGCCATTCAAGAAGCAGTTGTAAATGCACCGACTAATAATGGTACTGCACGTGCTCAAGTGTCGGTGCCTGGTCCTTCCAACGAGGCAGCTTATGTTCTCGCTGATTGTTGGAAGACGCTGAGCGCGAATTCCTGCGCAGCGTGTTTGCAAAATGCGTCTGCATCCATGTTGGGATGCTTGCCTTGGTCAGAAGGTAGAGCTCTGTACACCGGATGCTTCATGAGGTATTCCGATACAAATTTTCTTAATGCTATTTCCAACAGTGAAGGCTCGTCATCAGGAGGTAATCTTTGCTCTTTTCTCATCCTGGTTTGCCAGTTATTTATTGACTGAACGCGTAATTTAGCTGATAAATGGTCTTTTTTTCTTTCAAATGACGATATTGTAGGAAATGCTGTTGTCATTGTAATAGTTGTTGTTAGCTCCGTGGTCGTTTTGGGAGTAGGTGCTGTCATTGGTATTTATGTCTGGAAGAACAAACAAATCCAGAAGAAGAGAAAAGGTAATTCCTTTTGTGCCAAATATTAGTGATAAAAGTCATTAGGATATCAATGATGAACATGTATTGTATCTTTATGATAATATTTACTAGAGAATATAGCGCGCGATCATTTGCACACAACTGTACTGAAAGCAATTTTCAAGAACTAACTCGAGGCATTATGGTCTACTCGTGCTTTTCCGGGAAAATTTGAACTTTTTAGGTGCAAATGACGCGGAGAAATTAGTGAAGATCCTTCATGACAACAGCTTGAACTTCAAGTATTCCACGCTTGACAAAGCCACAGGGTCATTTGATGAGGCCTACAAGCTCGGGCAAGGTGGATTTGGCACGGTTTATAAGGTACATAATAGCTGAATGTAGTGCAATTTAATAACTAGGTAATCATCGTCCATCGATTGTCCATAAAATTAATGCAATACACATTCATGTTAAACAAAGTCCGCGGTGCGATTTGTTGCAGGGTTTTTTGGCAGATGGCAGAGAGATTGCTGTCAAAAGGCTATTCTTCAACAACAAACACAGAGCTGCAGATTTTTATAATGAGGTTAACATAATCAGTAGTGTCGAGCACAAGAATTTGGTAAGGTTATTGGGATGCAGCTGCTCAGGACCGGAAAGCCTTCTTGTATACGAGTTCCTCCCTAACCAGAGTCTTGATCGCTTCATATTTGGTAAGTAACCGACTTTGCAACAACACAACTACTCCTCGGTCCCAAAAAAGTTGGGATCGGCTATATGAATCTTCATGATTCCATTTAAGCTAAACTCATTTCATCATAACACCAACTAAAAATAAGTAACCAATATGACTTTGTCACATATTTGATTCAAATCTTTAAATTGACAGATTCTATCAAAGGTAAAGCTCTAAACTGGGAGAAAAGGTTTGAGATAATCATAGGGACCACGGAAGGTTTGGTATACCTCCACGAAAACACAAAGACTCGAATAATTCACAGAGACATAAAAGCAAGCAACATCCTGTTGGACTCGAGGTTCCGTGCAAAGATTGCTGATTTTGGGTTGGCCAGGTCATTCCAAGAAGACAAGAGTCACATAAGCACTGCCATTGCTGGCACATTGTTAGTATTTCTTCATTTCGTCTTCTACTTTTGTCGCGTAAAAGTACATGAAAACTAATATGGTACAATATGTGCAGAGGATATATGGCTCCGGAGTACATAGCACATGGCCAATTAACAGAAAAAGCAGATGTTTACAGCTTTGGAATTCTTCTACTGGAAATCGTTACTGGAAGGCAAAATAACAGGAGCAAACACGTGGAATACACAGACAGCTTAGTTTCCATTGTAATTTTTTATCACACTTTTTTCGTGATCAATATTTTCAATCTAGAAGAACCTATTGCATATCGGTCTTAACTCTTATATTCGGTGAAATTAACAGGCGTGGGAGCACTTTCAACGCGGGATAGTGGATAAACTGTTCGATCCGAATCTCATGTTGAATAACTACAACACCATAAACATGAAAAATGAGGTCGCGAGAGTTTTACATGTCGGACTTTTGTGCACTCAAGAGATTCCTACATTACGGCCATCCATGTCTAAGGTATTACAAATGTTTGTCAACAAAGATGAAGAGTTGCCTCCTCCTACTAATCCGCCATTCATGGATGAGAAAACCATGGATTTTCACGACCCTTGGGAGAAGTACTCGCTCAAACAAGGCGATTCTGCTTCGATTGCCAACTTATCTCACAGTTCCTTTTACCCCAGATGATGATATCTCAGTGCTCCTGAACTGAAAGTGATGTAAAGATTATAGTTATTCAAGCATATCATTTCGCCTCGTGTTCTTGAAGTAGACTTCATTGTGATCGAGCAGTTAGTTACAACAACAACGACAACTATGTTTCGGTCCTAAACAAGTTGGGGTTGGCTATATAAATTCTCAGTATTCCATTTAAGCCCAACTCATGATCGAGCAGATAGTTGCAAATTTAAAACTTCAGAAAACATTTTTCAATTTTTTCATGTTTTATTTGTCAATTTTGTAAATTTATCTAGGAAAACAAGTTCCTTAGAAATGAGGAAAAATAACTTCCCTAATGGAAGTTTAGAAAATGAGTTCCGCAAGTGACATTACGTATTGATTGTGTCCTCCTCACCCTCCAACCTACCTCATCTTCACCTCCACAGCTCCACCCCTATAACCCCCCCCCATCCCGACCACCCCCACCCCCACCTCCACTTCCACCTCCCGTAATATTTGTCTAGATTATATACAAATGTTTTTAGTATAATATTTTTGCTTATTTACGGAATGCAAGAAAAAGATCACTTATCTTCCTAGAAAACATTTTCTTTCATAATGAAGATTGGTAGATAATTGGCTTAATTTGTGCTTTGGTTTGGGTTCGGGTTTTTACCACCCCAACTATGTTGCCTTTCATGTTTCTTTTTTGCTTTTGTTTCTTCCACTTCTTTTTTGCCTAAATGCAGGGTGCAAAGGCAAGTAGGGTCGAGGATGTTCATCTGAATCTCCTTCGACAGAAAATTACACAATTTATACATGTTTAAAATTATATTTTTATGTATATATAGTAGATGATGAACCCTCTTCGATTCCTTTGTGTATTTATTTTTTTATATTTTGAATCATTGAGTGAAAATGCTAGCTCCGCCACTGCCTAATAAGTGAGATATCTCCATCCTTAATCACTTTATTGAAACATATATCCGACATATTAATTTCATTTTATAATTTCGTGTCAAATCAAACTGTATCACTCAAATTAAAAAAGGAGAAGTATTCTCCTCTTTATTATTTTGGTTTGGGAAGTAAGTAATATCTTTAAAAGTCTTTCAAAGTAGTACTGTTTTAAGTCTTGAGTTTGAAAAATTCTAACAACAATGTCTTTCCTCCTGTTGACTTCTCTCAACAAAAAAATTTACTTCCTCCGTTTTAATTTGATGGTTTGATTTTGACTTGATACGAAATATTAAAAAATTATATATTTTTAAGATATTGTGATTTTAAATTAAAAATAAATAAAATATAGGGAAAAGACTCAAATATGACATCAAACTTTGAGAAAAAAAACTCATCCATGTCATTCATTAAAAGTTTGGCTCATTTATGTTATTTTCGTTTGACAAAAAGGCTCATACATGCTATTATTTGTCTATTGAAATGACATAGATGAACCAAACTTTTAACGAATGACATAGATGAGTCTTTTCTCAAAGTTTGATGACATATTTGAGCATTTTTCCTTTTAAAAAATGATTTAGTTAGTGACGTGGTCGAATCTTAATTGACCACGTGTAAAAAATGATTTTGTAAAATCGAAACTTTTTTAAGTTAACAAATAATGACATGGATGAACCTTTTCTCAAATGAAAATGACATAAATAAGCCAAACTTTTAGCGGATGACATAGATAAACCTTTTCTCAAAGTTAGTTGACATATTTAAGTATTTTCCTAAAATATACCAAATAAAGAATTGACGGAATAAAATAAAAAATTAGACAAACAAATTGAAATTAAAACAAAGAGAGTTCAAAGTTTCTTGTTCGATTTCTATCGAGTATAAAATCATCTTTGTTAGGAAATATTTTACGACAATATAAAATTTTTAAATATGAATTAAAATTTAGTCGAGTTTCAATACAGATAACGTCATACCGAGACCAAATTAGGAAGCCAAAAATAGTATAAAAGGACTTCTCTCACAGAGCTACCCATTATCAAAGCCACTTTGATTCATTTTCATCAATAAAACAAATTTCTTTCCTTTTTGTTCCTTCATTTTCTTCTCTTTTCTCTCTGTTTCTACAACCTTGACAGCAACTGATCAGTTTTAACCGGCGATCTTTCTTTTTCGACACGAAATTCCAGCGAATTCAGATCGTGGTCAGAAGGACTTTGTGAGTTTTTTTTCCTCCTACATATCCTTTTTTCACTAGATTATTAGGCTATTTTGCCAAATTTATAAATTTAGTTTATTTTGTAAAGGTAGTGTCCTTTTAGGCATAATAGTGCCCTTTTAACTTAGACATTTAAACTTGTATAAAGCTAAACAAGTAGACATGTAGGATGTCATGTAGGACATATGTGTCATTTGTTCAACTTTATACAAGTTTAAGTGTCTACTTGTGCACACTCAAAGTTGAAGGGCATAAATGTGATTTTAAACAAAGTTAAAGGGCATATTTATGTATTATGCCATCCTTTTAACTTGATATCAGCTGATATCTATGTCCTCAAACTTTGGGTGTGCACAAATAAATATTTTAATTTGTATAAAATTTTACAAATAGACACATGCGTCCCGTGACGTGTTATATGATAATTTGTGTCCCACGTGGAGTTCTACATGTATTAGACCACATAGAATACATGTGTCTACTTGTTCAATTTTATACCAGTTAAAGTGTCTATTTGTGCGCATCCAAAATTGGAGGGCATAAATACAAGTTGAAGCCAAGTTAAAAGGGTCTTTTGTAAAGTGTTTTTAAAAAAAAAAAAAAGTATTTTTGATGAGAAATCATTTGTGTTTGACCAATTAATGTTGATCAAGCTTTTAGAAGTGTTTCTTGGATGGAGTTATCATTCTAAAACCTTTTTATTGTTTAAAAGTTATTTTTGCTTAAAATCACCTGAAATAAGTCAATCCACACATGTTGTAAGTAAGCTTTCTCAAAAGTGTTTTTTCAAAAAAGTAGTTTAAATTTAAAACTTTTTTTTAATTTTTGAAAAACAACTTCTGTTGCTCTCCGAAAACACTTTTTTTCTTCTAAAAGGTTGGTCAAATACTTCACTTTTATAAAATAAGCACTTATTTTTGAAAAAAAAAAAAACACTTTTGACCTTTCAAATGCTTGCCAAATAGGCTATATATTTGTTTGAGAGCATAATAATTATCCAATCTTTTCCCTTTTCTTTTTTCTTATTCAGTTTACTTGAAATTTGGTGGAACACCTAAACTTAGCATGAATTTTTAGTTGAATGCCTAAACTATCAATAGTCTTAATTACTCTAAAAGGATGGGATTGTGCGGGGTAAAAACTATCAAATAGCCAAGTTCAGGGGGTGATTTAGAATTCTAATAGTTTAGGTGTGCAACTAATAATTCGTGTAAAGTTTAAGGGGCCATAAATATTCTACCTTGAAAATTTGGTAAGGAGTATATGAACAAAAGAGAATCATCAGCAGTCGGGTGGTAAGTACCCCTACATTAAAAAATAATGATTTTCAACTATTTATTTCTTCTCTAGATGCAACGAAGATTTTTTGAGCTGTGTATTACTTCTTCTTCGAACCAACAATGCAAAAGAAAAATTAGTTGAAAATCCATTACATTTAGTCAAGTAAAATGGAGTTCAAAATTTAGGCGAAGTTCTGAGGTATTATGTCATTTGAATTGCCCCATCTGTTTTTATTAATATTAAAACGTCCAAATTTGAACGTACATCTCAATATTAAGATATGTATTAAGATTAAGATATCTGAATATGAATATAAAATGTTGTATTGAGATCTGAACACTAAATAATTTCAATGTCTGAATTTATAAAAATTTCTTTAATTAAAAATTAATAAATATAAAATTCAAATAAAATGTTGATTAATCTAATACTATATGATCAAATTATTTTAGAAATTTTGTATGATTGTTGGTGGTGATGGTGATGGCTAATAGTGGTGATTGTGGGTGCCAAATACGGATTGGCATTGGCGATAATGTTGGTTGATGCTAGTGGTTGTGGGCAGTAGCTAGTGATAATGGTGGCTAACAGTCAGAGGCGGAACTAGCATTCCGGTTATGGGTTTGGCGGAACGCAGTAGGTTTGGCACAAAACCTATTTTTGTGTTAACAATATACTTAGTATGTATAAATAACTTATCAAGAACGCAATAACTTTCTTGTTTTGGAATCTAAAATTCATAAACTCGAAATCTAACTCTATCTCTGCTAACAGTAGTGGCTAATAATGGTGGTAGATGGTGATAATTGGTGGTGGTGGCCGATAAATGTGATGGATGATAGTAATAGTTTATGGTGATGATGATTGATGATATATAGTGGTGACTGATGGTGGTGACGGTTGGTAGTGATTGGTGGTTGTTGCGGTAAAGGTGGTTGGCGTGTGGCCGTGATGATTGTAAATAATGACTAGTGGTTATGGATGGTGTAGTTGATAATATTAGCCGCGACAACGATTAGCAATGAAAGTGGATGGAGTAGTGTTGGAATACCATCTTTGCAGAAATTCTTAAACATTTTGATGATATTAAAATTTTGTTATAGATCTTAATTGTTTAGATAAACTCAGAAGCATTAACCAGTGATGAAATCTGAATGATAAAGGAACGACCATACTTAACATGATTGAGATCTGAATAATTAACACTAAAACCTTAAAAAGGCACATATAATGACTAAAATCTAAAGGATTAAGACTCAGACATTCATTAAATGCAAACGGACACGACCTATGTTGTTTTTCTTACATTGTTTTCTATGTTGTACAGCTCATCTGGCAAAATGGAGGGAGCAACCCCTTCAGTATTATGTAGTCACTTTGTTGTCATTTTGATCCTACTTCTACCAGATACATCAGTGGCTGAACCAAGATCCCAGATAATCCATCTCATATGTGGAAACAGATCGACGGTTTCCGTCCCAAATTTTGTTGGTACAATGGAAACGTTAAGTGAACAAGTGAGAGCTAGAGGATATGGAGTATCTGTTATTGGCACTGGACCAGATGCTATCTATGGAATTAGCCAATGCTATGGTGATCTTTCTTTACTCGACTGCGAGTTATGCTTTGCTAAAGCGCGAATGGTTCTGCCCCGGTGCTTCCCTTATAACGGAGGGCGAATTTATCTTGATGGATGCTTTATGCGAGCGGAGAATTACACATTCTATGACCAGTATTTAGGTCCAGAGGACATGCATGTATGTGGAAACAGGACGACAAAGTGTACATTGTTCCAACAGAACGCTAGACAAGCTGTTCAGCAAGCAGTTGCAAATGCGCCACGTAATAATGGCTATGCACGTGCTCAAGTGTCAGTTCCTTGGCCTTCCAGTGACACAGCTTATGTTCTTGCTGATTGCTGGAAGACGCTGAGCGCAAACTTCTGCACAGCTTGTTTGCAAAATGCATCTGCATCCATGTTGGGATGCTTACCTTGGTCAGAAGGTAGAGCCCTTTACACTGGATGCTTCATGAGGTATTCTGATACAAATTTTCTCAATGCTATTTCCGCCAGTGAAGGCTCGTCATCAAGGGGTAATTTTTGCTCTTTTTTCATCCTGATTTGCCTGTTATTTACCAACTGAGCTGTAATTTTGCTGATAAATTGTCGTCTTTATTTTTTTTACTTTCAAATCACCATATTGCAGGAACAGTTGTATTCATTGTCATTGTTAGTTCCGTTGTCGTTTTGGGAGCAGCTGCTTTCATTGGTTTTGGTGTCTGGAATAACAAACAAATCCAGAAGAAGAGAAAAGGTAAATACTTTTGTGCCAAAAATTAGTTATAAAAGTCATTAGGATATCAATGATGTACATATTGCTGAGTATATATCTTGCGATTTGCACACAACTGTACCGGAGACAACTCTCAAGAATTAACTTGAGGTGTTATGGCCTACTCGTGCTTTTCCTCGAAAATTTGAACTTGTTAGGTGCAAATGATGTTGAGAAATTAGTGAAGATCATTCATCAAAACAGTTTAAACTTCAAGTATTCGACACTTGACAAAGCCACGGGGTCATTTGATGAGGCCAACAAGCTCGGGCAAGGCAGATTTGGCACGGTTTATAAGGTATGTAATGGCTGAATATAGATGTAGTGCGATTATGTTAACAGCAATGCAATATTAGAAGTGTTGGCAATTAAATAAAGAGCCCTTCCTTTACTGTAGGTAAAGAGATAAAGGAAATTTATGATAAAGGTTGTACATCATATCATATATTACTAAAAGTGAGCAATAAAAAATGTTGAAAGTTGAAATATCAAAATGACTCTATAAAGTTGAGTTACTCCAATAATACCATTAAAAAAGAAATAAATTATTCCTTTATAAACTCTAAAAACTAAATTATATTTAGTTAATTAAATATTAAATAATAATATTTCTATTAAACTCTAGCTAACGGACAAAACTTTACATGTTTTTGGATAATTATAGGTAATGTAAAGATCAATAATTGATAGGCAATTTAATGAAATTCTATTAAATGTTAAATAATTGATAAAAGAAGAGTTACTATTATGAAAGAAGTTAAAATATTTCAGCCTCCAACCGTTACTTGAACTTTTGATTATTTTTTTTGTAAAATTCTATAAATAAACCATACACTATAAGTCACTATATGGCGGCGGTTAATTTGCAATAAAGGTATACATCCCTTTTCTTGATAGCTATTGAGATTTTTTTTTTTTTAATTCACTTCCGATTCTTATTTTGATCTTAATATTGTGAAGTTTTTTTTTATATTTTATACATTCTATGAGATCATATATATTTTATTTTGCTATGCTAAAGGAATAACCGTTTTTTCATTGTTTAGTTTGTTTGTTAAATCACGTACTTTTGAATTGATTTATTTTTTTGGTTCTTGTTATGACATTGTAAATTTTCTTCATTATTACTAATTAATACAAATGTTAATTACTTAGATAATACTCAACCACTGAACGATTCAGAAAAATAATCATGTTGTGAGTCATACAATTGAGGAATGAGGATACATGTCCATATCATAAGTAATCTAAATTAGAACTCTATCACTATGTGCTAAACATGATCAGAGACAAACGTGCAACGCACGTTCCCAGAAACTAGTATTACTAAAAGTGGGAAGCTCCAAAGTGCAAAGTTGGATTAGTATTTTACCCCTATGCTATAAAAATCTAATTAATTAAATATTATTACATTATATTATTATTAATAGTATTCATATCATATTATTATTATTATTATTAAATTTATATTACTTAATGTCAGCATACTATTTAATGGGTAGAGCTTTTCACTTTCTGCTAACCCATTTAAGATTGTGAAACTGAAAATTGTGGTCCAATTGTGGACTTAGGATTTGCATTAATAATTTAATATCCATGTTTTTTCAATGATCTGTATATAAATATCATAAATATTATAAGAGGTATATGATTTCATTGACTTATATTAAAGGGTAAATAATGGCTATGCAGAGTTATTACTTGGAAGTTGAAAAGAATGTTTTATCACAGTCTAAGGCTTTTTCCCTTCAAAACTAAATAACTTTTAATTTTCGTCAATTATCTAACTTAATTGGTAATGAATTATCTTATCTAATCCATCAAATTCTGCTCAATGATCAACTTATATAAATGGATTTATAAATTAAGAATATGTAAAAGTCTCTCCATTAGAAGAACCAGTAGAGGAAAGTTACAAATTTAACGAGTAAGTTCATTTTCTAGCTTTGTTATTTTCGGTGAACATATTCATAAAAATGTATATCCATGTTTATATGATTTTTTATGAGTTTAAGTTCTATACATTATCAACGTTTTATATTCATGTTTATGAATTCAAATTAAACTTATGTATTTACATAGAAGTGTTAAGAGATTGACTTTTGGTCCTCTTATATGTCATGCCTATTTGTTTGCTTGAGTCTTTGCTTAGCTTGAAGTTGTGTGATACTTTAATATTTTATGCCTTAAATTTGCTGAAGTTGTTAAAAAAAAGGTGGATAAATGAAAAAAAAAATAGGTGTTCATATTTAATATGTAGGTGATTTATGTTTATTAATGTTTTCCTAATTACAGAACTATAAGTGGATAAATGAAAGTACTCTAACAGTTGAAATTTGTAGTCAAAACAATAAAGTGGAACACACATCAAAGAACATCATTTATAAAAGAATATCATATATAACATGTTTGCTCAAAATATAATTCATTATAAATTTTACCTACTTAGCTATATTTAGTTGTTCAATTTTGTAGGTTCAAATAATATTTAAATTATCTATGTTAAACAAAGAAATTATTTGAATAAGCGGACGATTCATCTATTTCAACTTGTACTTTTTCACTTTATTGTATTATTCATTACACTGTATTTTTAATATGATTTATACTGTATGTAGTACTTGTATAGGATACACGTGCAACACACATGTGCAGAGACTAGTATCTATATAATATTGAAAGAAGAAAAGAGAGTCTGAGGCACAATTTGTTGCAGGGTGTTTTGGCAGACGGGAGAGAGATCGCCGTCAAAAGGCTTTTCTTCAACAACAAACACAGAGCTGCAGATTTTTATAATGAGGTTAACATAATCAGTAACGTTCAGCACAAAAATTTGACAAGGTTATTGGGATGCACCTGCTCAGGACCGGAAAGCCTTCTTGTATACGAGTTCCTCCCTAAGCAGAGTCTTGATCTCTTCATATTTGGTAAGTAACAAACAAGCTAGGCGTCAGCTATATGAACTCTCACTATTCTATTTAAGCTAAACTCATGTCATCATTGCACCAACTTTGCATTAAGATTAAATGGTGTGTTTTCAGACAACCAGCACAATGACTTTGTCACGTAAATTGATTCTAACCTTAAAATTTGTCAGACCCTATCAAAGGTAAAGCTCTAAATTGGGAGAAAAGATTTAAGATAATTATAGGGACAGCAGAAGGATTGGTATACCTACACGAGAACACAAAGACACGAATAATTCACAGAGACATAAAAGCAAGCAACATCCTGTTGGACTCGAGGCTCCGTGCAAAGATTGCTGATTTTGGGTTGGCCAGGTCATTCCAAGAAGACAAGAGTCACATAAGCACTGTCATTGCTGGCACATTGTTAGTATTTCTTCGTCTCATTTTCTATTTTTTTCGCGTAAAAGTACACAAAAACAAATAATGGATGATTATTTACCTTTTTTATGCAGAGGATATATGGCTCCAGAATACTTAGCACATGGCCAATTAACAGAAAAGGCAGATGTTTACAGCTTTGGAGTTCTTCTACTAGAGATTGTTACTGGAAGACAAAATAACAAGAGAAAAAACGACGAAGATACTGTCAGCTTAGTTTCTGATGTAATTTCTGATAAATCATTTCTCTCTTGAACCAAATTTTAAATCATGGAAAACATTTCTGTTCGTTGATCTTAACTTTATTGGATGAAATTAACAGGTGTGGGAGCACTTTCAACGCGGAATAGTGGGGGAACTCTTCGATCCGAATCTCATGTTGCATAACTACCATACAATCAATGTGAAAAATGAGGTTGCAAGAGTGTTACATGTGGGACTTTTGTGCACTCAAGAGATCCCAACATTACGGCCATCCATGTCTAAGGCATTACAAAAGTTTGTCAAGAAAGACGAAGAGTTGCCTCCTCCTACTAATCCGCCATTCGTGGATGAGAAAACCATGGAACTTCACGACCCTTGGGAGAAGTACTCGCTCAAACAAGGCGATTCTGCTTCGATTGCCAACTTATCTCACAGTTCCTTTTACCCCAGATGATGATATCTCAGTGCTCCTGAACTGAAAGTGATGTAAAGATTATAGTTATTCAAGCATATCATTTTGCCTCTTCTGACTTAGACGTCCTGAAATTCGTGTATTTAGATTGAGTTACGATCTCAACCTGTGATTTAGAAGTTCCGGCCAGAGAGCTTGATCTAAGTAAGGATATGATTCTTTAGCCCTTATCCCGTCCCTGTGAATGAGTTGGCTTTGCTTATGTTTTCTGGTATTTTGTTTTGGGTGAGATGTACACCGAAAGGAATTGACGCTACAAACACTTTTCACCGGTGTTCTTGAAGTAGACTTCATCGTGATTGAGCTGTTAGTTACAACAACAACGACAACTATGTTTCGTTCCTAATCAAGTTGGGGTTGGCTATGTGAATTCTCAGTATTCCATTTAAGCTCAACTCATGATCAAGCAGTTAGTTGCAAGTTTAAAACTCCAGAAAACATATTTCAAATTTTTCATGTTTTATTTGTCAATTTGGAAATTATTTTATCTAGGAAAACAAGTTCCGCAAGTGACACCCTAAGTCCCTAACTATGCCTAAGTGCAAGGGCAGAGGTAGGTAGGGTCGAAGGTGTTCATCTTAAGCCCCTTCGACGGAAAATTATACCATTTATACATGTTTAAAATTTTCTTTTTTATATGTATATATAGTAGATGGTGAATCCTCTTTCGATTTCTTCATGTATTTATTTTTTCATATTTTGAAACCTTGAGTGAAAATGCTAGCTCCGCCACTGCTAATAAGTGAGATATCTCCTACCTAATCACTTTATCAAAACATATATCCAACATATTAATTTCATTTTTTAAAATTTCGTGTCAAATCAAACAGTATCGTGCAAATTAAAAGAGGAGAAGTATCTTTTTTCTTCTCCCTTCTTTATTATTCTGGTTTGGGCAGTAAGTAAAGTAGTTAGAAAAGTGGCCCACAAATATCTATTAAAGTCTTTCAAAGTAGTACTGTTAAAGTCTTCCGTTTGAAAAAATCAAACAACAAACTCTTTCCTCACTTTGACTTCTCTCAACAAAAAATAATAATTTACGCCTTCTGTTTTAATTTGTTCGTCTGATTTTGATTTGCTACGAAATATAAAAAGATAATATATTTTTTAAAAGATAGTGATTTTAAATTAAAGATAGATAAAATATATCAATATGTTGTTCAATCTTGTAGTCGTAAACATCATATGGAAAGTTAAAAATAAAGAGTTGACATACTTAAACAGACAGTTGGACAAATAAATTGAAGACATAATACATAAATATGTCCTTTTAACTTGACTCCAGCTGGTATTAATGCCATTCAATTTTGGGTGTACACAAGTAGACATTTAAACTTGTATAAAATAAAAGAAGTAGAAACACGCGTCCTACGTGGCATAATGCACGTAGGATGCCATTAAGGACACCACGTACGACAAATGTGTTTATTTGTTCAATTTTATACAAATTTAAGTGTCTACTTGTGTACATCTAAAGTTTAAGGACATAAATGTTAGTTGAAGCCAAGTTGAAGGGTACATTTATGTATTATGCCTAAATTGAAAGGGATAAGACACAAGTACCCCTAGATTATGACTAACATAAGGTTCTATTACCCCTGAACCCATTTTTTTTTTTGTAATTTTGTACAACTTTTTAGCTTACATGGCATCCAAACATCTCTCATGCGCCTCAAGTACGTGGAGTCACAGAGTGTGTCATGTAAGTCAAAAGGTGTACAAAATTACAAAAAAAAAGAAGGTTCATGGGGTAATAGGACCTTAGTTTAGGTAAGGTGTGTTTCTGAAATTTCGGTCATAGTCTAGGGGGTACTTGTGCCTTATCCCAAATTGAAACGAAGAGAGTTCAAAGTAATAAATACTCTATCATCCTTAACTAAAAGTTTCTTGTTCGAGTTTTATTGAGTATAAAATCATCTTTATTAGGAAATATTTTACTCTCAATATAAAATTTTTCACTGCGAATTCAAATTTAGTCGGCTTAAATACAGACACCATCATACTTGACACTAAATTGGGAAACCAAAAATAGTATAAAATGATTTCTCTCACAAAACGACCCATTATCAAAACCACTTTGAATCATTTTCATCTAAAACAAATTTCCTTTCTTTTTTGTTCCTTTCATTTTCTTCTCTTTTCTCTCTGTTTCTTCATCACTCTGTTTCTACAACTTTGACAGCAACTGATCAGTTTTCACCGGCGATCTCTCGGTTCCGACTCGAAAATCCGGCAAATTCAGACTGTTTAGTGATCACAAGGAGTTCTGTGAGTGTTTATTCTTTTTTTTTCCTTCTTATTCTGTTTTCACTAATTATTAAGTTGTTTGATCAAATTTCTAAAATTAGCTTATATTGAAAAGTGTTTTTTCAAAAAAAAAATATTTTTGGTGAGAAACAGTTTGTGTTTACATAATAAACTTTTAAAAAAACTTGATCAACAATTAATGTTCATCAAACTTTTAAAAGTGTTTTTAAAGAATCTGTTTGGATGGACTTATAACTTATGACGTATAAGCATAACATAACTTATGACTTTTTGATTTATTTTTGTTATTTTGGCTTTAAAAAGGAGAGCTAAAAATCACTTTTTTATACGCTCTTATAAAAGATCTTAAAAACTATTTTAACTTAAAAACACCTGAAGTAAGTCAATCCAAATAGACTCTTACGTAAATTCTTCTCAAAAGTGTTTTCCAAAAAAAATTAGGGAAAAGCTACTTTTTTTAGCTTTTGAAAAATAGCTTATGTTGCTCCGTAGAAATATTTTTTTTCCTCTCAAAAGCTTGACCAAACACCTCACTTTTATAAAATAAGCACTTTTGACCTTTCAAATGCTTGGCCAAATAGGCTAATATATTTGTTTGAGTGCATAAGAATTATCCAATTTGTTCTCTTTTCTTTTGTTCTTTTTCATTCTGTTTACTTGAAATTTGGATGAACACCTAAAGAGCCACCTAAATTTAGCACGGATTATTAGTTGAATGCCTAAACTATCAATAGTCTAAATTACCCTAGAGAGATGAGATTGTGCGGGGTAAAGACTATCAAATAACCAAGTTCAGGGGTCATTTGGTTACCGTATAAGATACATCTTATTCATGTATAAAAAGTTGTATTAGTTTTACTATGTTTGGTAGAAGTTTAGTATTAGGTATAAAAGTCAACATAACTTATACCATGTTTGGTTGATAGGATTCTAAATATTGTATAAAAGTTATTCATGTATTAATTTTATACGGTGTTTGATTGCGTTTTTTGTAGTCCTACATAATTAATACCAACATAACTTATGAGAGGATCTATGTATAAGTTATGCGGGATAGAAGGTAGAATAAGTTATGTGATTATTAGTTATACATGTATTAAAATAGTAAATTACACATTTACCCCTATTGATTTATTTTTAAATCTTTATTTATTGAGAACTTTCCCTAACTACAGTATTTTCCTAACTATTTTTTATTTCTTATTTCTTTATATACAAACAATTTTTTATTTGTTTCCATTTGAAATCCAAATGTAAATATTTTATTAATATTACAAATTGGATTGCATATATTTTGATGACGCATATGCTAATCATATATTAGCACTATATATTATTAAATATATTTTACATATTTAATTAGCATGTATTATTATTTTGTTTAGTATGTGAATTTATACACAATTCATATATTTGGTATACTAAAAATGTATAAACACTATATGCAACATATTGATAGAATATTTTTTACATTATTTAAAATAGGATATTACAATGTACTTGAAATATATTAATGATATTTTATTTTTATAAGATATAAATAAAGAAAAATAAAATAGCAAAAAAATAAATAGAATTCCCACTTAAGTATAGAGGGAGAATTCTTTTTTCTTTACTTTTTATTCAAAAAATTTTATTCAAAAAGAGGGAGAATTTAACTATTTGCTTACTTATTTATTTGTATATAACCTATATTATTAACAACAAATTCAATATTCAATAGTTAATAATTCATGTATTGTAATCTCTACATAACTAATTAATACCTATAACTAATACCCGGATAACTAAATCTAACATAACTAAATCTTGTATAACTAAACCCTGCATAACTAAACTCTACATAACTAATACTTACATAACTCTAACTTGTAGCGGTACTATGAACACCCAATAATTTAAGTATGAAAGTAACAAAAAGGTATAATTTAGCCAAATAAAATGTTTTTAGCCAAAATAATGATTTTCAACTATTTATTTCTTCTCTAGATGCAATGACAATTTTTTGAGCGGTGTATTTCTTTTTCTTCGAACCAAATATGTAAAAGAAAAATTAGTTGAAATTCCATTACATTTAGCCAAGTAAAATTTTTAGCCTAAACAATGAAGTTCAAAATTTAGGAAGTTCTTAGGTATTATGCCATTTGAATTGTCCGTCAGTTTTTATTAATATTAAGACGTCCAAATTTGAACACACGTCTCAATACTGAGATATGTATTAAGAATAAGATTTTTGAATATGAATATGTCTACGAATATGAAATGTTGTATTGAGATATGAATAATAAATAATAAATAATTTCAACGTCTGAGTGTATAAAGTTTGTCTTTATTTAAAAAACTAATAAACATAAAATTCAAATAAAATGTTGATTAATCTAATACTATATGATCAAATTAATTTTAATTTTTTTTATATGATTGTTGGTGGTGATGGTGATGGCTAATAGTGGTTATTGTGGGTGCCAAATAAGGATTGTTATTGGCGATGATGTTGGTCGATGCTAGTGGTTGTGGGTAGCAACTAGTGATAATGGTGGCTAACAGTTAGGGGCAGAGCTAACATTCTGATTATGCGTTTGACAGAACATAGAAGGTTTGACATAGATCCCGTATTTGTGTTAAAAATCTACATAATATGTATAAATAACTTATCAAGAATGCAGTAACTTTCTTGTTGTGGAATCTAAAATTCACAAACTCAAAATCCTAACTCTGCCTCTGCTAACAATAGTGGCTAATAATGGTGGTAGATGGTGGCCGGTAGATGATAATAATAGTTAATGGTGATGATGACTGATCGCAATGATTGATGATATATAGTGGTGACTGTCGGTAGTGATTGGTGGTGATGATTGTAAATGATGACTAGTGGTGATTGGTGACGACATTAATTGTGGTTATGGATGGTGCTTAATAGTACTCACATTGTTTTCTATGTTGTACTTGTACAGCTCATCTGGAAAAATGGATGGAGCAACACCTTCAGTGTTATGTAGTCACTTTGTTGTCATGTTGATCCTACTTCTACCAGATACATCAGTGGCTGAACCAAGATCCCAGATAATCCAGCTCATATGTGGAAACAGATCGACGGTTTCCGTCCCAAATTTTGTTGGTACAATGGAAACATTAAGTGAACTAGTGAGAGATAGAGGATATGGAGTAGCCGTTACTGGCACTGGACCAGATGCTACCTATGGAATTAGCCAATGCTATGGTGATCTTTCATTAGTCGACTGTGTCTTATGCTTCTCTGAAGCACGAACCCTTTTTCCCCAGTGCTTCCCTTATAATGGAGCGCGAATTTATCTTGATGGCTGCTTTATGCGAGCGGAGAATTACAGTTTCTATGACCAGTATTTAGGTCCAGAGGACAGACGAGTATGCGGAAACAGGACGACAAAGGGTACATTGTTCCAACAGAATGCTAGGCTAGCCGTTCAGCAAGCAGTTGCAAATGCACCGAGTAATAATGGCTATGCGCGTGCCCAAGTGTCATTTCCCAGGGATTCCAATGATACAGCTTATGTTCTCGCTGATTGCTGGAAGACGCTGAGTGCAAATTCCTGTGCAGCATGTTTGCGAAATGCATCTGCATCCATGTTGGGATGCTTACCTTGGTCAGAAGGTAGAGCTCTGTACACTGGATGCTTCATGAGGTATTCCGATACTAATTTTCTCAATGCTATTTCTACCAACGGAGGCTCGTCAACAAGGGGTACTTTTTGCTATTCTTTCGTCCTGGTTTACCTGTTATTTATCAACTGAACACGTAAATTTTACTTGCAAATCACCATATTGCAGGAAAAGTTGTAGTCACTATCATTGTTGTTAGTTCCGTTGTCGTTTTGGGAGTAGGTGCTTTCATTGGTATTGGTGTCTGGAAGAACAAACTAATCCATAAGAAGAGAAAAGGTAAATACTTTTGTGCCAAAAATTAGTTATAAAAGTCATTAGGCTATCAATGATGTACATATATTGCATCTTTGAACTTATTAGGTGCAAATGATGCCGAGAAATTAGTGAAGATACTTCATGACATCAGCTTGAACTTCAAGTATTCGACACTTGACAAAGCCACGGGGTCATTTGATGAGGCCAACAAGCTCGGGCAAGGTGGATTTGGCACGGTTTATAAGGTATGTAATGGTTGAATGTAGTGCAATTCAATGCAATACTTGAAGTGTTGGCAATTAAACCGAGTCTGAGGCACGATTTGTTGCAGGGTGTTTTGGCAGATGGGAGAGAGATCGCCGTCAAAAGGTTGTTCTTCAACAACAAACACAGAGTTGCAGATTTTTACAACGAGGTTAACATAGTCAGCAGCATTGAGCACAAAAATTTGATAAGGTTATTGGGATGCAGCTGCTCAGGACCGGAAAGCCTTCTTGTATACGAGTTCCTCCCTAACCAGAGTCTTGATCACTTCATATTTGGTAAGTAAGGGTCGGCTGTATGTATCCTCACTATTCTATTTACACTAAACTCATGTCATCATCAAACCAACTAAAAATGAACCGCCTTTGCGTTAAGACTGAATGTCGTGTTTTCACATAACCATGCCAGAATGATTTTGTCACATATCTTGATTCTAACTTTAAAATTTGACAGACCCTATAAAAGGTAAAGCTCTAAACTGGGAGAAAAGATTTGAGATAATTATTGGTACAGCAGAAGGATTGGTATACCTTCACGAGAACACAAAGACACGAATAATTCACAGAGACATAAAGGCAAGCAACATCCTGTTGGACTCGAGGCTCCGTGCAAAGATTGCTGATTTTGGGTTGGCCAGGTCATTCCAAGAAGACAAGAGTCACATAAGCACTGCCCTTGCTGGCACATTGTTAGTATTTCTTCGTCTCATCTTCTAATTTTTCGCGTAAAAGTACACAAAAATGCTAAGACTAACACAATGGATGATTTACCCTTTTTATGCAGAGGATATATGGCTCCAGAATACTTAGCACATGGTCAATTAACAGAAAAGGCAGATGTGTACAGCTTTGGAGTTCTTCTACTAGAGATTGTTGCTGGAAGACAAAATAACAAGAGAAAAAACGACGAAGATACAGTCAGCTTAATTTCCGATGTAATTTCTGATCAATCATTTCTCTCTTGAACCAAATTTTAAATCTTGGAAAACATTTCTGTTCGTTGATCTTAACTTTATTGGATGAAATTAACAGGTGTGGGAGCACTTTCAATGCGGGATAGTGGAGGAACTATTTGATCCGCATCTCATGTTGCATAACTACCATACAATCAATGTGAAAAATGAGGTTGCAAGAGTGTTACATGTGGGACTTTTGTGCACTCAAGAGATCCCAACGTTACGGCCATCCATGTCTAAAGTATTACAAATGTTCGTCAAGAAAGACGAAGAGTTGCCACCTCCCACTAAGCCGCCATTCGTGGATGAGAAAATCATGGAACTTCATGACCCTTGGGAGGAGTACTCACTTAAACAAGGCAATTCTTCTTCAATTGCCAACTTATCACACAGTTCTTTTTACCCCAGATGATGATATCTCAGTGCCCTGAAATTGAAGCATAGATTATAGGCATATACATAGATAGACGCTTTGAATTGGCCTCAACTAGCAACTAAACATTCCAACTTTGAATATGCACATCTAGACACCTCAACTCGTCTCCACTGTGTCAGTTGAGTCGTAACATTATTGGTTGACTTAAACCTTGTAATTTATCATGGTTTAGTAATAATAAGGTCAAAATTCACATTTGTATTTAGTTTTTATTTTAAATCAATGTATTTTATCCTGAATAAGTAATAACATGTCAAAGATCACAAATTTTAAAAGTATTTTTTTCATTCTTAAACTAGTATCAAATCAAACTGTGTCACGTAAATTAAAACATGAGAGTATCTTCTGTCTTTTCCTTTTTTATTTTGGTTTAGGCAGTAATGGGAATTTTAATATATAAATCCAAAAATCAAATAGGCAGTTACTGTTACTGTTTGAAAAATTCAAACAATTGATCTTTTCAACAAATTATTTCCTCTTGTTGACTTCTCTATCACAAAAAAAAAACAATAAAAATTGCGGTGGAGTGGTAACTACTTCATCTGTAATCAGAAGGTTCGGGTTTGAGCCTTCTTGGGTATATAATCGTCTTTGTTAGAATACGTAGTACCCCTAATGTGGAACTACTTCCCGATGCGAATTCAAATTCAATCTGGCAATATGAATACCGAACATCGACTGAAAAACCAAAAAAGACTTCTGTTACAAAATCACTCTTACCATTTCCAGTTTAACCCATTAATAAAAAAAATTCCCTTTTTTCTCTTTTATTCAATCATTTTCTTCCAATTATCTATCTGCCTCATCTATTCTCTTGACTTTCTTTCACAAAAAATCAATAAAAAGTCGTGGAGGAGTGGCAAAGTACTCTTTCATTATCAGAAGTTTCGAGTTCAAGTTTTGTTAGGTACAAAGTTGTCTTTATTAAGCTTTACCTTCAATATGAAATTTCACCAATATCAAACACCAAGTTGGAAAACCAAAAAAAGTTCATTAACTCCTTCATTTTCTCTCTGTTTCTTCAGCTTTGACAGCAGCTAATCAGTTTGCACTGGTGATCTCTTTCTCGGACTCGGAATTTGGCAATTGTGAGTTTTCTGTTCTTCTTTCTGTTTTCACTAAGATATAATGATTATGTCTTAGTATCAGCATAGAACAATTATCTAAATTGTTTTCGCGATATTAGTTGTGGTTGCCAATAGGAGGGGGGTGGGGGGGGAGGTGGATAGTAGCTAGTGATGGTGGTGGTTAATAATATTGGTTGATGGTGGTAGTGGTGGCTACTGATAATTGTGGTGGAGGATAGTAATAGCTAATAGGTGTGGTGACTAATAGTGATTGATGATATATAACAGTGGTAGGTAGATGGTGGTGATTGTTCGTAATGATTGATGGTTATTGTGGTAATACTCGTTAGTGATGATGATGACTAATGGTGAATGATGGCTAACTGTGGTGATTGAGAGGGACAGTAGTTGTGGCCAAGATAAGGGATTCAAGAGTTTTTCATCAAGTCGCTACTTCGGAGGCTTGCTCAGCATAAGTTCTGTAGGAACTTGTTATGTCTTTTACAGCATAACTTTTGTCTTGTGGGTTCTGAACTGAACTTATGCCTTGATCGACATATTATGATACGAAAATATAAACTTATGCCGAGTGAAAATTGATTGTTATTTCAATGTCAAGGATACATTCAGCCACCAATTTGTTACTTCAAGTGCTAAGGACAAAAAATTAAAGACCATCAGATGTGATCTTTCTTATTTTTCTCATTCTATGTTATACAGCTCATCTGGAGAAATGGAGAGAGCAACCCCTTCAATTTTATGCAGTCTCTTTGTTATTGTGTTGATTCTACTTCTACCAGATACATCAGTGGCTGAATCAATATCTCATATAGTCCAGATCATATGTGGAAATAAAACGGGGGCTTCCGTCACAGATTATATGGATACAACGAAAAACATAAGTCAACAAATGAGAACTAGAGGATATGGAGTAGCAGTTACCGGCACTGGACTAGATACTAACTATGCACTTGCTCAATGCTATAGTAATCTTTCTTTAGTCGACTGCGTCTTATGCTTCTCTGAAGCGGAAACTCTCCTGCCCCAGTGCTATCCTTATAACGGACGGAGAATTTATCTTGATGGATGCTTTTTTCGAGTGGACAATTACATGTTCTATGACCAGTATTTAGGTCCAGAGGACAGGCATGTGTGTGGAAACAGGACGACAAAGGGTACATTGTTCCAACAGAATGCTAGGCTAGCCGTTCAGCAAGCAGTTGCAAATGCACCGAGTAATGATGGTTATGCGCGTACCGAAGTGTCAGTGCCTGGTCCTTCCAACGAGACAGCTTATGTTCTCGCTGATTGTTGGAAGACACTGAGCGCGAATTCCTGCGCAGCGTGTTTGCAAAATGCATCTGCATCCATGTTGGGATGCTTACCTTGGTCAGAAGGTAGAGCCCTTTACACTGGATGCTTCATGAGGTATTCTGATACAAATTTTCTCAATGATACTTCTACCAGTGGAGGTTCGTCATCAAGGGGTACGTTTTGCTCTTTTTCGTCCTGGTTTACCTGTTATTTATCAACTAATTTTTACTTCAAATCACCATAATGCAGGAAAAGTTGTAGTCATTGTCATAGTTGTTGTAATTAGTTCCGTTGTCGTTTTGGGAGCAGCTGCTTTCATTGGTTTTGGTGTCTGGAAGAACAAACAAATCCAGAAGAAGAGAAAAGGTAAACACTTTTTTGCCAAAAATTAATTATAAAAGTCATTAGGATATAAATGTAGATATAGCTGAGTATATATCTTGCAATTTGCACACAACTGTACTGAAGTCAACTTTTTAAGAATTAACTTAAGGTGTTATGGCCTACTCGTGCTTTCCCTCGGAAATTTGAACTTTTTAGGTGCAAATGATGTTGAGAAATTAGTGAAGATCCTTCATCAAAACAGCTTGAACTTCAAGTATTCGACACTTGACAAAGCCACAGGGTCATTTGATGAGGCCAACAAGCTCGGGCAAGGTGGATTTGGCACGGTTTATAAGGTATGTAATGGCTGAATGTAGTGTGATTATGTTAACATCTAGACAATTAAACAGAGTTTGAGACACAATTTGTTGCAGGGTGTTTTGGCAGACGGAAGAGAGATCGCCGTCAAAAGGCTGTTCTTCAACAACAAACACAGAGCTGCAGATTTTTATAACGAGGTTAACATAATCAGTAGTGTCCAGCACAAAAATTTGACAAGGTTATTGGGATGCAGCTGCTCAGGACCGGAAAGCCTTCTTGTATACGAGTTACTCCCTAACCAGAGTCTTGATCGCTTCATATTTGGTAAGTAACAAGACTTTGCAACAACAACAACTACGTCTCAGTCCCAAACAAGTTAGGGGTCAGCTATATGAACTCTCACTATTCTATTTAAGCTAAACTCATGTCATCATTGCACCAACTAAAAATAAAAGTACAAATAAGTTAAACATAGGTAACCGACGTTGCATCAAGACTAAGTGGTGTGTTTTCACATAACCAGCACAATGACTTTGTCATGTATATTGATTCTAACCTTAAAATTTGACAGACCCTATCAAAGGTAAAGCTCTAAATTGGGAGAAAAGATTTGAGATAATTATAGGGACAGCAGAAGGAATGGTATACCTACACGAGAACACAAATACACGAATAATTCATAGAGACATAAAGGCAAGCAACATCCTGTTGGACTCGAGGCTCCGTGCAAAGATTGCTGATTTTGGGCTGGCCAGGTCATTCCAAGCAGACAAGAGTCACATAAGCACTGCCATTGCTGGCACATTGTTAGTATTTCTTCATCTCATCTTCTAATTTTTTCGCGTAAAAGTACACAAAAATGCAAAGACTAATATGGTCCAATAATGGATGATTTACCCTTTTTATGCAGAGGATATATGGCTCCAGAATACTTGGCACATGGTCAACTGACAGAAAAAGCAGACATCTACAGCTTTGGAGTTCTTTTACTAGAGATTGTTACTGGAAGACAAAATAACAAGAGAAAAGACGCCGAATATACAGTCAGCTTGGTTTCCGATGTAATTTCTGATCAATCACGTCTCTCTCGAACCAAATTTTCAATCTTGAAGAACATTTATGTTCATTGATCTTAACTTTATTGGATGAAATTAATAGGTGTGGGATCACTTTCAACGCGGGATAGTGGAGGAACTCTTCGATCCAAATCTCATGTTGCATAACTACCATACAATCAATGTGAAAAATGAGGTTGCGAGAGTGTTGCATGTGGGACTTTTGTGCACTCAAGAGATCTCAACCTTACGTCCATCCATGTCTAAGGCATTAAAGATGTTCGTCAAGAAAGACGAAGAGTTGCCTCCTCCTACTAAGCCGCCATTTGTTGATGAGAAAACCATGGAACTTCATGACCCTTGGGAGATGTACTCGCTTAAACAAGACGATTCTGCTACGTCTGCCAACTTATCTCACAGTTCTTTTTACCCCAGATGATGATATCCCAGTGCCCAGAAAAATTGAAGCATAGATTATAGGCATAATACATAGATAGGCACTTTAAAATGGCTTCAACTGACAACTAAACACTCCAACTTTGTGTATGCACATCTAGACATCTCAACTCTGGAATAACAGTACGCGGGGGTGGGGTGGAGACTGAATCGAATTATTTTTGTATTTTGTCTTTATAAAAATGTGAGTGAGTCAACTGCCTAGTTAATAAGAGCATGTTTAGAATATAAATGACACCAAATGTTTAATACGGTTTGGTATCCAATGTGGATCTTAGTCTAGTCCTCTTGGGTTACAAGAGTGTTCTCTGTAAGCTCTTGAAGGTTGTCTTGTATAGGTATGTGAAATGTTGTTCCTAAGTCTATATAATATCTTTTCTCTCTTGATTGATACAATGCCTCACAACAATATTTCTTCTATCTTCTCTCTTTTGTTTACACAGTAAATCAAACAGATATTACAATGCTTGTTAAGAGTAGAGCAAAGGTGTTTGAGAAGGTCTTGACAACTGTATATTTTCTTTGACCTTTGATGGCTTCTTATATAGGCTCTTTGAACTAGTCATTTGAGGTCTTTGACAGAAAGTCACTTGCCAGCCGAGGAGAAGTTTGAGTGTCTATTTATGTATTATGCCTAAATTATAGGTATCATTTTATAATGCCCCGCAACTTCTAAGCAAAGATCCGACCATCCTCCGTATGTGTATAGGACTGAACCCAATGATTTCTAAGTTGAACATGTACGCTAAGGTCCTTTACTAAGTGTAGTAAGTGTATCGGATGTATTTTAGGGTCGTAAGGTACCTTAAACACCAAGCCAAGTTCAAAGCATTTCTATCGAGCTAAGTTTTAACCTGAGTTCATATAAGGGTCAACTTCAAATGACTATATCTATCATAATATAAAGATTTAGGTGGCCCGTGATATATCAAATTAAAGCTCTTTGCATCTTCTTTCCAACTCCACAAAGTTTGCATCAGTTGGAACTCGGAATAAAAAGTTATGGACGTATTACCAGAGACGCTGCAAGCTGTCACGGTGTGATGGGGACTGTGACAGTCGGTCAGACTTGTGACGGGACCGTAATAGTGAGGCAGAATGCTCAAATTTTGGTCAGTTTTGACGATCCAAGTGATGGTCTGTCAGACGGCCAAATTTTACCCATTTTCATCTTTTTGAGGGTATTTTTATCCTAAAAACCTTTGGAGAGTTTAGCGGTGTCAAAAAACTATGAAAAATTGACCGAATCGATTTTTATCATTTTTTCAATAAAATCATGGACGACTTTTATTTAAATGTATAACTGTCCCGAACAATAGGAATGGTCTTTTTAATTTATAAAAGAACCCGAAAAATTCTCGAACCAAACCGAATAACCTTACGTGTATGTAAATATATTTTATATATTAACAATATGTTAAAATTAATATATAAATATATTTTATAACATTTTTCAAGTATAAATATAATCCAAGTCCTAGACCTAAGGTGACTGGACGACTTTAGGTCTCTGCTCTTTAATTAGCCTTTAATTAATTAAGTTTAAAATTAAAAGATACTATAATAAATACTCTATCAAACAATACGACAAAACATATGCAAGCACTCCTATTAAATGTTTAAGATCAAACAATACGGCAACAAAGTTTTACATTCTTGACTTCTTGGTGAAGAATTGAAGTGTTTGTTTAAGAACATACTTGCGAAAGAAATATTTTGATAATAATATATTTTGAGGTGATATTTTAAAAGTAAACAAACTGAAATTTAACCGAACCATACCGGTACCGAAGAGAAATTGATATGATTGAGATGATTTTAAAAAATCAAATTTTGGTTATACATTATAAAAACCCAAAATTGGGATGATATATTTTTAAGAAATAATCGACCGAACCGTCCCATTGACACCCCTATCTAGAACCATCCTTACACAAGTAGGATGGCCTTGTACATTTATAGACAACAAAAAAAAACTTAAATCAAAGAGTCTTCTTCTATAACAAAGTTCTCTTATCCAAAATACACATTCTCCTTTCTAGTTAAATCTTCCGATCTAATTTAAAGATCTTGGGCTAATAAAAGGTCTCCCCGATTATACTTTTCTTCTGCTATTTCTCTACTATGTTGACTTAAAATAGAAACTCAACTGATATTATTTTTTAAAACAAACTTGAAATTAAAAAAAAAAACACAAAACACTTATATTGAAACAGAAAGTCCTATAGTGGAACACTTTGAAAATATTACTCTCTAGTCCCCACAAAAATGGTTGACTTTGCATAATTATTAATCTTTGTTTTCTATAAAAGGAAAATAGTTATTCTATATTAATGCACTTTATCATGATTAAATAATAAATAATTATGGTCAAAATACAAATTAATTAATCATAGTTAGATGATACCTTCTTAAAGTTAAAATATAATGATATACACATTTAATATGGTATTAAAGAAGATACATAAATTTGCATTTAAAATTTGTGGCCAATTGAACAAGTTCACTGTATAGAAATATCCCGAACATCTGCCTTATGAGCAAAAGTTAGAATTTATATTTGATGGGCAACATACCAAAGTTCTAACTTTTGCCTAGCTAGGCAGGTTCACTATCTTAAAATGTCCTGAACTTATGTTTGATAGATAACATACATAAGTTTTAACTTTTGCCTATAAAACAAAACTTCTGGTCAATTGAGCAAGTTCACTGTCTTAAAATATCCTAAACATTTGCCTTGTGGACAAATATTAAAATTTGCCTATTTTTAAAAAGTTTGTTAAGTGGGGCAAAAAAACAACACCCACCCCCTCATTTTGGAGACCCTTAATTTTTATAAGACTTTTCTTAAGAGCAACAAAATATCATGACCAGTCCATCTTAAGAACATTTCTGAACTTGACCCCATCTATTAACTCAGTCTATTTTGACTCACTCGTTTAAATGTGTAGCCCCACCATACCAATATGTTAAGGAAGGGAAGTTTTCCACATAAAAAATTTTAAAAATCTTCTTTTTTGTTCCTTCATTTTCTTCCCTTTTCTCTCTGTTTGATCATCACTCTGTTTCCAAAACTTTGAAAGCAGCTGATCAGTTAGCCTCGACGATCTCTCTTTTGAGCGCTTAGAGCTCAGAGGATCGAACTTTGTGAGTGTTCCTTTTATTTTTTTCGTTATTATGTTTTTGTGCTGAGGTTCTTTTAAAAACAGTCTCTATTTTGCACGTACACTCTATCCCTCCTCAGACTCCACTTGTGGGATTACGGATATGTTGTTGTTGATGTTGTTTTAGTGTGGAAATTTACTTAAAAAAATTTGTAAGAAGTAAATGAACATAAGAGAAAACCATGTTTCCGGTGGGTAGTAAGTGTGTTGTACTTCCTCTAGCTTTAACCAGATGTATCGGATTTTAAACTTTAGGAATAGAAGTCCCTTTGAGTTTTGATAGTGAACTCTTTATACTTAAAGTGGGACTTCCTACGTGAATTTGAATTAGTCTGGCCTCAAAATAGGTACCCGATATCGAGTAGAAAACCAAAACTTAAGAGCTATCTGTTCAGCTGTGCGAAAAGCAATTTCTCAGTTCACTGATATTGAAGTTTTTGTATAAAATCTGCAAAAATGCAGATTAACTATGATACGGTTGACTTTAAAGAAAGAGGACCATTTTTCCCTCTGAATATGCACATACCGGACTGGATTGGGCTCGTTATAAGGCTCGAGCAATACTCCTCCTTTGATCTAGTTTTTGGGGTGTGATTTAGGTCCAAGGATTGATAGTTACTTAATTAATTTCAGGGATCCTTAATTTAATACTATATCAATAAGATATTTTTAAAAAAATTATAAAGTGGTTTGTTGTAGTGTGGCTAACAGTGGTAGTTATGGGTGTCGACCGGAAGTAGTGGTTTGTGAAGATAATGTATGACAGTAGTGGTTAACAGTGTCAGTTGATAGTGGTAGTTGGTAGTGGCTTCTGATAATTGTGGTTGATGTAATGATAGCTAATAATGGTGGTGACTGATACCGGTGATTGGAGATATATAGCAGTGATTGATGGTGGTGATTTTCTGTAGTGATTAGTGTCTATTGTGGTATATATAGTTGGTAGTGATTGATGGTTATTGTGATAAAATTGGTAGTGATGATGGTAACTGGTGGCTAGTGGAGGGTGTCGACCGACTAGTGATGATTTGTGGCTTGGTGGTTGTGGTTGAGGTAATTAATAGCGGTGGGTAGCCGCGATTAGCGGTGAAATTGGATGGAGTAGTAGTGAAATATCATCTTTCTGAGCATTTAGTCATTTGATTGATCTTACTTATTTTTGTCAGTTTAATGTTACTTCAATTAGTCCTCTCACATTGATTTCTATGTTGTACAGTTCATTTGGCAAAATGGAGATTCCATCCCCTTCAATTTTATGTAGTCACTTTGTTATTGTGTTGATCCTACTTCTACCAGATACATCAGTGGCTGAACCAAGATCTGAGACAGTCCAGATCATATGTGGAAATCAACTCGAGCATAATACGACGATTTTCGTCCCAAATTTGGTTGCAGTTATGGAAACTATGAGCCGACAAATGATAACAAGAGGATATGGAGTTGCAGTTACTGGCACTGGACCAGATACTAACTTTGTACTTGCCCAATGCTATGGTGATCTTTCTTTACTCGACTGCGTCTTATGCTATGCTCAAGCACGCACAGCTCTACCCCAGTGCTTTCCTTATAACGGAGGGCGAATTTATCTTGATGTCTGCTTCATGCGAGTGGAGAATTACACGTTCTATGACCAGTATTTAGGTCCAGAGGACAGGCATGTATGTGGAAACAGGACGACAAAAGGGTACATTGTTCCAACAGAATGCTTGGCAAGCCATTCAGCAAGCAGTTGTAAATGCACCGACTAATAATGGTACTGCACGTGCTCAAGTGTCGGTATCTGGTCCTTCCAGCGAGACAGCTTATGTTCTCGCTGATTGTTGGAAGACGCTGAGCGCGAATTCCTGCGCAGCGTGTTTGCAAAATGCATCTGCATCCATGTTGGGATGCTTGCCTTGGTCAGAAGGTAGAGCTCTGTACACCGGATGCTTCATGAGGTATTCTGATACAAATTTTCTCAATATTATTTTTGCCAGTGGAGGCTCGTCATCAAGGGGTACTTTTTGCTCTTTTTTTGCCTGTTATTTATCGACTGAACATGTAATTTTGCTGACAAATGGTCTCTTTTTTTTTTAGTTTCAAATCACCATATTGTAGGAAAAGTTGTAGTCATTGTCATTGTTGTTGTTAGTTCCGTTGTCGTTTTGGGAGCAGCTGCTTTCATTGGTTTTGGTGTCTGGAAGAACAAACCAATCCAGAAGAAGAGAAAAGGTAAATACTTTTATGCCACAATTTAGTTATAGAAGTCATTAGGATAGTTAAATGATGTACATATATTGTATCTTTATTCTAAAACTTAGAAATAAAAAATTGAACTTTTTAGGTGCAAATGATGTTGAGAAATTAGTGAAGATCCTTGATCAAAACAACTTGAACTTCAAGTATTCGACACTTGACAAAGCCACAGGTTCATTTGATGAGGCCAACAATCTCGGACAGGGTGGATTTGGCACGGTTTATAAGGTATGTAATGGTTGAATGTAGTGCGATTATGTTAACAGCAATGCAAGAAGTGTTGGCAATTAAATAGAGTCTGAGTCGCATTTTGTTGCAGGGTGTTTTGGCAGATGGGAGAGAGATCGCCGTCAAAAGGCTGTTCTTCAACAACAAACACAGAGCTGCATATTTTTATAACGAGGTTAACATAATCAGTAGTGTCCAGCACAAAAATTTGACAAGGTTATTGGGATGCAGCTGTTCAGGAACGGAAAACCTTCTTGTGTACGAGTTACTCCCTAACCAAAGTCTTGATCGCTTCATATTTGGTAAGTAAGGGTCGGCTATATGAACTCTCAGTATTCTATTTAAGCTAAACTCATGTCATCATTGCACCAACTAAAAAAAAGTTAAAATAAGTAACTAACTTTGCATTAAGATTAAGTGGTGTGTTTTCACATAACCAGCACAATGACTTTGTCATGTATATTGATTCTAACCTTAAAATTTGACAGACACTATCAAAGGTAAAGCTCTAAATTGGGAGAAAAGATTTGAGACAATTATAGGGACAGCAGAAGGAATGGTATACCTACACGAGAACACAAAGACACGAATAATTCACAGAGACATAAAGGCAAGCAACATCCTGTTGGACTCGAGGCTCCGTGCAAAGATTGCTGATTTTGGGCTGGCCAGGTCATTCCAAGCAGACAAGAGTCACATAAGCACTGCCATTGCTGGCACATTGTTAGTATTTCTTCATCTCATCTTCTAATTTTTTCGCGTAAAAGTACACAAAAATGCAAAGACTAATATGGTCCAATAATGGATGATTTACCCTTTTTATGCAGAGGATATATGGCTCCAGAATACTTAGCACATGGTAAATTAACAGAAAAGGCAGACGTTTACAGCTTTGGAGTTCTTCTACAAGAGATTGTTACAGGAAGACAAAATAACAAGAGAAAAAATGACGAATATACAGTCAGCTTAGTTTCCGATGTAATTTCTGATCAATCACTTTTCTTTTGAACGAAATTTTTAATCTTGACAAACATTTACGTTCATTGATCTTAACTTTATTGGATGAAATTAACAGGCATGGGAGCACTTTCAACGCGGGATAGTGGAGGAACTCTTCGATCCGAATCTCATGTTGCATAACTACCATACAATCAATGTGAAAAATGAGGTTGCAAGAGTGTTACATGTGGGACTTTTGTGCACTCAAGAGATCCCAACATTACGGCCATCCATGTCTAAGGTATTACAAATGTTCGTCAAGAAAGACGAAGAGTTGCCACCTCCTACTAAGCCGCCATTCGTGGATGAGAAAATCATGGAACTTCATGACCCTTGGGAGTAGTACTCACTTAAACAAGGCAATTCTTCTTCAATTTCCAACTTATCTCACAGTTCCTTTTACCCCAGATGATGATATCCATAATCCAAGTGCCCTGAATTTGAAGTATAAATTTTAGGCATAATACATAGATAAACACTTTAAATTGGCCTCAGCTGACAACTAAACACTCCAATTTTGAGTATGCACAACAACATATTTTAACTCCGAAGGGCGGGGGTGGGGAATTGATTTCTTTTTGTATTTTGTTTCTATAAAACTGTGAATGAGTCAACTGCTTGGTTAATAGGAGAATGATTAGAAAGTATGGACGGAAAGTAAATTAAATGACACCAGATGTTTTTATATTGTTTGGGATATAATGTGGATCTTAGCCTTGTCCCCTTGGGTTGTGTGAATAGGTTTAGAGTCCCACAGTGGTTGGAAAATGGACCGGTGGTCTGTTTATATGGCCTTGGACAAACCTCCTCTTATGAGTTAGCTTTTGGTATTGAGTTAGGTCCATGTGATATATCTATAAGTTTTTGAAGTTTGTCTCGTATAAGATCTGTGAAGTGTAGTTCCTAAGTTTATACTCTATAACAAAGGTGTTTGAGGAGGTTTAGACAACTTTAAATTTTCCTCGACCTTCGATGGCTTCTTTGTTATAGGCTCTTTGAACTAGTTGTTTGAGGTCTTTAGCAGAGATGGCAACCCAAACGAATTGATCCTTGGAAAGACTAATTGATTTCTTTCTAAGAGCAAGTAGGCAGCTTCATACCTGTGTTGTCGTTGAATGACTCATTATTGTTGGTGTATTCAGAATAGTAAATCAGAAATACTATTAAGATAAAAAAAAAGAAAAATATCCGAGTCCATATAATCCAGTGTATTGATTTCTTTCCAAGAGCAAGTAGCCAGCTTCATACTTGTGTTGTCGATGAATGACTCATTATTGTTCGTGTACTCAGAATAGTAAATCAGAAATACTATTAACATAAAAAGAAAGAAAAATATCTGAGTACACAGAATCAAGTGCGTGTCCTTAAGGAATTTAATCTCCTCACTGTACCCGAGGTTGTGGATTATTTCCTCCCGGGATAAAACGGATAAACCTATTAAAGAAGTAGTGGTACCCCAGACTTCAATAACTTCAGGGAACTCAAAAGTCAGCATCGAAATCACACAAAGACTCTACTTTGCTCGTAAGAAAATGTATGCACAAGGAGGAAATTTGATGTAGAAAACTGAGAGGAAGCCTCTCTTTTTATAGCCAACTATAGGTGCGATCTCATCTGTTATGAAAAGACAGGCATGGTATCTTTTAGGAAAAGAAATGTCTATTCGGAAGGAACATGTCCTTTCTGAAACAATTCTATGAATTTCAAATAAATTATGTTCAGCGAATTAATTAGTTAATTCCGTTCCGTGAATTAATTAATTAAAATTAAGTCCGAGAATTAATTAATTCATAATTCACAAATTAATTAATTCATTCATAATTCAACTAATTAATATTAAGAAAAAAGAAAAATAATTAATGAGATTGATAAATAACTTTTTTCTAAAATATTATCAATCAAGCTTAGGCAAGTGATGGGGCACCCTTTACTTAACCCTTTTTAAGAGCTAAAGGAAGTATTCCCTAATATAAGGACAAAATTTTTCATTTCTTCTACCAATGAGAGAGAAATGACTTTTCATTTTTCCTTATCTTGATTCCCCTGTACATTTTCCAATTCTCATTTCTCGATTCACACCACACTTAAAACCAACACTCATCAATATATTTGTCAATCTTCTTGGTTTCCTTAGAAATCACAGCTTGGTACTTGTTTTCATTGTAGTCACTCAACTTTGGTATTTGTTTCCATAGTGGTCATTTGACTGCTAATGTGGCTTGTTCCTTGATGATTTAATGTGTATCTGAGCCTCTGAGGTCTGATTTTCCCTCAGAAAACCCTTCTTACATAGTCCCTCCATCAACTTTTAATTGTCATGGTTTCCTTTTTTAGAGTCAAACAATAAGAACTTTAACTAACATTTTATGATGTATTTTTTCATCATATTGATATGCAAAAAATTGTAATTTATAGTACTTTTCGTATAGTTTTTTAATATCTAAATTTTTTTTAAATATCAAATTAATGTAATTTAATTTAACTTTGAAAATTAGTCAAATTGACTTTTGAAAAGAGCAACATGACAATTAAAAGTGGACGGGGGAGTAGTACACATACATTAAGTACATCATCATTAAAATCAAACCATAACAAACTCATCTTATTCATTGTGTCAGTTGAACACTCCAACTTACAAAATAATCATCTGGATACCTCCAAGATTTCGTGTCACGTTAGCATCGGGTGTCCACGGGACATAGAGGGATGAGTTGGAGTGTATAATTGTCAGTTGAGATGTCTAGATGTGCATTCACAAAGTTAGAGTGTTCACTTACTAACTGAGGTCAAATTTGAGTAATCGTTTATGTATTATGCCTAAATTATAAGCATCATTTGCCTCATTTTCTTGACGTAGATTTCATCATGATCGAGTTGTTAGCTATAACAATAACGCCTCAATCCAAATAAGTTTGAATCAACTATATGAATCCTCGCTATTTCATTAAACCTCAACTCATGATCCAGTAGTTAGTTGCTATAATAATTTGTTCCTAGCTAGAGCTGTTTGGATCAATACACATGGTGTAATTTATATAGAATCTAAGGCTACAATTTTGATGTGTGTGTAAATACTTGTATTCCTAAGAACTTTTGTACATTGATAATTCTATTAATTGTTGAAACAACTCATATTGAATCTCTCAAATAGTAATTGCAACAAAAATGTATTTAACTTAGATAAACCATTCTCTATAGAATGATGCATAAACCTAATTATAATTTGATAGAGTACGAGCTTAAAGTATACAAGTTAGGAGTCTAACTCAAATCCCCGCCACCTCGAGGTGGATTAATTTTTTTAAAAATACTATCAAAGGTTATGGTGGATGGTAAGTGCCCTTTGAGTTGCCTTACGATACGTGCTTTGCGTATGTACATATATCTCAATTTTTTAAAAGTTACATAAATATTACATTCTTTGTTTCAATGTATATGATGATATTCAAATTTTAACAATCAAACAAACTCTTATCCATATTTTTTTCTTGTCTTTTACATATTTTAAATTATTAGGTATTGTAGCTTATACTATATTTTACTAGTTTTCAATGATGTATTAAATTATTTATATAGGAATTGAGAGAGTATTAAATATGGTATTTGACTTTTCCAAGATACCATATTGCATCTGACAACTTTTTACAAGATTAGTTGTATTACTTTAATGGTCCTTAGGTGACGTAAATTTAAATTAATTGAATTTGTGAATTTCGAATATCCTATAAAATATACCAAATATTGTGACCTCATAATTTTTGTGAGATTTTCAAGCTCGGTTATTTACATCGACTTTTTTTTTAAAAAAAAATTACAAATGAAAGAAACTTGCAATTAGACAAGTAGCTAACAAATAAATCAATTTCTAGTAACGACATATGAGAAACCTTTATAGTATCACAAATATTACATCTTTTTTAAAGATAAACTTCAAAAATTTTACATCCACACATAAAATTATACAACATGTCAAAGATCACAAAAATATTATTTTCTTGTTAACTTTCGTATCAAAACAAACTTTGCCACGTAAATTATAATGGTAGAATATATTTTCTGGTCTCCTTTGGCAGTGAAAGTACAGTAGAAAAAGACCCTTGTTGACTTCCAAGTTTATATTTTGAAAAATACAAACAAATAATCCTTCCAACAAATTCTTCCACAAATTTTCCTCTTGTTCACACTGGGAGTGGATATTCGGTTCTTCGGTTTGGTGTTTTAGTGTTCGATTTTGAAAAAGTGTGCACCAAATACCAAATCAAAATATTTCGGTTCGGTTCGGTTTAATTCGGTGTTTTTAAAAATATTTTTCGGTGCAAGCAAATAAAAAATAAAATGAAAATAAAATTATCAAAACATTTAACTAAAGATAAAAGTTGAAAACTCGAAATAATCAATTAACATATTTAATAATTAAAGCTTCCAACAAAGAACTAAAGAAGTTATTTTTTTCTCTTTCCGATTTTTTGTTTTCAACAAACACTCTTTGTAATAGCAGCCAACAATTTAAACCAAGAATTCAACACTTGAAACTTAAAAGTTAAAACAATACAAAGTCAAAAATGCCTTAATATTCAACAAGACATACGTCTCTTATCTTATTCACTTAATTATGGTTATGATATTGGTTAATATGATATAATCTTGACCTTTAAAATTTAAACAAGACATATGTCTCTCATCTAGATGTGTATTTGACAAGAGGAATTGAGTAATGGAGAGGAGCCACATCCGTATTTTTATATTCATAATAATTAGGTTAAGAAAATAATTATTAATAAAAAAATAAGAGAGGTAAGTATAATGCTATAAACTAAAATAAAAGTAAGTATTACAAAACTAAACATGAAGGGTGGTTTATGCAATTATCTCTTTTATCTTTTTGGTTATAATGATTTTCTAGAAAAATAGTTTAACTTGAATGACTTTATAAAAGAAAATCTGTGAATTGAGGGACTTTATTGATACAAAACCAAGTTGAGTGACTCTCTCAAATAATTTCACATACTTGAGTGACCTTTTGAGATATTTACTCTCAAAGACCAGACTATTAGAAGCGCAAAATTAAAGATCGACTAATTTAAAAGACAAATCATGCCGTTGTTTTTACATAAAATTTCTCATTTCAACCCAAATAACTTTTGGATGGTCATTAATCCGTCTATTAACTCAATATATGTTGATCCGCCCATTTAAAACAATACCAATATGGAAGTTTCTGTTAAAAAAGGCGTGTCCTTTCAAAATTTGTTGAATTCTTTCACAAATTTATTAGGAGTAATATAATCTCTCTTATCATTTCCATTTTGATTCATTCATAAAAAAAATCCATTATTTTTTGTTCCTTCATTTTCCCCCCCTTTCTCTCTGTATTATCATCACTCTGTTTCTACAACTTTGACAACAACTGATCAGTTTTCGTCCACAATCTCTCTTTCCTGACTCAATATTCAGCAAATTCTGAGCGCTCTGTGCTCAGAGAATAGAACTTTGTGAGTGTTCCTTCTTTTCTTTTTCTTTTTTCCTTATTATGTCACTAGAACAAAAGCACCTTTTAGCGGCAATCCATATACACAATAAGAAAGAAGACTAAAGCCTTTACCGGCATTAGTTAATTGTCATTGGATCCAATGTCGCTAAAGGCTTTAGGGACATTTACAAAGAGTGTTAATTGCCGCTAAAAATACATTTTTAGTGGCAATTAGGCTATTGTCATTAATTAATTGCTGCTAAAGATCATTTTTGGTATAGTGTGTTTTCATTATGTCTTAGTTACCAAGCTGAGGTTCTATTTGAAACATTATCTCTGCTTTCGCGAGGTAGAGGTAAGTGTTGTAATGCTGATCTTGTTGATTGACAAACTTACTAAAGTGACCTGGTACCTATGATGCCACAAAGTGTTGGGTTCGAAAGCGATTAGGGCGTCATGCGGAAGCTTACAATTGCAAATTATGAAGTTAATAAATCAGATCACAAATAAAAGCATACTAAAAACATATTATTATTATGGTTTGGTCAAACGACCTACCGATTAAAAACTAATATTAAAAAACATAAACATATTGGAGAAAATCTCCCCATAAACAAAAACTCTTTATTGACTACATTGTGAATGCTATTGTGTTCTTGATATGAGAAGAGGGGTATTCAATTTATAAGATTCCAGACTTTTTCTCTAAGAAAAGAATAACCAAATATGGAAGAGAAATATATTTTCCTTTCAGAAAAAGTTCAAGTATTTATGGTAATACTTTGACTTTTCTTTAAGGAAAAAATAAACTTCAAATAAGATAAGAAAATCAGGGCAAAACCCTAACACAAAGTACAACCTAGTCATAAAGTGTACTTTGTCTGTGCAATGCGGCAAAGCAGCAGGGCAAGGTGACAAGCAGGACAACAATGTCCTTGTACACTTCGACCATGAGAAGAGGTTAAAGTTTTTCCCTTTATCCTTCTCTCATTGATAAAGAGACTTGACAAAGAGCAAAACCTAGCTTTTGCATTTTGAAAAATATTTGCTCTTGTCTCAATCTTGAAGTTGTCTGAGCTCTCATATCATCAAAGACTTCAACCTCAACGGACATGATCTTATCACTGAAGTTGTTCTTTCAGTCCTTGTTGTTGTGTCTTTATTTTGTGCTTACATTGCAAACCTTCTATTCTCTATGAATCATGTGTAAGTATTGTTCATTCTCTTATCTTTCGTATTAGAGTTGTTGGCTAGAGGTAGCCGTAGGGTTGCGGCTAGAAGTAGCAAGTGAAGTCTATGTCAGCTAGGGTTAGTTCATATAGTGGCCGGCAATAGAGATATTGCTTAGTTGACTTGTAATAGAGGCAAGGGTGAGGAATCAAGTGGTTTAGTTTCTAGATTGCATGAGGTTGTAATTTAAATCGTGGCTTGTGTTAAGTGGATGTATTGGTGAAAGCTACGTGGTAGGTCGTGGTTTTTTTCTTCCTTGAGTATGAAGGTTTCCACGTAAAAATCATGTGTTTTTTACTTTCAGCTGTATAAATTGTTCTTTGTTGTTCTTTGTTGTTCTTTATTGTTATTAACTATTCTGTGTCAATCACTTGGTCCCTCGACTCTTGGTGGATTCATACAAGCCAACAGTAAGGTTGTGTACACTCTAATCTCCCCAGACCCTCTCTACTTTCGCAAGGTAGGGGTAAGGTTGTGTGCACACTATCCTCCTAAGACTCCACTCGTGGAATTACACTTAATATATTGTTGTTAATATTGTTTTAGTACAAAAATTTACTTGGAATTTTTGTAAGGAGTAAATGAACATAAGAGAAAACCATATTTTCGGTGGATGGTAAGTACTCTATACTCCTTTTAACTTTAACCAAAGTTCTTGAATTTTGAACTTTAGAAATAAAAGTACCTTAAAATGGCCACCCGACATCGGGTAGGAAACCAAATAGAAAAGAATAAAAGAGAAAACAAAAGAGAAATATGTTCAGCTGTGTGAAAAACAATTGCTCAGTTCACTAGTATTCAATTTTTTTTGTATAAAACCTGTAGAAATGAAGATTAACTATGAGACAGTTGACTTAAAAAAAGAAGACCAATTTTCCCTCTGAATATTAAAATTTTATACTATTTGTTTGCTCAAAACTGAATATATAAAATTTGTCTATATTTAAAAATTAATAAAATATATTTGTAAAAAATTATATAATGATGGGTGGTAGTGTGGCTAACAGCAAAAGGCGTATCCAAGAGGGGGTCACCGGGTTCACGTGAAACCATGCTCTCCTCCCGAGATCATGTAGAGTAGTGTTATATTTTTTTTAAAATACTTAAATATAGATGTGTGAACCCCCACTCAAAGTATCATATAATGCGATGATAATTCGGCACACCCCTCTAAGTAAGTATAGAAATTTAAATTCTTATATCTATCTTGTCTTTTTCGTTCTAAAATTGGGTAAGACCTTTTAAGTGGTTATTGGTAGTACTTTTGGCATTTTAATTAATATTTTTTGTTAGGTGGTTATTTGTAGCACTTTTGGCATTTTAATTAATATTTTTTGTTAGGTTGTTATTTGTAGCACTTTTGGCATTTTAATTAATATATTTTCTTTGGGTGGTTATTGGTAACAATTTTGGCATTTTAATTAATATTTTTTCTTTCTTTTTTTGCTTTAACCTTTCAAAATTTTCAGACTTGTCACATTGGAAATTCCTAATTTTTTTAGCACTATAAATTTTTTATATAATTAAATCAAATGTATATATTAAAACTATTAGTACTCGATGTTATAGCATACAATCAATGGGTTCAACTGATCTCATACCTTTAACACGAAATATATATAAAATCACTATTTGAATAAATAAGAATTAATTTTGGACCTATAATTTTAAATATTTAAGGAGTTCAAGTGATAAAAATCTAAAGATCAAACCGGTCAAATTTATATATTAGATCTGCCTTTTCATAATAGTGCACCCATCCTCTCCAAATTCTGGATACTCCTCTGGCTAACCATGGTAGTTATGGGTGTCGACCGAGAGTAGTGGTTTGTGGTGGTGGTGCGTAGTAGGTGATGGTAGTGGCTGACAGTTGTGGTTAACGATGGTGGTTTTTGGTTGATAGTGGTAGTTGGTGGTGGCTACTGATAATTGTGGTTGATGGTAATGATAGTTAATGATGGTGACGACTAATACCGGTAATTACCGATATATAGCAGTGACTGACGGTAATAATTGCCTGTAGTGATTGGTGTCCATTGTGTTATGGTTGGTAGTGATTGGTGGTTACTGTGATATAGTTGGTAGTGATGATTGTAACTGGTGGCTAGTGGAGGGTGACAACTAACTGTGATGATTTTTGGCGGCGGTGGTTGTGGCTAAGGATCGTGGATGATGGGTGACGGCGATTAGCGGTGAAATTGGATGGAGTAGTAGTAAAATGTCATCTTGACAGAAATTTTTGAATGGATAATACCTTTCTGAGTTTTTACTCATTTGATCAATCTTACTTTTGTCATTTTAATGTTACTTCAATTAGTCCTCTCACATTTTTTTCTCTGTTGTACAGTTCATTTTGGCAAAATGGAGATACCAGCCCCTTCAATTTTATGTATTCTCTTTGTTATTGTGTTGATCCTACTTCTACCAGATACATCAGTGTGTGGACCAAGATCTCAGACAGTCCAGATCATATGTGGAAATCAACTCGAGCATAATATGACTATTTTCGTCCCAAATTTGGTTGCAGTTATGGAAACTATGAGCCAACAAATGATAACAAGAGGATATGGAGTTGCAGTTACTGGCACTGGACCAGATACTAACTTTGTACTTGCCCAATGCTATGGTGATCTTTCTTTACTCGACTGCATCTTATGCTATGCTGAAGCACGCATAGTTCTACCCCAGTGCTTTCCTTATAACGGAGGGCGAATTTATCTTGATGGCTGCTTCATGCGAGTGGAGAATTACACGTTCTATGACCAGTATTTAGGTCCAGAGGATAGGCATGTATGTGGAAACATGACGAAAAAGGGTACATTGTTCCAACAGAATGCTAGGCAAGCCATTCAGCAAGCAGTTGTAAATGCACCGACTAATAATGGTACTGCACGTGCTCAAGTGTCGGTATCCGATACTTCCAACGAGACAGCTTATGTTCTCGCTGATTGTTGGAAGACGCTGAGCGCGAATTCCTGCGCAGCGTGCTTGCAAAATGCATCTGCATCCATGTTGGGATGCTTGCCTTTGTCAGAAGGTAGAGCTCTGTACACCGGATGCTTCATGAGGTATTCTGATACAAATTTTCTCAATATTATTTTTGCCAGTGGAGGCTCGTCATCAAGGGGTACTTTTTGCTCTTTTTTTGCCTGTTATTTATCGACTGAACATTTAATTTTGCTGATAAATGGTCTCTTTTTTTTTTAGTTTCAAATCACCATATTGTAGGAAAAGTTGTAGTCATTGTCATTGTTGTTGTTAGCTCCGTTGTCGTTTTGGGAGCATCTGCTTTCATTGGTTTTGTTGTCTGGAAGAACAAACTAATCCAGAAGAAGAGAAAAGGTAAATACTTTTGTGCCAAAAATTAGTTATAAAAGTCATTAGGATATCAATGCTGTACATATATTGTATCTTTATTCTAAAACTTAGAATTAAAAAATTGAACTTTTTAGGTGCAAATGATGTTGAGAAATTAGTGAAGATCCTTGATCAAAACAACTTGAACTTCAAGTATTCGACACTTGACAAAGCCACGGGGTCATTTGATGAGGCCAACAAGCTCGGGCAAGGTGGATTTGGCACGGTTTATAAGGTATGTAATGGTTGAATGTAGTGCAATTCAATGCCATACTTGAAGTGTTGGCAATTAAACCGAGTCTGAGGCACGATTTGTTGCAGGGTGTTTTGGCAGATGGGAGAGAGATCGCCGTCAAAAAGCTGTTCTTCAACAACAAACACAGAGTTGCAGATTTTTGTAACGAGGTTAACATAGTCAGCAGCATTGAGCACAAAAATTTGATAAGGTTATTGGGATGCAGCTGCTCAGGACCGGAAAGCCTTCTTGTATACGAGTTCCTCCCTAACCAGAGTCTTGATCACTTCATATTTGGTAAGTAAGGGTCGGCTGTATGTATCCTCACTATTCTATTTACACTAAACTCATGTCATCATCAAACCAACTAAAAATGAACCGCCTTTGCGTTAAGACTGAATGTCGTGTTTTCACATAACCATGCCAGAATGATTTTGTCACATATCTTGATTCTAACTTTAAAATTTGACAGACCCTATAAAAGGTAAAGCTCTAAACTGGGAGAAAAGATTTGAGATAATTATTGGTACAGCAGAAGGATTGGTATACCTTCACGAGAACACAAAGACACGAATAATTCACAGAGACATAAAGGCAAGCAACATCCTGTTGGACTCGAGGCTCCGTGCAAAGATTGCTGATTTTGGGTTGGCCAGGTCATTCCAAGAAGACAAGAGTCGCATAAGCACTGCCCTTGCTGGCACATTGTTAGTATTTCTTCGTCTCATCTTCTAATTTTCCGCGTAAAAGTACACAAAAATGCTAAGACTAACACAATGGATGATTTACCCTTTTTATGCAGAGGATATATGGCTCCAGAATACTTAGCACATGGTCAATTAACAGAAAAGGCAGATGTGTACAGCTTTGGAGTTCTTCTACTAGAGATTGTTGCTGGAAGACAAAATAACAAGAGAAAAAACGACGAAGATACAGTCAGCTTAATTTCCGATGTAATTTCTGATCAATCATTTCTCTCTTGAACCAAATTTTAAATCTTGGAAAACATTTCAGTTCGTTGATCTTAACTTTATTGGATGAAATTAACAGGTGTGGGAGCACTTTCAATGCGGGATAGTGGAGGAACTATTTGATCCGCATCTCATGTTGCATAACTACCATACAATCAATGTGAAAAATGAGGTTGCAAGAGTGTTACATGTGGGACTTTTGTGCACTCAAGAGATCCCAACGTTACGGCCATCCATGTCTAAGGTATTACAAATGTTCGTCAAGAAAGACGAAGAGTTGCCACCTCCTACTAAGCCGCCATTCGTGGATGAGAAAATCATGGAACTTCATGACCCTTGGGAGGAGTACTCACTTAAACAAGGCAATTCTTCTTCAATTGCCAACTTATCACACAGTTCTTTTTACCCCAGATGATGATATCCATAGTCCAAGTGCCCTGAATTTGAAGTATAAATTTTAGGCATAATACATAGATAAACACTTTAAATTGGCCTCAGCTGACAACTAAACACTCCAATTTTGAGTATGCACAACAACATATTTTAACTCCGAAGGGCGGGGGTGGGGAATTGATTTCTTTTTGTATTTTGTTTTTATAAAACTGTGAATGAGTCAACTGCTTGGTTAATAGGAGAATGATTAGAAAGTATAGACGGAAAGTAAATGACACCAGATGTTTTTATATTGTTTGGGATATAATGTGGATCTTAGCCTTGTCCCCTTGGGTTGTGTGAATAGGTTTAGAGTCCCACAGTGGTTGGAAAATGGACCGGTGGTCTGTTTATATGGCCTTGGACAAACCTCCTCTTATGAGTTAGCTTTTGGTATTGAGTTAGGTCCATGTGATATATCTGTAAGTTTTTGAAGTTTGTCTCGTATGAGATCTGTGAAGTGTAGTTCCTAAGTTTATACTCTATAACAAAGGTGTTTGAGGAGGTTTAGACAACTTTAAATTTTCCTCGACCTTCGATGGCTTCTTTGTTATAGGCTCTTTGAACTAGTTGTTTGAGGTCTTTAACGAATTGATCCTTGGAAAGACTAATTGATTTCTTTCTAAGAGCAAGTAGGCAGCTTCATACCTGTGTTGTCGTTGAATGACTCATTATTGTTCGTGTATTCAGAATAGTAAATCAGAAATACTATTAAGATAAAAAGAAAGAAAAATATCCGAGTCTATATAATCCAGTGTATTGATTTCTTTCCAAGAGCAAGTAGCCAGCTTCATACTTGTGTTGTCATTGAATGACTCATTATTGTTCGTGTACTCAGAATAGTAAATCAGAAATACTATTAAGATAAAAAGAAAGAAAAATATCTTTGTACACAGAATCAAGTGCGTGTCCTTAAGGAATTTAATCTCCTCACTGTACCCGAGGTTGTGGATTATTTCCTCCCGGGATAAAACGGATAAACCTATTAAAGAAGTAGTGGTACCCCAGACTTCAATAACTTCAGGGAACTCAAAAGTCAGCATCGAAATCACACAAAGACTCTACTTTGTTCGTAAGAAAATGTATGCAGAAGGAGGAAATTTGATGTAGAAAATTGAGACGAAGCCTCTCTTTTTATAGCCAACTATAGGTGCGAACTCACCTGTTCTGAACAGACAGGCATGGTGTCTTATAGGAAAAGAAATGTCTATTCGGAAGGAACATGTCCTTTCTGAAACAATTCTGTGAATTTCAAATAAATTATGTTTAGCGAATTAATTAGTTAATTCCGTTCCGTGAATTAATTAATTAAAATTAAGTCCGAGAATTAATTATTAATTCATAATTCACAAATTAATTAATTCATTCGTAATTCAACAAATTAATATTAAGAAAAAAGAAAAATAATTAATGAGATTGATAAATAACTTTTTTCTAAAATATTATCAATCAAGCTGAGACAAGTGATGGGGCACCCTTTACTTAACCCTTTTTAAGAGTTAAAGGAAGTATTCCCTAATATAAGGACAAAATTTTTCATTTCTTCTACCAATGAGAGAGAAATGACTTTTCATTTTTCCTTATCTTGATTCCCCTATACATTTTCCAATTCTCATTTCTCGATTCACACCACACTTAAACCCAACACTCATCAATATATTTGTCAATCTTCTTGGTTTCCTTAGAAATCACAGCTTGGTACTTGTTTTCATTGTAGTCACTCAACTTTGGTATTTGTTTCCATAATGGTCATTTGACTGCTAATGTGGCTTGTTCCTTGATGATTTAATGTGTATCTGAGCCTCTGAGGTCTGATTTTCCCTCAGAAAACCCTTCTTACATAGTCCCTCCGTCAACTTTTAATTGTCATAGTTTCCTTTTTTAGAGTCAAACAATAAGAACTTTAACTAACATTTTATGATGTATTTTTTCATCATATTGATATGCAAAAAATTGTAATTTATAGTACTTTTCGTATAGTTTTTTTAATATCTAAATTTTTTATTTAAAATATCAAATTAATGTAATTTAATTTAACTTTGAAAATTAGTCAAATTGACTTTTGAAAAGGGCAACATGACAATTAAAATTGGACGGGGGAGTAATACACATACATTAAGTACATCATCATTAAAATCAAACCCTAACAAACTCATCTTATTCATTGTGTCAGTTGAACACTCCAACTTACAAAATAATCATCTGGATACCTCCATGATTTCGTGTCATGTTAGCATTGGTGTCCACGAGACATAGAGGGATGAGTTGGAGTGTATAGTTGTCAGTTGAGATGTTTAGATGCACATTCACAAAGTTAGAGTGTTCACTTACTAACTGAGGTCAAATTTGAGTAATCGTTTATGTATTATGCCTAAATTATAAGCATCATTTGCCTCATTTTCTTGACGTAGATTTCATCATGATCGAGTTGTTAGCTATAACAATAACGCCTCAATCCAAATAAGTTTGAATCAACTATATGAATCCTCGCTATTTCATTAAACCTCAACTCATGATCCAGTAGTTAGTTGCTATAATAATTTGTTCCTAGCTAGAGCTGTTTGGATCAATACACATGGTGTAATTTATATAGAATCTAAGGCTACAATTTTGATGTGTGTGTAAATACTTGTATTCCTAAGAACTTTTGTACATTGATAATTCTATTAATTGTTGAAACAACTCATATTGAATCTCTCAAATAGTAATTGCAACAAAAATGTATTTAACTTAGATAAACCATTCTCTATAGAATGATGCATAAACCTAATTATAATTTGATAGAGTACGAGCTTAAAGTATACAAGTTAGGAGTCTAACTCAAATCCCCGCCACCTCGAGGTGGATTAATTTTTTAAAAAATACTATCAAAGGTTATGGTGGATGGTAAGTGCCCTTTGAGTTGCCTTACGATACGTGCTTTGCGTATGTACATATATCTCAATTTTTTAAAAGTTACATAAATATTACATTCTTTGTTTCAATGTATATGATGATATTCAAATTTTAACAATCAAACAAACTCTTATCCATATTTTTTTCTTGTCTTTTACATATTTTAAATTATTAGGTATTGTAGCTTATACTATATTTTACTAGTTTTCAATGATGTATTAAATTATTTATATAGGAATTGAGAGAGTATTAAATATGGTATTTGACTTTTCCAAGATACCATATTGCATCTGACAACTTTTTACAAGATTAGTTGTATTACTTTAATGGTCCTTAGGTGACGTAAATTTAAATTAATTGAATTTGTGAATTTCGAATATCCTATAAAATATATCAAATATTGTGACCTCATAATTTTTGTGAGATTTTCAAGCTCGGTTATTTACATCGACTTTGTTTTTTAAAAAAATTACAAATGAAAGAAACTTGCAATTAGACAACTAGCTAACAAATAAATCAATTTCTAGTAACGACATATGAGAAACCTTTATAGTATCACAAATATTACATCTTTTTTAAAGATAAACTTCAAAAAATTTACATCCACACGTAAAATTATACAACATGTCAAAGATCACAAAAATATTATTTTCTTGTTAACTTCCGTTTCAAATCAAACTTTGCAACGTAAATTATAATGGTAGAATATATTTTCTGGTCTCCTTTGGCAGTGAAAGTACAGTAGAAAAAGACCCTTGTTGACTTCCAAGTCTATATTTTGAAAAATACAAACAAATAATCCTTCCAATAAATTCTTCCACAAATTTTCCTCTAGTTCACACTAGGAGTGGATATTCAGTTCTTCGTTTTGGTGTTTCGGTGTTCAATTTTGAAAATGTGTGCACCAAATACCAAATCAAAATATTTCGGTTCGGTTCGGTTTAATTCTGTGTTTTTAAAACGATTTTTCGGTGCAAGCAAATAAAAAATAAAATGAAAATAAAATTATCAAAACATTTAACTAAAGATAAAAGTTGAAAACTCAAAATAATCAATTAACATATTTAATAATTAAAGTTTCCAACAAAGAACTAAAGAAGTTTTTTTTTTCTCTTTCCGATTTTTTGTTTTCAACAAACACTCTTTGTAATAGCAGCCAACAATTTAAACCAAGAATTCATCACTTGAAACTTAAAAGTTAAAACAATATAAAGTCAAAAATGCCTTAATATTCAACTTCATTCAAATAAAAAACAATAGGAGTCACAACTCACAAACACAAGTTACCAAATACATAATTAATAAATTAGTTAATAAAATATTGGTTTTTCGGTGCACCGAATTTTTTTACCCTTACATCGAATACCGAACCAAAAAACCAAAATTCCAAAAAAAAAAACACCGAAAAAATTGAATTAGTTCGGTTCGGTTTTTGGGTTTTCCGGTATTTACGCCCACCCCTAGTTCACACACACACCAAAAAAAAATTATGGTAAAATAATAAATATTTTTTATTTTTAATCAGAAATTTTGAATTCGAACTTTGTTAGAAAATATTTCTTTCCCCCAATATAAAATTTTTCAGCATGAGTTCAAATCTTATTTTCTTTCCGCAATATAAAATTTCTCAACATGGTTCAAATTTAGTACATTCCAATATAAATATCGGACACGGAAAACCAACAAAAGTTGGAAGTAGAAGAGACTTCCCTCACAAAAACACCCATTAATCAATAATTTCCTCTCATTTTTCCTGTTTTCTCTCTGTTTCCACAACTTTGACAGCAGCTGATCAGTTTGCACCGGCGATCTCTTTTTCCGACTCAAAATCCGGCGAATTCAAACCGTTCAGAGCTTAGAAGAACTTTGTGAGTATTCTTTTCTTCTTTCTATTTTCACTTAGATTCAATGGTTGCGGGGGCGGTAAGTAATCATTCCTTAATTGAAGGTATTGAATTCGAGCTTTAGAAATGAAGTTCTTAGTGAGCTCTTTAATCTGAGCTGAATTTGGGCAGGTCAATATGGGTTGAATCAATAAAGAGAAAATTTCAGAAATAGCAAACATAATAGAAGGTTCTATAGTTATAGTTTCGATAATTGCGCTCCATAGCTATAGTTTTATTTGCTATAGAGGTTGCGATTGGTATAAATCGTTTGTAAATATACAAACAGGGTAAATATATACAAATGGAGGCTGCGGTTTGTATATTTCGCTTGCCCGTTTGTGTATTTCACTTGTTAATATACAGATAGGGTAAGTATATATAAATTCTGTATTTATATATTTAGGAATTTTCCAGAATTCCGCTTGTATATTTTGCTTGCCAATATACAAACAGGGTAATTTATTGTGAATTTTTCATAAATCGTATATAAATAGCTACGGTAAGCATATATATATTCTGGATTTATATAAGCAGGAACCGAATTATACAAATTTTGAATTTATACAATCAGGTGAATTATACAAATTTTGGATTTATACAATTAGGAAATCGAATAGCAAGAGTACTTGGGGAAATTGTAGCCGCGAATTACAATTTTCTTGAATTGTAGCTATAGTTCATAATATAGGCTAAAGGTTTGCTATTCTGCATAATTTTCCCATCAATGAATGGGTTATTGTGATGGGCTAAACAATGGGTCATAGCCCAATTCGTCCAACTTGACCCATTACTTGTACAAATTTCAAACTTACATTCTATGATGTTATGTATTATTTATTATATATATAAATAAGAATAGCATTTGATATCTGATATTTTTTGTTTTTGTTTATGTGAATAGGATTTGATAATTGCTTAATTTTTTATGAATTGCACTATGTTTAAATTTTTTCTTATTTTCTTTTAGTGCAATTTTCAAGATAGATAAGATTTAGTGACTTCCTTGGGCGGGTCAATGATCAGTCCAAACTTCGGGAGGTTGGACGGGTTATGATTTCATGGGATAATTCTGTCATCCTTAGTGGTGCTGGTGGGTAGTAGCTTGTGATGGTGGTGGCTGGTGGGGTGGTTCAATAGTTGTTGATGGTGGTGGCTACCGATAAATTGTGATGGATGGTAATAATAGTTAATAGGGGTGGTGACTAATAGTGGTGATTGGTGATATGTGGTGATTGCCCGTAATGATTGGTGGTTATGCTAGTTGGTGGTTATGGTTATAAATTATGGTTGATGGTGGATGACGACTGACTGCGGTGATTGAGGGGATGGTAGTTGTGGCTGAGGATGGTGATTGTGGGGTTGTGATAATAGACATTGGTGGACAATAACGATTAGCAGTTGTCCCACCCTTTTTTTTAAAAAAATTTCATATTTTTCAAGAGTGAAAGTGACAAAATTGTGTTTCTAAAACAAGTCCAACTCCAAATGACTGATCATCAACAGAGATTCCGGTTAAAGAATTTTGTTGACCGAGGAGAAGGTGTTGGGCACCCCTCAAGTATCATGGTTCTAGCACGGTCACTTTACTGACTCATATTGACTTAAAATAGAAACTCAACTAAACAAACTCACAGACACACAAGTGTGGCGCACAAAAAAGGTGTTTTAAAACAATGTCCGAACTATTACAGTCCAAAACAAACTATTTTCTTTTGTTCTTCTCTAATAGTACTTCAATTAGTCCTCTCACATTGTTTCTATGTTGTACAGCTCATTTGGCAAAAATGGGAAGAGCAACCCATTCAATAATGTTATGTGGTCACTTTATTATTGTGTTGATCCTACTTCTACCAGATATATCAGTGGCTGAACCAAGATCCCAGGTACTCCAGCTCATATGTGGAAACGGAACGATAGCTTCTGCTCCAAATTTTGCTGCTGCAATGGAAATTGTAAGTGACCAAATTAGAAGTAGAGGATATGGAGTAGCATCTACTGGCACTGGACCAGATACTTGCTATGGACTTGCCCAATGCTATGGTGATCTTTCATTACTCGACTGTGTCTTATGCTACTCTGAAGCGCGAACCGTTATTCCCGGGTGCTTCCCTAGTAACGAGGGCCGAATTTATCTTGATGGCTGCTTTGTCCGAGCGTCCAATTACAATTACAATTTCTTTGACCAGTATTTAGGTCCAGAAGACAGTCATGTATGCGGAAACAGGACAGCAAAGGGTTCATTGTTCCAACAGAATGCTAGGCGAGCAGTTCAGCAAGCAGTTGCAAATGCACCGAGTAATAATGGTTATGCGCGTGCTCAAGTGTCAGTGCCCGGGTCTTCCACCATGACAGCTTATGTTCTCGCTGAATGCTGGAAGACGCTAAGTGCAAACTCCTGCGCAGCGTGTTTGCAAAATGCATCTGCATCCATGTTGGGATGCTTGCCTTGGTCAGAAGGTAGAGCCCTTTACACTGGATGCTTCATGAGGTATTCTGATACAAATTTTCTCAATGCTATTTCTACCAGTGGAGGCTCGTCATCAAGGGGTACGTTTTGCTCTTTTTTCATCCTGGTTTACCGGTTATTTATAAACTAATTTTTACTTTGAAATTACCATATTGCAGGAAAAGTTGTAGTTATTGTCGTTGTTGTTGTTAGTTCCGTTGTCGTTTTGGGAGTAGCTGCTTTCATTGGTTTTGGTGTCTGGAAGAACAAACAAATCCAGAAGAAGAGAAAAGGTAAATACTTTTGTGCCAAAAATTAGTTATAAAAGTCATTAGGATATCAATGATGTACATATTGCTGAGTATATATCTTGCGATTTGCACACAACTGTACCGGAGACAACTCTCAAGAATTAACTTGATCTGTTATGGCCTACTCATGCTTTTCTGCGGAAATTTGAACTTCTTAGGTGCAAATGATGTTGAGAAATTAGTGAAGATCCTTCATCAAAACAGCTTGAACTTCAAGTATTTGACACTTGACAAAGCCACGGGGTCATTTGATGAGGCCAACAAGCTCGGGCAAGGTGGATTTGGCACAGTCTATAAGGTATGTAATGGCTGAATGTAGTGCAATTATGTTAACAGCAAGGAAATTAAACAGAGTTTGAGGCACAATTTGTTGCAGGGTGTTTTGGCAGACGGAAGAGAGATCGCCGTCAAAAGGCTGTTCTTCAACAACAAACACAGAGCTGCAGAATTTTATAACGAGGTTAACATAATCAGTAGCGTCGAGCACAAAAATTTGATAAGGTTATTGGGATGCAGCTGCTCAGGACCGGAAAGCCTTCTTGTATACGAGTTCCTCCCTAACCAGAGTCTTGATCGCTTCATATTTGGTAAGTAACCGAACTTTACTACATCAACAACTACGTGTCAGTCCCAAACAAGTTAGGGGTTTGTTGGTTTTAAAAGAGAAGAAGTTGCAGGAAAAGAATAAAATTATTAAAGGAATAAAAACAAGAAAGAAAACTTATGAATTTACGTTGAAAGATTGATATCTTTTCACTGTCTAAGAATACAATTTATAATAAAATAAATAACTTCTAAACCTAAAATTAAGCAAAAAGATCTACTGAAAAATATCAAACTCCTAAAGTCAATAATATACTATTTATTCAAAATTCAAATAAAATTCAACTCCTAATTAAAAGAGCTAACTAGTTGACTAGGTCTATTTTAATAAAACTAATGCAGTAAAAAACTTTACAATTCTAAAGCAAATATTCAACACTCCTCCTTGCTTTAGGAATTGCAAAATTTTGATCTTCTATCTTGGGATCACCACACTTGATAACCAAAAGTGACCTTGTGAATAGATCTGTAGATTCATCTTTGGGCTTGTAGTGAACTAAATTGACTTCTCGTTTTGAATGCAACTCTTGAATACTAAATCTGTTTGACATGTCTTCTTGCTTCATTTGTATCTTGAATTTAAACTTCCTCATTTTATTTTCCTGAAACATAGATAACTCCTTCATTGCTTCAATTCCTTTAGGAACATTAACAGTTCCTTTAAACCTAGCAGGTTCACATTTTGCTTGTGCTCTTACAATTGGAGGATCATCTTCTAATTTTTTCAACCTATGATCTTTTTCATGTTCTACCGAAACATCTTCCATTGGATCAAATAAAAAATGTTTATCTCTCATCTTAATGTTTAAAACTTCTTTTCCAGCAACATCACTGATGAAGCAATGCTTATCCTCAAAAGATACTTTGTATCTTTTTTCTACTAAATGACAAATGCTCAACAAGTTTTGATCAATATCAGGTCCTTATTACCCGAACTTGTTTTGATGACAATAGTTCCTTTCCTTCAACAAGAATCTGGTCACCATTTTCGATTCTAACTTTGGATATTTCAGTAGGCTTTAATTCTTTAAACAAACTCTTGTCATAAGTCATGTGGTTAGTGCAACCACTATCAATCAGTCAAAAATTTGTTGAAACCTTACTTGAAATACATGTTGCAACAAAAAGATGGTCTTCTTCTTCTTCATTAACCACACGTGCATCTACTTCATGGTTCTCAAATTTATTTTTGCAAATAACTGCTTCATGGCCAAGCTGATTGCACTTGCTACACTTCGCGTCTGGCCTTTTCCAACATCTGTATGGTGGATGACCCATTTTTCCATAGTGCTCACAAGGTGGGTAATTTTTCAAATTTTTACCCCTACTTTGAGTTTTATGGCTAGCTGCTAACGCTCCTTCAATCATAACATCTTGTCTTATAAGTCTTCTTTGCTCCTATGCCTAAAAAGAATTTAACAACTCTGCCAAGACAATCTTGGACAGATCTTGTGTATTTTCTAACGTAGTTATACATGCTTCATATCTTTCGGGCACTGTAACAATAATTTTTTCAACAATTCTTGAATCTTTAAATTCAGCGTCTAGTAATCTTACCTTGTTAACAATGCCAAGCAATTTATCCGAGTATTCTTTGACTGTCTCAGAGTCTTTCATTCTTTGCAACTCGATTTCCCTTGTTAAATTCAAAATTTGCATTCCTCGAATTCTTTCATCTCCAACATACTCTCTTTCTTCAGATAATTCCAAATTTCTTTTGGTGATGTGACAAACATAATTCTTGTGAATAGTTGTTGAAACAGCAGCAAACAAAGTTGCCTTCGCCTTAGACTTCGTGGCTTTCTTTTCCTTGTGACTCTTGATTTGAGCTATGGTGAAATTATTTGGCAGCGGATTAATTTCGTAATCATCTTCCACAACTTCCCAAAGATCAAGAGCCTCCAAGTATGTTTCCATTCTTACAACCCATTATTCATAATTTTCACCATCAAAAATAGATGGAGCCATCCGTGAAAAACTATTTTCAGAATCCATCTCTACACTCACAGGTCCCTCAAGAAAAATGGATCTGATACTAATAGTTGGTTTTAAAAGAGAAGAAATTACAGGCAAAGAATAAAAATATTAAAGGAATAAAAACAAGAAAAAAAGCGTATGAATTTACTTTGAAAGATTGATAGCTTTTCACTATCTAAGAATACAATTTATAATAAAATAAATAACTTCTAAACCTAAAATTAAGCAAAAAGACATGCTAAAAAATACCAAACTCCTAAAGTCAATAAAATACTATTTATTCAAAATTCAAATAGAATTCAACTCCTAATTAAAAGAGCCAACTAGTTGACTAGGTCTATTTTAATAAAACTACTACAGTAAAAAATTTTACAATTCTAAAGCAAATATTCAACAGGATCAGCTATACGAATCCTCACTCTTCTATTTAAGCTATACTCATGTCGTCATTGCACCAACTAAAAATAAAAGTGAAAATAAGTTGAATATAAGTAACCACCTTTGCTTACAGTTTTCACATAACTACATCAGAATTATTTTGTCACATATCTTGATTCTATCTTTAAAATTGACAGACCCTACCAAAGGTAAAGATCTAAATTGGGAGAAAAGATTTAAGATAATCATAGGGACTGCAGAAGGTTTGGTATACCTACACGAGAACACAAAGACACGAATAATTCATAGAGACATAAAAGCAAGCAATATCCTGTTGGACTCGAAGCTACGTGCAAAGATTGCTGATTTTGGGTTGGCCAGGTCATTCCAAGAAGACAAAAGTCACATAAGCACTGCCATTGCTGGCACATTGTTAGTATTTCTTCATCTCGTCTTCTACTTTTTCGCGTAAAAGTAACACAAAAACATGAAAACTAATATGGTCTAATATGCAGAGGATATATGGCTCCCGAATACTTGGCACATGGCCAATTGACAGATAAAGCAGATGTTTACAGCTTTGGAGTTCTTCTAATGGAAATTGTTACTGGAAGGCCAAATAACAGGAGCATAAATGATGAAAATACGGAAAGCTTAGTTTCCACTGTAATTATTTATCACCATTTTTTTCCTTACCAAAGTTTTCAATCTTGAAGAACTTTTTGCATATTTTTCTTGACTCTTATATTGGATGAAATTAACAGGTGTGGGACTACTATCAACGCGGTTTAGTGGAGGAACTATTCGATCCGAATCTCATGTTGCACAGCTATAACACCATCAATGTGAAAAATGAGGTCGCGAGAGTTTTGCATGTGGGGCTTTTGTGCACTCAAGAGATCCAAACACTACGTCCATCCATGTCTAAGGCATTACAGATGATCCTCGAGAAAGAAGAAGAGTTGCCGACACCTACTAATCCACCATTTGTTGATGAGAACACCATGGAACTTCATGGGCCTTGGGAGAAGTATTCGCATAGTCAAGGTGATTCTGCTTCGATTGCCAACTTATCTCACAGTTCTTTTTACCCCAGATGATGATATTCCAGAGCCCTGAAACTGGTGCAAAAATTATAAGCATCATTTCACCTCATGCTCTTGAAGTAGACTCAATCATCATGATCGAGCAGTTAGTTATAACAACATTAGTGTATCAGTGTCAAACAAAAGTTGGGGTCGGCTATTTGAATTCTCATTTCCATTTAAGCTCTGTTAGAACAGGAATATGATTGTATAGGGTCTCCTTCATGGAAAAGGATTGTGATGTGGTTTGTATAAATAGGGTTCAGTGTAATAACATAGTTTATACCTCAATAATATTCTTCGAGTGTTTATTTCTTATATGGTATCAGAGCCTTGATGAGAAATATTTGGGGGGAAAACAAAGTCGAATAGTCATCGTACGTCGATGAGGAGGAGCTTGTTTTGAAATATCTTGACCTAAGTGTATGTAATTATTGTAATAGACTTGGACACACTTGTGCAGTATGATATTATCTGCATCAGTTAGTCATTTGACATGCACCCTAAATTGTGTAATGATTCTCTTGTTATACATGATTGTAGTACGGGTCAAATGATTAACACAAGACTTGAATCACAAGGTCTCTACTACCTTACCTCTCTTACTTTCTCCAAAGCATGTCCAGTTACAAATCCTACAACATAATCCACCAACATTTGAGACATTTGGATTTACTCAAGTTACAAAAGATGTACCTAGTTTATCCACATAAAGTTGTGAGTCATGTCAATTTGGAAAACACGCTTGCACTATCTTTCCTACTTAGTATTAGGAGTCATGGAAAGATTTTTGTATGTTTTCATAATGATATTTGGGGTCCTATTAGAGTCAATTCAACCTTAAAATTTCGTTACTGTGTTAGTTTCAACTTTCATCTATGATTATTCAAATTGTACTTGGATTTTTTTAATGAAAGATCATTCTTAATTATTTCTTATATTCAAGAGTATTTGTAAATAAATACAAATTAATTTGGTGTTTCTATTCGTATTTTTTGTGATGATAATATCTTAGAATACTTATCTTCTCAAATTTAACAGGTTATAACTCACCTAGGAGTTCTTTGTTGGACATCTTCTCTATACACCCTTCAACAAAATGTAGTAAAGAAAAAAGAAAATATTCATCTCATTGAGATTGCTTACACCCTTTTCATTCAATCCCATGTTCCGCTGCATTTTTGGGTAATACAGTTCACACATCTTGCTAGTTAATTAATTGGATGCCCTTCTCTTCCATTCATGATCAAATTCCTTATTCAGCATTATTTCCTCAGTTACCTCTATACTTTGTTCTCCCTCGTGTCTTTGGGAGCATGTGGTTTATTTATAAATTAACCTCTCACGCTCTCAAATGTGTTTTTCTATCAAATCTATTTTGAAAACGTTTTTCGTGAGCCGAACATCTTATTGAGAAAAAGAACTACCTACTTCTCTCAAGATAGAAATAAGATCTGCCTAGTGCCTACACCCACCATCCTACACTCCACTCATGAAATCACAAAAGATATGTTGTTTTTCAATGACGAAATTAGAAATTTTATCTAGGACTTTCATAATTCAATATGTATATATAGAAAGAGTTTTTAACTTTTATATATATACAATATAATTTTCTCTATACAAAAATATAATTTTCCGACGAAGTGTGTTCAATTGACCATCTTTGTTTAATGCAACCAACATCAAACCGTGGGGCATTTCCGTCATTCTAATTGAACTAAATTGCGGTTTGGTATCCTTTATTATTTATCGCCTCTGCTTCTGTTTCGCGTTATTCTCAAGCGCTCTCTCTCTCTCTCTGTCATCTCGTGCTTTCTCTCACTAGATCCCTCTTTCCCAAACTGTTCTCCAGGTAAAATCTTCTATTTGTTCGATTTATCAATCTCAGATTTACGTTTTCTTAGCTTTTGATTCAATTTTTTCTGTGAATTTATGTTGTTATGATGTGATCTGAAGATTGATACATGAAACTTGCTTCGTGTTTCTGAGAAACTATACTAATTTAATGATTTGATTCGTGAATTATTGATCTAGATCTTAAGTTTTAGCAGGCTGAGTTATCAATTCTTTACTATATTGGTAAGATTTTTGTTTTGTTTTGTTTATTTAATGTCCAAAAAGGAGCATTGGAATTGGAATAAGATAAAATTGTAACTGTGTGAACTATATGGCCTATAGATCATAGGGTTTGAGCCCTAGAATTAGCGATGCATGTGTATTTAAAGGTGTGGTCTAGTAATCAATGAAGTGGGTGAGAATTATGAGGTCTCGGATTCAAATCCGAGCAGAGATGTTTTTTCCCTTTGTCTTAGCCTTTGTGGACAGAGTTGGACAGAGTTCCCTGGTACTTGTTGTAGGTGGAAACGATAGACATCCTGTGGAATTAGTTGAGATGCACGCAAGGTGTCTCGATACCATGGTTATCGAAAAAAGTAATAAGTTAGTGATCATGCATCAGGATAGACAAACTCTTTTCAAACCCTCGGGGAACACGGGATGTGTTTTGCACTGGGCTGTCCTATTTTGTTAATTTTATTGTTCATCTTTTAAGAGATGTGGGATTGTTGGTTCATTTTGATGCATCTTTGGTACTCTTGTATCACTTGATCTTAGATGGTGATGATGGTTTTTGATCTTGCGTAATTAAAAGGTGTAATGTATGCAGGGATCATTAAGAAGAAAGAGAAATGGGGCTGACGTTCACTAAGCTTTTCAGCCGGCTATTTGCCAAGAAGGAAATGCGCATCCTTATGGTTGGACTCGATGCAGCTGGTAAGACCACCATATTGTACAAGCTCAAGCTGGGCGAGATCGTCACCACCATTCCAACTATTGGTATGTACTTCACTGACATGCAGCAAAATACCTGGCAATAACATTTCTACTGTTTTATGTTGTATGAGTGTGACTAATTCTGTTGCAATTAGGTCTCAAAAGACTAACCTATTTTCTTTTTTTAAAAAAAAAGAGAAGAAAATGGGGATAGGGGAAGTGGAAATGGGGGGGGATTACAAGGTGGGGAATGGGACCCTCACCAACAGGGTGAAAGTTTAGTAGCCAACCAACTGAGCTACTAAGATTCCCCAAAGAAAGACTAACTTATCATTTTGATAAGGAGATGGAAAATGTGCATAGAACTAGTAATATAATCGTCCCTCTACTTTTACTGTTTGCCGCGATTGATTAGTTTGTTATGACTCAGTCATCCTTCATCTGTCTGAGTTGTTTTTCTGTTGATCCAGGGAAAGCAATCTCCAATCAGGGGCATGTGATGTCGATAATCAAAAAATTATTTTGAACTTCTAAATATGTGATCTCGATTCTTGATGACTGCTTGTGTGCTGATCTCTTTTTGATTGAAAAATACGCAAATGTAAAGGTTCCTCACAAAGAAACTTCGATTATTGGTATCGTAGAAATAGCTGTGTTTCATACAGTTATTTCCTTTTGGATCACTCATGAATGTTATTTTAAATAATATTGACTATTTTTGGTGAAATAACACAAACCTTCCCCCGGCCTTTGCACAGGTAAGAGTGAAACCAAAATCTAGTTGATGTGATTGTCTTTAGTTGTTTAGTAGTGTGTGCTGCTTATAATTCTCAGAACTTCCCTTTAAAATGCACTAAATAAAAAGGGAAGTATTAATTCTGATTAATGATTTATTTTCTCTGCTCTGATTAGCCAAAAGCCTAGAGTTGCCTAAGATTTTATCTTGTGTTGTCTGCCTGTTGTCCACCTAATCAGTTTAATAAGATGTTGATAACATAGCTGCTAAGATGAGCCATCAATAATAATTGATAATTTTCAGGTTTCAATGTGGAAACTGTTGAGTACAAGAACATCAGCTTCACTGTTTGGGATGTCGGGGGTCAGGACAAGGTATACTCTTTGTTTTAATCCAAAGACTTATCCTCTGTATAAAGTTACGGTCTCTTTAGACAAAATTAGTCTCGCCTCTTCTTCCCTCTCTATTTATGTTGCATGGAATATTATTTAAAGTATCCAGCTTATTTATGTTTGCTTTGGCAGATCCGTCCACTGTGGAGGCACTATTTCCAGAACACTCAGGGTCTCATTTTTGTGGTTGATAGCAATGACAGAGACCGTGTAGTGGAGGCAAGAGATGAATTGCACAGGATGTTGAATGAGGTAATAATCCTCGCCCTCTTTGTAATATGTGTTATTCTTGCTGGCATCAAATTTGACTTCTACAACTCTAGAGCTAAATGGCATGGAATTATGTGAAATGATTCAGCAAACTTTACTTAAAATGCTTCCCTTACAAGTGAACTATTTATACTAAATGATGACTTATGATAATAGCCTCTCTAGTCTATTAAGTTTGACTAGATCAGTTTTATGTATGCAACACATCATTTATTTTCTAAGCTATTACCAATCTGATAATTTTGCCAAGCTTTCCATAGGTGGCTGTTATTCTGCGTTCATTATGTACTACTTAGTTCCTTAAAGGCTGATATTTTCAATGACCTTGAAACCACTCTGCGACTGCTTTTGCATGTCATCTTCTTTGAGCAGGGAAGTGATTACTGCTTTTGACTCTACTGTCACACATCCTCTTGAACTAAAACTCCTGAGTTGGTGATGAGACCCTTTTAGCATTAAGATCACTAAGAAAAACAATCTTCAAAAGGTTCCTGGTAAAATATAGATTAAGAATTTTCAGTTTTGATGTGAGCTTCATTCTAGGTACAGATAGTTGCGTCTGCTTCGTATTTTTGGTTAGATTTTTTGTCATATTAGAGTGAATCATAAGCTTTTGGTTGCTAAGGTCAAAAGATGCACAAGTTAAAAGTTATCATTGGTGGAATGTATCGCGTAACTGAGACAAAGTTCAACAACCTTCATCCTTTATAGGAGACATTTGAGAACTCCAGATTGACAATTAAGTAGTTAGTGATGTATCTACAGAATTTGGGAATAAATGGGTGTGGAATAGAAAACTTATTCCTTCTACCCCGTCTTTTAAACAAACAGGCAAAACAGAAGCTTTATAATACTTTGCACAACTTTTTACTCCACATTGTGCGTGTATGTGTCTATTGTTGCTTGAAAAGAACACAGGAAAAAAAGGTACGGGGAGGTAGGATATAGGAGGAATGCACGTGGAAACCACAGCCCAAGTTCTCTTTGCTGCTTACACCCTCCTTTTATCTTAATTTCAGATATCTACCGTCCGTTATTCATTAAACCAGAAAGTGCATAAAGAACTAGATGATACTTTGAATTGAGTTTAACTTTTGTTGTTCCTATTTGTTTCAGGATGAGCTTCGGGATGCTGTGCTGCTTGTTTTTGCTAACAAACAAGATCTTCCTAATGCAATGAATGCTGCTGAAATAACCGATAAGCTTGGACTCCACTCCCTCAGGCAGCGTCACTGGTTAGCGCTCTGCCAGAACATGTGACACCATCCCTTTCTGTTAAAGACATGCTAAAATGTTTCCCTTTTGCTATATTCAGGTACATCCAGAGCACTTGTGCAACTTCTGGAGAGGGACTCTACGAGGGGCTTGATTGGCTTTCTAACAACATTGCCAATAAGGTACTGATTAAGTTCCTAATTGATAATAGTTTTTCTATGTACACCATTGAATTGCCTCTTTTTTCCTAACATCCTCCATTTACAGGCCTAAGTCGAAGTAGAGTTGATGCGGATTGATCCTGGATGCAGGCGGGTTTTTATCTAGTTCCATTTTCTTTTATTTCGTCTTCTTTCTTTTTTTCAAACAATTCTCTGAATCTGTGTGGTTATGGCATTTGCTTCTTAGGAGGTTACTTTTGAAATGTATTTGCAATACAATGGTTGGATGTATGTAATTTGCTGATTGTTTAGGAGGTTACTTTTGAAATGTATTTGCAATACAATGGTTGGATGTATGTAATTTGCTGATTGTTTAGGTTCGCGTATAAACGTTATTAACTTGTAACAATTACCAGCTCTTTTCTGGTTATTTGCAGAGTCAATTTAAAATGCATATCAAATACCATAATACAAAACTGTGGTATCAAAAATTTCAATTCAATTTGACAATTCGTTAGCTACCGTACCCCTGACTCTTCTTGCTGAACTGAGTAAGAACAGGGTATATGTTGTCAAAGGCAGTATATGTGTCCTCTCTAACCTTTGCTCCAGTGATGACAATTTTCCCAGAAGTAAAAACCAGCATCACAATTTTCTTTTTCATACGATACACCAATCCAGGAAAAATTTCTGGTTCATAACTCGAGAAAGCATTGTGAGCCATCGCAAGTCCTTCAAGTCGAATAGGAAATCTAACATCACAAGAAGCAACAATATTCTGGATCTTAAAATCCTTAAACTTGACTCCAGGATAACCAAGCTTTTGTACAATTCTAGCATATTTTCGAGCTGCTAGCTTCGAATCGTGTTCACTTTTGGCTCCTGTACAAACAATTTTCCCAGTAGCAAAGATCAATGCTGTAGTTTTTGGTTCTCTAATTCTCATGATCACTGCAGGTAAACGTTTCGGATTGTACTCTGCGTTTCGAGCTTGAAGAGCAATGGCTTTGAGATTTAATTTACCGCAGTCTAGAGACACTGTCGCCGCTATGTTCTGGATAGTAGGGATTATTGCAGAGGAGTGATCCGCCATTGTTGTTCGTCTTCAATTGCAGAATCTGAAACTATGGAGGTGAGAACTCAGAAGAAAGAAAAAAGGAAATCAAGCGGTAAAAACTTTTTTCAGTTAGGACAAGAGGGGTCATTTTATAGAGGGTGAATGTCGGTTGTTATTATTACCTTTCCGGTGTGGGACAATTCTTCTTTTATATCTCTAAGTAGAGCCCTTTGTGTATCCGCTATCCGTCCTTAGAGTCCGATTAAATTCATATGCGTGTCTTTCAGGTTTTATATTTCTGGAGGTGGTATTCTCAATAGAAATTTTCTCCACTCTCATGGACTCAAAATCGAAACTTCTGGAGTGATCCCAATTTCGAACTAGAGGGTAGTAAACAGGTTGATTGGGCTGATTTTGGGCGTGTTAAGATGGTTTGAGTTAATAAATGATCCGTCCAAAAATTACTTAGGTCGATATGGACTAAAACGCATGTCAAAATTTAACATGTTCAATTCTTACTAAGTTTTAATTGTTTTATTTATTTTTTATATTTTTTAGTTCCTAATAAAATTATTGGTTTTCGTTATTATACCTATAAATAACATATCAAATAAAAAAAGTCTTTTTGAAAATATTTTGATGAGATTTCTCCTAGATTAATCTGGACTAGATATCAACCCAAATTTTGATGAGTTGAGATAATAAATAGACGGGTCAATATTCAGAAACTTGAACAGATTGGGCGGATTGTGATTTCATGAGCTAATTTTGTTACCTCTAACCCTAACTATTTTACCAGTTGATTGTGGGGTGCTTTCACTAAATTATTTTCTTATGTTTTTTTCAATAATTGTAGCATCTAAATCAGCTTATGTGTATCTCGACTAATTCCACAAAATATCTACCATCTTCCACCAACAACAAATACCAAATAAGTTTGTAAATTGCTTATCTTTTCTCTGATTCTGATGTCCCCCCCTCCACTCCCCACCCCCACCACGTAATAAGAAAGGGGAATAAACACACAGGTTACCGTCAACGCGTGTGCTTCCCGAAATTACTATGTAAGTTTGAGGGCTCTTTTGTCATTTTGGCTTTATTTTACAGCATTTGGCCTTCAACTTGTTGTAGCTTTTTTAATCTTTCAGAAATTATCTGACAATTTTATCCTTTGCTTACATCATCTATCTTTGTGCTTATGTGAGATGAAATGACACTTAATGTGGGTCTCATCCAACTCTTTTCCTTCACTTTAACCCATCAACAAAACAATAGATCTCTCTCCATGAATTTTCCTTTTTTTTTTGGTAAAATGTAATTGATTTTATTTAAAAAGTATTCATTTAAGTAATTTTTCTATTATATAAACGTATAACTAATTACTATAAAAGTTAATGTTATTGGGCTTTTGCACAACACGAACTATAGAAAGGGGAATAAGCACATAGTTGGACGTCAACATGCCTGCTTCAGTTGTATGCTTCCCTCAAAGTAGAGCAAATTGGCTGGGTGGTTATCCAGTGTTCAATACTTCTTATAGACTGCTACATTGGTTATCCAATGCTCACTACTTCTTATAACAAATTCATGTCTTACTAATACCTACATAACTTTAATCAGCAACAAAAGACCCGTTAATTTATTGATTCGAATTACTCTCTTTTCTTACCAAAAATGCACCACAAATGTAGCAACTGTGTCTCTGATTTACCTTAAGAGCTAACTTTTCTTTTACCTTTATAGTATATCATATTGTTTTACCTTCTTTATATAACAATGTGATATAATTGATTTCGTAGGTACTATTCCCCACGGGCAACCAATAGCATATATATATATATATATATATATATATATATATTTTGTATGACAAGAAAATTAAATTTCAGGAGGGAGTATTAATATTATTTTTGTTTGGTGTATTTATAATGATTTTTTTGTTTAAATCTATAAGAGAGTTGTTGGCTTTGATATGGTAATGTATATTATTGGAATTGTGTAGGACATAAGATCTGTTCAAGTGATTCCATGGCAATTTGATTTGTTTTCTTTAATTTTATAGAGAATTTGTTAGTATATGAAAACTAATTTTGAAAAAGAAAATTAAGAAAAAGGATATAGATAGTACTATTAATTTAAAAGAAATTTCCTTAACGTTGAATGGTATGATGGGTGAGATTTTGTTAGGACCATCGTTTCTAGAAACAAATTTTGTAACGTGAGTTTATATTAGTCAGGCTTTAATATGGAGATCAAACATTAAAATAACAACAAATTTAGAGTAATATTGAGATCTGAAGAGAATAGTGTATACACAACCTTATTTCTACTTTATGACCAAAAAAAATTATTTCCAATAAATCTAGACTCATATAAAACAAATAGAAAGTAGAAAAGAATAACAACAACGGTAAATAACATAACAACGGAAGCAAAAACCGTCCATTTTAACCTGCATGCGAATTTAGCTAAAATCCAATAAATTTTTACACAAACAACATATTTATATTAACAAATTCATTAAATATATTAAATTTAAAATTCAATTACTATCACTTCACCTCGATTATCATAAAACTTAAAAAATTAAAATCCTGATTCCGCCTCACCCCGAGGGTAAAAAAAGGAATGGTGGAATACCATCTATCCATATTCAACGCATGGCTCACGTGCTTCAAGAACGCTATTATAAACGTAGAATGAACTTTTTCATAACAACTCAAAAAACGGAAAGCCACTCAAATTTCATTTCATATAAAATTAATAATCGAAATGAACAAATTCTGAGCAATTTCTCAACTTGATAAGCTTTGAATTTGAAGTATTTTAGGTAAATCTCTTCTTTTTGTCGCTTTTGTTGGGATTTTGAGCTATTAATTACACCTGATTACTCATTTTTTGCTTGTAATTTGTACTTGAAATTAGCGATCTGAACTCATTATACAGGTGATTTGTTGCTTGAGCCTTTGATTTAATCTCTAAGTTTTTAAGTTTCAGCTCGAGCTATTTGTGGATCCATTTTTTTCATTGCTATTTTGAATTTTCGTGGTTACTGTAGTTCATTTTTATGAAATTTGATGAAATTTGATGTATTGATCGGAATTCAAATAGGTTTAACAGTGTTTCTCCGCTGTTGGTAGTGGGTCGACGGGGTTATAGTAGCGTGTTTGGCCAAACTTTTAGAAAGCTGGAAAGTGTGTACTTATTTTGGAGAATTGAGGTGTTTAATCAAACTTTTAGAAGGAAAAAAGTGTTTTTGTGTAGTAGCAGAAACTGTTTTTTAGGAATTTGTCTTAAGAAAATTGAGGTGTTTGGCCAAACTTCTAGGAAGCCAATGTGTTTTTATAAATATTATGTTAAAAAGTGCTTATTTTAGAGAACTGAGTACTAGCAGAAACTGCTTTTTAGAGTAAAAAAAAGTGTTTTTGAGTAAGTAGCAGAAACTGCTTTTTAAGAGTTCTGTTTTTTTGAAGAAAGTTGAGATGTTTGGCCAAACTTCTGGTAAGCCAAAAACTGTGTTTTTGAAGATTAAATTAAATTAAAGAAGAGCTTATCATAGAGACTTGCGTTGTTTGGCCAATCCTTTAGGGGAAAAAAGTGTTTTTTGAGTAGCAACAGAAACTGTTTTTCAAGAGTTTGCTTTAGAAAGTTGAGTTGTTTGGCCAAACTTTTAGTTGCTCGAGTCGTTATTTGACAGAGACCAAAAAGATGGCTCTCTTTACTTTAGGAGCATGTTGATTCCAAAAGCTTTGGTTTTTCCAACTCCAAAATGGAAATAAGGAATCTGTGAAAGAATGCATCTCGTGTTGATGTGGTAAATCTGTTGAGATTGAGTACATTATAACCTGCTTTCTTCTTTTAGGAATTGTATGATTTGATATTGATTTTAATATGGAATACAACTTTAATATGGAATACACTTTGATGGAGAAACATGGCTAGTAAAGGATTCATATAGCCGACCCCAACTTGTTTTGTATGATTTGATATTGATTTTAATATGGAATACAACTTTGATGGAGAAACATGGCTAGTAAAGGATTCATATAGCCGACCCCAACTTGTTTGGGACCGAGGGCATAGTTGTTATTGTATAGAATACAATTTTTCTCCGCTTTCTCTGTTTTAGAAAGTGTTGATTCCAAAGTTTCAGTTTTTCCAACTCCAAAATGGAACTAAGAAGTTCGTGAAAGAATGTTTCTTGTGTCGATGTGGTAAATTTGTCGAGATTGAGTACAATATAAACGTGTTTTCTTCTTTTGGAAATTCTGTGGTTTGATATTTATTTCAATCCCACAAGCATTCTGCTGTATATAAAAATGTTGGATAAACTAATTCTTGCAATTATGCAGGTTCCGATTAGCTCAATGAAGACGGAGGGTCAGGGAATAGATATACTGGAGAATAAGAGCAATGTACGTAATAGATTGCCTCGTCCAATGATCCAGTCTATTTTCTCAGGATTCCAGGAAAAGGTCCAAGAGTGTGTTAAGGTTTGTTCCTCCCTCTTCAATATGCTTTTCGATGTATATATGATCTATATGTATTCACAAATTTTCTTCGTTGCTGCAGTCAAATTTCAAAAGGTTGAAAATCGCTCATGATAAATCAGTCATGAGAGGTAATAACAGAGGAGCAGCTGTAGTCATAAATGTGGATAAAGAGAAGCAATTACAATCTTGGAAAGAGAACCCGAGTTGGGTTGATCCCCCATCATATGTAAAGGTAATACAGTAGTGAAATTATTGGTAGGATGTAAATTTCCTATTGCTGAACTTTAAAAACAGTCAATGGACTGCTGGAGCTATTCCCTCATAGCACTTAATGGGGATATGCCCTCCTAGTTTCTTGTGCTATATCTAAAAAGGATGATTTCAACATTATGTTGATTAGTGCATGTTGCTCTTGTGCACGAGCCTTGTTAATCTTCTCTTGATAATTCCAACTTTTTCAGATATTCCGGAGGGTACTTATTCAGTTTTACCAAACAAGGAAGTAAGGAGGATCATAACAGATTGATTTTTTCACGTTCATAACTTTTCTGAGAAGTCACATGTTCAGACGTGAACACCGCATGTGTTGTACTTAGTAGAGCTTAGTTATGTTGTTTGATTTTGTTATGAGGCGTTATGATTTGTGACCTTTAATCCTTGCAGGTAAGTGTACCAAAAGGTTCTCTTTGCAACCTGAATGTGAAAGTTAATATTGGACTGCCCCCAGATACCGTGTTTGACATTGTAACCGACCCTGAAAATAGAAGAGTCTTCAAGAATATCAAGGTAAGATATCTCTTTACTATGCTAAAACACCTTGTCTCATCACAATCTTATCAACAGAAGTAGTATCGTCTATCGAGGGTGTAAAATTTCTTTCTGTTTATATCTCATATGTTATGCTCTTCTTCTCTTAAGTTTTATTATCATTTGCCTTTTCACTGCTAAATATGATCTGAAGTTTCTACATAAAATTTCAGGAAGTATTATCAAGGAAGGTGTTGGTTGATGAAGGTTCAAGGCAAGTAGTGGAATTAGACCAAGCCGCAATATGGAGATTTCTTTGGTGGTCAGGAACAATATCTGTTCATGTATTAGTCGACCAAAACAGAGAAGACTACACGGTAATGATGACTAGCCTGATCACTGATTAATTGCTGGTTTTTTACATGTTAGACCATACTGCCTGTTTCTTATGTTGCGTCATGAATTAAAGGAAAACGTGAGAAGTCAATTGAGTCCACATTTAGTGAAACACAACCCATCATACAAGTATAAGATTGGAGAATAGTATTTGAACTTTGAGTAGTACAGTAAATTTCTGCATTAAGTTTTGATGCTGAAAAAAATATCAGGTCCGTGAACATCATATATACCAATCTGTTGGACCAACCTGGCAACTTGCATAAGTGACTATGCAAATTGGAACCATTTGTCTCATCTTGATATATAGCGAACCTATATCCTTGTGCAGCAAAAAATTGCAGACTCTTGTTTACCATCCCGAGTCTCCAAGTAATTTATAAGTAGATTTGCGCCTTTGACTGTAGATGCAAGCATAGTTACAGACTGAAAGAAGTGTTGAGGACCGGTGCTTTTAGACAAAAGAACTTCTTTGTGCCTAAAGATTAGAGCTTCGGTTTAAGTGCTTCTTTCAAGCAACAACAGTTAAACATCGACCTAGCATCACGGTTCACTATACTTCTGAGTGATGCCAGTTCGCAAAACTGCTATGGAAAAGAAAACTGGGGAGTTCAGTTATCCTAAACTAAGGAATTTTTCCATTCTATCGCGTATAGCTTCTGTAACATCAAATGTAGCTTTTTGTAGCTCTCCCACATACTCTTGACTTGTTTTTTATGACTGTTTAGATGAAGTTCAAGCAAGTGAAAACTGGATTCATGGAAAGATTTGAAGGTCGTTGGAAAGTGGAACCCCTACTTGTTGATGAACATCTTTGCCATCCCTTCAAACCTAAGACGTTAGCGGATTACATTTCATGTACTAAAGGAAAAGGAAGGATTGGATCAACGGTTAGCTTGGATCAACTCATTCAACCAGCTATTATACCTCCTCCTCCTATTTCATGGTATCTTAGAGGAATAACTGCCAAGACAACCGAGATGATTATAACTGACTTGGTTGCTGAAGCAGCTAGAATACGAGGATCTTCCAGTAACGATGATTCCCAGGGCTTGAAGGTAAACGAAGAATCCTCCATTGAATCTCAAGTAGGCGATAGTCGTGATATAAAAGAAAGGTGGGCCTTAAGAAGGAGAACATCAAGGCATCATCGAAAATCGTCTTCGATTGCCAAGTAATTGTTGAAAGTACATTCTTTGTTGTATCATAGCTGATAGATATACTCTATTAAAGTGTGATATTGGTATAGGGAATTATTCTATCTCTCTCATTATATGTTATATACTTTTCTTTTCAATCTGTTCCAAAAAGAATGTCGTATTAACTTGTTTAGAAATAATTTAACTTTTACACTTAACGAGACAATTTATAGCCAAACAAAAGTACATGGCTTGTTTTAGGCTATAAGTTTCAAGAGTTTTTTTTTCTTTTTCCTTGGAGTTCGTGCTCAATCAAACATCACTGCGTAAACTCAGATGGAAATAGAATGTATAACAATCTATAGCTCAGAATCTATTCTGGTTTATGGCTCATCTGCCTATTCAAAAATGAATCTGAACTAGTGTGATCAAAAAGCAGAGAAAGCAGTGTCATCAGAAATTTGTAAAATTCACAACAATATACATTAACCATTCGAGTCAACGGTTTATAAGTTACAACTTGTGAGGGAATAAACATTTGAAATGGCATGAATAAAGAAGTTTTCACAGTTTTCAAGTAGCAATTGGTTAAAAGGGGAACTGATATCTTACAAGCTGCAGAGAAACTATATAATCCAGAACCATGATACAACGGAACCAATTGCCAGACCCATCACCAAGAACAAAACGAGTATAGTCCCAGCTATCTCTGCGTTTTGCAGTTGGACAGTTTTTGGACCCAATATCATTAACAAACTAGTCAGGTAGCCGTTAGTCAATCCCAGTAGACAGGTTAGTATTGTGACAGGAAGCTCCGTCCTAAAGAATTTAGGCCCATGTAAGCAAACGTAGAATAGAGGCAAAAACAACAGCCTTGCGAAGCAGGCACCAATAGCAACCTTGGCATTATCAAGAAATAATACAGGAGTCAGAGACTTCCCGACCAGATCAAACACATTGTAGCCAGTAATCAACAAGATCGGATACCAATCCGTCAGAAGTTGAGAATGCACGTCTTCTGTGATATATCCTGGAAATATAGACAAGGTGACTACATAAAGGCTGAGGATGCCAAAACCATACCATTTCACACTCCCAACAATTTCCAGAGTTGATCTCCATAATTCTGGAGTTGAGTCGCCCTTATCCTCTTTCTCCTCGTTCACTGCCTGAATTTTAAGATCATTGTAGTACTTAATTACTGGAAGCCTATGTGCAACATTGTAAAAGACTATGCACAAAACCATCACGGCAATGCTGAAAATAAAATAAAGGTTTGCACTCTTTCTCAGCCCATTAGCATCTTGTGGATATACAGCTTTGGTTAAAATTCTTAGCAAAGAAACAAGGACACCTGCAACATCATAGAAGAGTCTTGAGATTGTTATCCCAACTTTCTGATCTTAATGTGATAATTGGACAAAAAGAGAGGGAGAACAAATGTTAAAAGCCAATAGATTTGGAGAAATTATATTAGAATGTTCTTTTCTAGATTCACCCTAATGAGTTAAGGTTAATGGCACAGAAAATGCCAATATGTCACAACTAGAAGTTTTTCAGGGTGTCAAGTGCAAGACCAATGCCAGTGACATGTCAAGGGAAAGGCCAATGCGGAGCCACACTAGGCCACATGGAATGCCATACTCTTCTTTCTACTGTTATAATTAGGAATCTCGGTATTTAGATATCTCTCCTTGTTTAATTGTTTTCATTAATTCCTATAGTTTCCACTTACCTTTTTTTTCTCTAATAGCCTAAACTTCTATATAAGGAGCTTCCTGTATATTGCTTACAAGTTACAACCAAATTGCAATATAATGTTTTTGCTTTATTTCTCACTTTTCGCATGGTTCAGCATCACTTGTTACAACCTAGTAGTTTAGCAGTGGGAAGCCTTATGCGGCATTCATTTAAAGTATTTCTATTTTCCCTCATAATTTTACTAGGTTGGCCTCTTTCTTGAGACCGTTCGATATCATTGTCCACTGTTCCAGCTACTATTTTGACCTTTGATTTGACATCACGTCTCGTGTTTATCTAGGAATTTATCTGATAGTCTATGTCAGTTGACCTATCAAGTTAGCGCTCCAAACAAACCTGTCAATTTAGCTGTATATACATGTTCATCAATCAAGCTAACAGTTTATATTTGTCGAGTCAGTGTTATGTCACCATCTAGCAACACTATCCATTCAGCATCATATCACCATCCAATGATCTGTCACTATCCGGTTTGCTCTACATCATCTTTCAACAATACATCATCATCAAATCAGTGCCAACTTACTATCTAGTCGGTAGTCACACACAGCCCAATCAGCTGCCGTATCATTGCCCCATCATCACATTCACTGCCATATCATCAACAGTAACTTCTTTCGGCATACTTGATTTGACCATCAAATTTTGATTCGTAAAATCATATTGCTTCAATAGCTTGAGTGTGAGAAGGAGCACATTGAAAGTCAATAAAATTTGTGCAGTTATATGTTAGAATGCTCTAGAATCATTATAGTATGTGCTTGTATTACTACTATAGATTATTCCTAATTCTGTCATATTTAAGAATCTCGAATGTAAGTAACTTCTCTTATTTAATGATGTTTCTTATTTCTAGTAGTCCAAACTTCCTTAATCTATTACCTAGACACCTACATAAGGAAAGTCTTGCATGTTCTTCATAGCCAATTGTAAAACGTTCTCCTTTTATGACATACTAAAAATTAGATAGTGGAACTCACAAGACATTGCATGCAATATCTTCCAGTGTGACACTGCTACAAGGAGGAGCACAGATGTGCCCAACAAGAAATAATATTTGCTGGAAAAATGGTAAGCATCATGTTTTTGTTTCATTGCATACCATCTTCCATCATGAAGAGCAGCAAAATATATTCAACAACTAAATGGTTAAAGCAAATTTTCCTTTACAAAGTCGTGAAAAGAATTTGATCAATCGACCACCTTGACAAATAAATGGTATCAGATCATTGAGACAGATTGTATAGGGCCTGATAGAACACTTTATCAGCTAAAGAAACTGAAATATTAACTTGGTTTGACTTATAATTAACTAGCTACACTACAGATTTAACTAAATCTCAATCTCGGGTGAAGATAATATGGGACTATGAGATGTCAATTCAATTGAATTATCCTATTCCAGTGGCAAATGAGTGAATAGAGATCATCCGGAAGACAAGATAACAGGTTGGACAATTAGACATACAAGTTGCGACCGTTTTAGCAGACAGCAATATTCAGCAATATTCAGGGAGAAGAAGATGTTGAAGTTCCCCAAATTCTGATAGTTGAAAAAACAAAGTTCATTAGCAAAACTAGTGAAGACACCGTGTTGACTCATGGGCAGATACTTCCCCTGAACAACTGTTTGAATATCTAGAGCAGCTCTAACATGAACAACAACAACAACATACCCAGTGTAATCCCACAAGTCAAGTTTGGTGTGAGGAGTGAAGGGTATACATAAACCTTACTCCAAAGATTGCTAACAATAGACCCTCGTCTCAAAAGAGAAATATACAGAACATGTTGCAAGAAAAATATGACAGCAAAATAGCAAGATACAAAGTAAATGAAGCAACATATAGTAATAAACATTCTAGATGAAATTGAGTTGCATCAACTATAACTTTAATATCAACTAAGCCTCAATCCCAGAATATGAAATTGAGTTGCATCAATTATAACTTTAATATCAACTAAGCCTCAATCCCAAAATATAAAAACTTAGATCACTATATTAATCATCAGTCAATTTCATTCCAATACATAGTAAGCTTAGATCACTATATGAATAAATCAGTCAATTAAGGTCAATTTCATACCAATACATAGAAGATCAGATGCTAATATCATCAACATCAGACCTAAATTAACCACAGAAAGAGCAAATCTAGGTCAAATACTGAAAATCAAAGAGCAAAACAAGGAAATTTCAATACCAGAAGCAGCAGTTCCGGCGACAGTAGCCTGCATATACCGATCCGGCAACTCTCCGGCAGCTCCAACAACTCCACCCTGAACCAACGCATCAGCAATTCCACAAATTCCAACCAAACCAGCAGTAACACCAAAACCAGCATACACTCCAACTCTCCCATCCACATAAAACACATCCATCAACGGCACCGTAACAAGCGCAACCACAAATAAAAACATTCCAACATTAATCCTCACAAAAGCACTAGTCTTATTAGCAAAAGCGACAATGAAGAGCAAACAAATCAATCCGACGATCATGTAAACAATGGCGAAGATACGATCTACCATGACATCCGGATAAAGGTAGGTGAAGTAATCGACGGCGGTGATGAATGCGTTCCATGGAAGGAGATAACCGGCACCGAGAGTAAAGTAGATTATGTAAGCTATGTGGAAAGTGTCTTTCGGGATTTTAGGGTTAGAAGGAGTTAACAGTGATGTCGATTCTGTATCGCCGCCGTTCACGGTGGTTGCACCCATCGCCGGTGATTTTTGGGTATTTTTTTTTCTGAGGATAATGATTTGTATTCACATGTAAATTACATTTATTTTCTTTTTTATTTTATAACTATCGTCTCCGGTCATGTATTCAATTTCATTATCTAATTTTGAGATATTTTAATTTCATAATTCTCAACTCGCTTTATTTAGGCATAACATATTTTAATGATGGTTATCTGTTGTACGGTGTTATATTGTTAATTTAAATAAAATATTTGTTTTGATTGTTATTCAAAATTAGATAGAATGTAATGTAATTTATATTATCAAGGATGTGATTTTAGATAGAAGTGAAGGTTAATAGGGATAGAGTGTTGCCTCGCCTTGTGAAGGTTTAGACTTATTAGTGTTAGTCGTAATACTAGTCGTACACGTATAATTCTTGTCACGTGTTATTTATTGTATTTCGGTTATCATTAGGGGTGTGTATCGGTCGGTTGATTTGGTTTTATGTATTATCGATTCAGTTTATCGGTTTTCGATTTTTAAATACGCTAAACCAATAATCAAATCAATAAGATATCATTTTATCAATTTTCGATTTATCGATTTTGGTCTTTAATGGTTCAGTTTTCGATTAAACCAATAAAAAAATGCTTATAAAATAAATATATGATTTAAGACAATAATGCAACTTTACAAATGCTCATAAAATAGAAACAATAATTACAAACATGAAAAGAACTATACAAGTGTAACACAAAGATAAATTAAGATGAATATTGTTCTTACTTTAAGTCACTGTGAAATGTGTATATTGAGATTAAATATTTACTTAGTATTAATGGGTTATTGGTTTTATTAAAAATCAATACCGAATTGATAATCCGATATATTTTTTTTATAAATCCATTAAAAACCCGATAATCCAATAAATCAATAACACTTTTTTCGGTTCGATTTATCGGTCGGTTCGATTTTTGCACACCCCTAGTTATCATACTATTTTCTTGTTGTTATTGTTTATTTCTTGTAGACTTTAAACTGCTTTTCTTATGAACCGCTCTGATTTTTTATTTATTGTTTCTTCTTCTTTTACTTGAATTCGATGCACTTGAATCGAGGGTCTTTCGGAAACAGCTTCACGAGATAGTGATAAGATTTACATACACTTTATGTATGTTGTTGTTGTATCGTACCGTTTAAACCCATTGTTACATAATGACAAAAGTCACATTTTGTGTATTGACTAAATGTTAGCTTAATATTGTTTTTTTCATTTTATCTTTATTTATAATTTAATAATCTTATTTTATCTTTTTGGTAAGTTTATCATTCAAATTATTGATATGTAATCTTATGTAACGACGAATAACGATATAAACTATTCAAATAAAATATTCATTTAAATAATATATTACTATACAATACAACACAATATAATATGAAACAATACGTAACAATTGTCACAACAGAGTGGTTATGCCCTTGCGTGTTGAACGTAAAATTTATTATTAGCACTTTTGTATACTTTTTAAAATATTCTCATGTTTAGTTAATTAATATTTTTTTTAAATTCAAAAATTAGGAAAATGTCTTTTTAATAGAGTAAGGAAATCAAGTGTTATAAGTAGTATTCTAACATGGATTTTCTCCTATGATATTTATCTAGATTATGTAGAAAGGTTTTCTCCTATAATATTTATCTAGATTATGTAGAATTTTTTTTAGAATATATAGATTGCTTATTTTTAAAAGTTCGAGAAAATAAATTTTAAAAGCACTTCTTTTACAAAAAATATTTTTTATAGCAAATATGTTTTTTTCACACACCTAATTAGTACTTATATTAAATTAAGAAATATATATCGTTTATATTTAATTATGATTCAATGACATGAATTTATACTTAATTTCAATCATCAAAATTAAATTATTTTATTTAATATAAAATGTGGTAGGTGTAAGTATTTATTTAATGTCCCATGTGAGGAATGAGTGAGAAAAAAGACATTCAAATAAAAAGGAGTTAAATATGTATTTAATTATTTAGCATAGTGGAGGGGATGAAGGCAATAATTAATTGAAAATATAGAAAGAAAAGTAACGGCACGACGTCGTTTTAGTGATGAGTTTTGAGTATTTTTTTACATTATAATTAAAAGAATATTAATTAAGAATTGTATTTGGTGTTAGAGCTAGGAAAGTGAGACTTCAAAGCAAAGTTTGATGATGTTGACTTATAAACTCCTTTTATTAAACACTTTCGATTCATATTTTGAAAGAAATAAAATTATGTATATGTTCATAAATATCAGTATGTAAATAAATTAATCATATTATATACACATTAACATTAATTAAAGCATGTGTAAAATTTTATGGCTTATTAAGATTAAAGTATATAATTAAAAAATATGACCTTTTAGTTTAACTTTTTCTTAGCTTAAAAAGATCTATTTAGATAATGAAAGAGTTAAATACCCCCCTCTCTCTCTATATATATAATCATAGTTACACGATAAAGTACATAAACTTTAGCATTAATAACAATATGAAGTTTGGTATTAACCAACATATTACAAATTTGTACACAAAAAATACATTTATATATGATAGTGGTTAGAATTAGGCCTTGAAGAAGTCCAAATATCCTATTAATCATCAATGTTTGAATATGATAATCTCTTCCAAGCAATCAAACTCTCAAATATTTGAGATTTCTGGTTTAACTTCACAACGGTTATAAATTCACATGTATGTCATACGAAACATATATTATAAAGTATTCATCTTTTCTTCTACTTGTATCCAATCTGATTTTCACTATTAATACTGCTTATACACTCGAATTAGTATAATTGTTTAATCTAAGTTAAAATTAATATCATTGTTCTTCAGTTCGATCAAAAACTCGTGGTATGATTTGATTTTTCTCTTTTTTATTTCAACTTATTCGGTTTCATAACTTTGGTTTGGTTCAATTTGTATAGAGAATTGTAATGTTTTTTTTGTCTTTAACAGATAAAAGATTAAAAATAAAATATGACAAAATATTAAAACAAAAAAAAAGTCTTTTGGAACTTTTAATTTCTAGGGAGTGTGAGTTAGAGTAAAGAAATATGTGGTTACGTATGAGTTTTTGAATTGGGCTATCATCAATTCTAAGATAAATATGAAAATCTGAAAAATTATGTAAATTAAATTTATCAAATTGAATCGAACTTTAATTACATTGAGGGAAAAAAAATTCAAAAAAATTAAAAATTCTAATTTAATTTCTCATCATCACAATATTTCCTATGAAATTCATCAATCGATGACATAAAAATGACACTATCAGCTATCTTATGATATCTTTTGATTTAATAAATAATTATGAAACTTAAACTAAAATATCATATCGAATATCAAAATACAAAAGTATTAAATATCCTATTTAAACTATCCATGTTCAATGTTTTCATACGGTCCATTTTGAATTTGAACTACAATTAATAGCTAGCATGATCTAAAAATTTGTAATAGAATCATAAGTATTATTTTTTTATTTTTAATTAAATATATTAAATCTGAATTTTATATGAAATTATCTGGGTTAAGAAACTCTTTACCCTTTCTGGTATGTATTTGAACTCAATTGAATTTTAATACAAATATCAAAAATTACGTGGGAACAAAAAAATAAAAATAATAGAAGGCATTGATTAGCATGTCTTTAATTAATAATTCATACGCAAACAATGATGATAAACTATCAAATAAACAAACAAATAAATAGTGGAAGATACTTGTCCTTTTGTCTTTATGCTTTTGAATTTTAAAACGACAATTATAAGGGTTAATAATTGAGTTTTAAGTTTAGTAAATAATAATAATAATAATAAATTTAGTGAAGTTTTATAGGTAAAGTTTTAAAAAATAGAATGTATTCATATTTTATTTTTATTTTATAAAGATAAGAAAAATTACTTTCGAAAGATTTTTGACCAAATATTGATGTATATATTTAATAATTTTTCAATATAAATGTACTATTTAAATAAATTCCATAGTTTTGAAGGAATTCGTAGTTGAGCTTTTATGATACTTTCGCATAAAAAATTTAAAAAATTATCGTGAATTTGAATTAAAAGTTTTTATCCAAAATTATATAATTTTACATTTCTGAATAAGTGACAAAAATTCATATTAGATTATTTATGTTTTATGATGTGAGAGTAAAAACATTCATTCACCATATTATTACTCATATATAGAAGAGTCTAGGAAGCAGCGGTTCGTCAACATACTTACTTCCTAGACAAGGGCAATTTGGTAAGTTACAATTTAATTCTACTTTGTACTTTGCTTTGATTGTTTGTACAATTTGCTTAGGAAGATGTGCATTTCATGATTTTTTCCTCCAATTCCCACTGTGTCCTTTTGGTAATGCATTTGATTGCAGTACTTTTTCACAGTCTTATTTGCCCCTGTTTTTGCATCTATATATGAGTAATTCACTGGTACACAATGGTAAATATACTGAAATTTGAGCCCTTTTTCAATGCCTAAAAGGCATAAAAGTGCTCATGTTAGGACTTACTGGACCCCACACGTCCCATCAGATGTAATGTTTAGTATTCACTGTTCATTGTAGTTATTGTAAGCTTTCTTTGTTGTTATGTTTGAAGAAAAATTATTATTTTCATGTAGAATAAAATTAATTAATAAAATTTAAGATATTTCACATTTCACTACTAAGACTAAAATTTAAATGATAATATGATTGTTCATTACTAATATTTAAAAATAATATAAAAATTTGATCGATCTATTAATGTCACATAAATTGGGACAGAAGAAATAACATGTATTATTTAAAATTCATATAAAAAGTACTATAAATTATAATAATTATCGAATTAAAATATTGAAAAATCATATAAAAAATTATTCACTCTCTAAATTCTATTTGTGCCACATAAATTAGGATAAAAGAAAAAACATATATTATTGACATTAAAAATACTATAAGTCACAATAATTAACAACTTAATTTTTTTTTAAAAAAATATACAATACTTGGCTGACTCTTCAAATTTCATTTGTGTCACATTGAGACATATAATTGGTGGCATGGCCTTATGTATCGAGACAAGGATAATTTGACTTAATTTTATCCTACTTTTTCTTTTTTAGCATGTTATATATTTGAAAAACACAATAATAATACTTTAAATCAGAATAATTAATAAATTAAAATATTTATAAGTTATATAAAAAAATCAACTGACTCTCAAACTTCTATAGTTGACACATAAAATGGGTTAGAGGAAATGACATATATTATTTGAAAATGATGTAAAAAGTATTATAAATCACAATAATCAACAACTTAAAAATTCAAAAGACATAAAAAATTTGGCTGACTCTCGAAATTACATCAATGCCACATAAATTGGGACATGAGAAATAACATATACTATTTAAAAATTACGTAAAAGGTACTACAAATTACAATAATTAACAATTTAAAATATTTAAAAGACATAAAAATGATTAATTTTTGAAATTCTACCCCTGCCGCATAAACTGAGACAACGAAATAATATATATTATTTCAAAATTGCGTAAAAAAATATAAATCACAATAATTAATAATTTAAAATATTTTTAAAAACCATATAAAATTTTGAATAACTTTTTAAGTTCCATATGTTCCACATAAATTAAAATAAAAAAATAATATATATTGGGCCCGGTGCTGGCACGGGTCCCGTATCTAGTTATAGAATGATGTGCTTCACATGGGCTTGCATGTGGCAATATAAAAATCTAATTAATAGTTGTAAAGTATTTGATCTGAACTTTCCTGTTTTCCCATTACCTCTACATATTTTATATATCCAATGTTTAAATTTTTTTATTCTATTTTGATTTAATACTTATCTTAAAAAACATGTTAGGTAGAAAGTTAAAATTAAAAAATATTATAAACAAACTGAAATAAAGAGAGTAATACAAATACATAATTCGACTAAAACTCTTAGATTTGGTTGAATTCATAATCGAAGCGCTAGTTCTATCCATAATATAAAGGTAGATCTAGCATGTGATATACGAGTTAACAGACATTTAATAATTTTTGTTCAAATTTTATATGTATTTTTAAATATTCTTTCAATATTATAATTACAATTTAAATTGTAAACCCAATTATTATCATACATGCGAAAATTCATAATTTTCAAATCTTAAATTTACTTTTAATCTAAATTAGTGGAACGCACGGGGTGTTATTTTATTATACGAGTATTGAATAATGGAGTTAATATTTTCACTAAATAAGTCACATATATATATATATATATATATATATATATGAAGAAGCAGAAGAGTGTTAACTATTTATTATATACACATAAAAAATAAATTTTAACCATGAAAAATAAGTATTATAATTTTTCTCCGAAAAAATTTGAGATGAACCCTTCAAACCTACCTGGCTCCGCCCTCCGATTACTATATGTTATCCTACCAAGGAATCTTTTCCCACTTGTAATATAAAAATAATACTATTATCTATAAAAGTCTCTTCCACCAAGTTTCTCCTTAGTTCTATTTTTTTTTTAAAATCTTTGAAGATGGATGGTTTTAGGAACAATCTCATCCAAAATATAATAAGAACTCGTAAGTTTTGATCGATTAATTTTTTTTAATGTTTATATATTATTATATGTTGATATATGTATTTTTTTTAATATTTAATTATTTACTTCTTTATATTTTAAAAACTTTTATATAAGAATTCGATTTTTTCGATCTACAGTTGTTATGGCTCCGGTGTATACTACAGCTGGTTATATTGCATACAGAACTGGACGATGGTACACTTCCTTTTTTCTCTGATTTTGCTTTGTAAATCGGTTATACTTGCAGTTTATCGAGGACATAATTTAGATTTTTAAAAAAATATTACTAGTTTTCTTTTATTACTTTTCTGATAACGTATTTTTTTATTTTACTGTCTTAAATTGACTTTCGGATATCTAATTTGCACTACTCTATTTGTTTTACATACCTGATTCTTGATATGTTTTTATATTTTGAGTCGATGATCTATCGAAAATAATCTTTCTGCCTTCTCAATACAGAGGTAAGACTGCGCACAAACACATTACCCTCCTCAGATTCACTTATCAGATTTATATTGAATATATTATTTTTGTTATTATATGATTAATTTGATCTTTATATAATTGTTATTTGTTCTATGGGTAAAATAATGATAAAGTGACCTTATATTCTGGAGTAGATTCAAAATTGCTCTTTAAAAGAAATTTTAGTCCTCTAAGTTTATTAATTAGTAGTAAATATTTTTAACAAACTCTATTATTAGATTTTATAAAAACTGTGATTTTCTTATTTTTTTAATATATAAGAAACACCAAAAAAAGGTCCCATCAAATCTTATTTTGTTGGTGCAATTTGTGTCATGGCAGGTTCTATAATCATGAGATGAGGAGGCTTGCTATAGTAAGGTACAATCCATCTAAAACTAATTATAAGTTATAATCATATAACTTCATAATTTTAATTTATTTTTTTTAACAAAAAAGACATATTCTTACTCCATATGAAAAGATTGTTTGTATCGTATAAAATAACTATATTAAGAATAATTCATTACTATCATTGTTGATTTATCGGACTAATGAATCTTTCCAATATTATGTTAGATTTACTGAGCTTGCAACCCTATCTTTCTCCTTTACTTCTAAACTATTAGATGACACAACGTAACTAATAGAGTTATTCCATTTAGGACGAGATAATATTTGAAACTTGAAAGTTTATATTGTCATGTAATTGCAATCACTTATTTATAAAAGGGACATGAAATTATGCGATTTGTTAATCCGACGGGTTAAAAATATCATGATGCCTTACTTACTATAATTTGCTCATTTGATAAATTGTAAGAATTAGAAAAGTTTTAAATATTTTTTGCGAATTGTGAGATTTTCATAATAAACAAGAAAAAAAATACAACATTTGAGATTCAAATTACATATCCAAACAAAATATCAACTTCAAATCAACCCTGATTACAAATCATGATTTGAAATCATAGCCAAAATAGGGGAAAAAATCAAGTAGGGAAGACTTCCTAGCCCTTTCCTTGATTAACTATTTTCAAACTTAACTTTCACTTTCTAGACTTAGTTCTTTCTTTCATAAAAATGATCATTTTACTCTAAACATGTTGAAATGGATAGAGTTTTAAAATGGATATTGACTCATTAGGAACAAGTCATTACAATCCTTTAGTGGACAATACACGGTGAAAACTTCAAAACAAATATCAAACATCGGGTGACTAAAAAATTTACTATGATAAAAGTTTAGATTTTAGAATAATTATATTGTGATAGCGCTTATAATTCATTTACAATGTTTTATTTGAGAATATATATATAGCATTTATATGCATTGCCTTGTATATTTGTTCTTACTTTGTTGTTATTTTTATAGTTCTAAAGAGGCACGACGATGGGGAGGACAAAAGGTTAATGATCAACCACCTAAGTCGCGCCCCTTTTGGGCCTGGTGATGGTTTGTTTTTAGCAATATAATGTAACGTATTTCGAGGTAGATTCAAGATTTGAATTATATGTACTGTTAAGTTCAAATATTTATCACAATCCATTTGATTTATAGGGTTTAAAATCTTACCATATGTGTTTCTCTTCTCATATAGTCATGTACGTCTCAATTATAATATTGTTGTTGGCTGAAATTATAGTCAACAACAATATGCATTTCCCTTCATTCATTACTTAATCACGATAAAATATACTGATTTAATGCGAACGTCAGATGCGAATAAATTTTTATAAAAAAAACTTGATTTTTCCTGAAAATCTTTTTTCATCTACATAGGAGAGGTGAAGTCCCAAAAAACTCAACTGGAAAAGCGAAACCACTTAAATGGAAGAATTGATTGTATTTTCTCATTGAATTCCACTATGCAATTACAATAACATTAACCCTAAATATATTATTTATTACCTAAAATCATGGTAAAATATATTAATATGATATAAACATCTGGTGCAGATAAATTTTTATCGAAAAAACTTTTCAACCACATAGAAAAGGTAAAATCTAAATACCCAACCAGGAGGAGCAGAAACCACTTAAATGGATAAATAAATTGTATTTCACCATAAAATTCCACTATACAATTACAATAAGATTAATCCTCTATATATTTTTTTAAAAAGACAACTTAATAAGGAAATTGTATTATAGGATTATACAATTACCATCTTGCTTAGTATCCTTTTTGCTAGTTGAATTCACTAGCTTTGTATTTGCCTCAATTTCAATATTTGCAATTGTAGCCACATTTTGTCCAATTGGAGTAGTTGATTCAACTATTATTGGTTCAACCCAAACCAAACTTTCCATATAAGATGTCACATATGGAACTCCAATTCCATTTGCCCAAATTCCAAAATCTTCAAATTCTTCATTTTCATGATCATATAAAAACACATTTTTATTTATATACACAATTGCCTCAGCATCATAATCCAACACTCTCAATGGTATTATTGGCCCGGACAACTCTTCATCCATCCTTGTCACGTATAACTTCGTCCACGATTCTTCTATTCCATATTCTTTCATTAACCATACCTCGATATTTAAAACACTATTATCCACCGATGAAGTCGATTTCGCACAAACCGATAGCGATCCATGCAACGAGCTTATACAATTTGCTTCCCGTTCGGTAGGATTTGGAAGCCAATATTCATGAAACACCTCGTTCGCTACGTCGAACGAAACGATCGGCAACCTCCTCGGTCTGATTTTTCCGTATTCGCGCTGCGTAAGCCAATGGATGCATCCGTTGAAGAAAACCGTGTCCCCTCGGACGTAATAATACTGTGAAGGAAAACAATCCCCGATTTTTTTCCAAGAATCCTGATTTAAACTGTACACCTCAACTTCTGACCATTGTTTCTTTTCGTTTTTTAATCTATCGTCAATGTAAGTAATTTTTATCATTTTGTGATCGCCACGACCATCGAAACCGAACCCATAATTCGGCGCGTGCCTTTGACGCTCTGGGGAAAACTTGGAATAGGGCAATACCCTATATTTCCTCATTGATGGATTCCATAAATTGATTTCTTTTTTACCATGTAAGAACTTAGTTAGGTAACAAATTAATCCGTTACATGAACCTACTAATTCATAGGTACATTGTTTCGTATTTGTTACGGGGAAGCCCGGGTGAATTAGCTCTTCAGCCGGGCTTCCCGCGTAACACCAGGATCGAAGACCCTCATTGGGATATAATTGGTACACGATTTGAAAAAGACGTAAATTGTTGCTAACGATTTCCATTTTCTTCCGATGTGTGTCGATGAAATTTGGATCGTTGATTAGAGAACGCCATGATTTACAAACGGATCGAAATCGAACGAGAGAACTTACAGGTAAATGCAATAAAATCTTGTTTATGATTTGATCCGTGTATAATGATTTCTTCATCTAAATTCGACACCTTCATAAAAGATTATTTGGTTCCTCCAGATTTAACGTCTCGATCAATTAATTTTTTTTTTCTTCACCGGATCGATAATAACAAATATGGTAGAAATTTTTTGGGGGAAAAAGAAGATTAGTTGGAATATTATGAAATTCACAAACTAAAAAAAGATTTGTGGGAAGAATATTGGTTTTGCTGAATTTTAGCTTTGTTTTGTTGAGTTTTAAGATAAGTTTTGAGCAAAATGTTTTTTGTTGATAATACTAACAATTATGTGAGGCTATGAAATTAATTTCTTGTTGTAAGACAAACGTAAGGGAGACAATAATTTCAACATGAAATTGGTTAATTCATAATTATACCAACAACAAAAAAAACTTTTGGAGGAAAGTGATCATTATTATTCGAAAAAGGTGCAAAGGAATAATATGATTTAAAGTGTTTATCTTTAATTCGGATTCGAGGATCGTTAAAAGAATCTTATGCGACGAGAATTTAAATTAATTAGGTCAGTAAGTTCCGGATATTCAAATGTTTATTTTTTAAGAGATCTTAATATTTCTATAATTTTATACATGCTATAAAAAAAAATCGCCCGCCTAGCCGTTCTAACCATATTTGAGATATTCAAATGTTTTTTTTTTAAGAGATCTTAATATTTCTATTCACGCTACAAAAAAATCGCCTGCCTAGCCGCTCTAATCATATTCCTTTATAGCCTTCACTGATACATAACAATAACAATAACAATAACATACCAATGTAATCCTAAAGTAAGGGTTTGAGGAAGATAGAGTGTTAGTATATCTTCTCATATCTCTCGTGGAGATAAAGAGATTGTTTTCAAAAAATTCTTAGCTCAAATTACGCATATCAAAGCAGTTAAAAAAAAAGAGTACAAAAATAAAAAGAACATTAACAAATAATAGAGGAAAACATTACAAAACATGCATAAAACATGGAATAGTGACAATAGTTTGATTATATACAATTCATACTGACTAAACTTCACATAAAAAAAATAATATTAATATTAAAAAATTAAATATTAGCCCACCACAAATGAAAATGAAGTGTGTAATGAAACAAAAGATTGGTTGGCCAACCAAATAAAATGGGATCCTATGTATGACTTTGACTTAATCCTCCCACAAAATTCTCCCTTTTTCAACTACTACCATCAACACCACCTTCCCAAAATGACAAAAAAAAATAAAAAATACTAACAATGAAATGGAAAAAACTACTAAAACCAAAAAAAAATTCCTTTGTTATGTAAAAGTTCTTTGAGGGAAAGGAAAAAAAAAAAGGTTTGGAATGAGAAATGGATACAACAAATCCATTGAAAGACCAACCTCATTCAATTCCCTTGAGGAGGTTATTGCTTTGGGCTTTGTATGCTCTTCTTCCTATAATTACTTTTTTTCACTTAATTGCCTATCCTTTTCCTCACTCACTTTCTCAATCTAAACATTCACTAGTCATCACCACAACATCTTCAACTCCATCAAAAGGTAAGGGTATTTTTGTACTTATATATGTTTTTCGGATTTATACATGCGATATCTGTTAGTTGAAAATATGTTTTAATCGTGTTAGCATTTCGTTTTTACGATAGATCATATGCTTGTATGAGCCATTTAAACTTTTAGAGATTTATACGTGTAAAAAATATAGAGGATGAATTTGAGATCCCAAGCTTTCTAGGAATCGTTTACCCTTTCAAAGATTTATACCTGTCGAAAATATAGAGAAATATAGAGAACTATTAGTACTTTTTATTGTATATTATAATATCAGTTTGAGATAAGTTCAAATATAGTAACATGATTAATGAGGATTCATGTAGTCGATCCTAACTTCTTTGGGATTGAGACATAGTTATTGTTGTATATACTGTGGTAGAGCTAAAGGGAGTCGAAAATGTTCAATTGAAATCCCTTCGTCGGAAAATTATACTGCATAAGAAAGGTAAAAACTTTTTTTTTGTTTATATATGAACTATTTAATCCTCTTGACATAAGAAAAGTTCTAGTATAATGATAAAAGGAGTTCAAAATTGCTTTAGGTCACAAGTCCAACTATTATTTTTTCGAATCCCTGTATGATTCTGGTTTCGCCACTATATCTATGTTTCCCATGTTTGCCTGCACTTTTATTGACAATGTTTTACATCAAAAGCCTCATCTTTTTTGTGCAGAAATAAGAAATGCTAGTGTAGAAATTTCATGTGACTATAGCAATGGCAATTGGATTCATGACAAATTAGGCCCTTTATACACAAAATGTGACACTATCAAAGAGGGCCAAAATTGTATAACACATGGTAGACCTGATAATGACTATCTTTATTGGAGATGGAAGCCAAATAATTGTCAACTTCCAAGATTTGATCCAAAAAAATTCCTTCAACTCTTCAAAAACAAGAATTTAGCATTTGTTGGTGATTCACTAGCTAGAAATCAATTGGAATCATTACTTTGTATGTTATCCACTTTTAGTCCTCATGACTTAGTTTTTAGTTATGGTGAGGAAAATAAGTTTAGAAAATGGCATTTTCCTTCACATAATGTGAATATATCAATATATTGGTCACCTTTTCTAGTTAAAGGGGTTGAAAAATCAGACAAGACATATTATAATACTTTGTTCTTGGACTTAGTTGATGAAAAATGGGCTAATGATTTAGGACAAATGGATTTGGTTGTGTTTTCAATTGGACATTGGTACTTACTTTCAGCAGTTTATTATTATGGTGACAAAGTACTAGGTTGTCATTCTTGTCCTGGTTTGAATTACACCGAGGTTGGATTTTATGATGTTTATGGTAAGGCATTTGAGACAACTTTTAAGACAATTATTGATAGGAGAAGTGGTGACAAAAACAAAAATGTTGAAACAACACTTGATGTGATTGTTACAACATTTTCACCAGCGCATTTTGAAGGTGAATGGGACAAGTATGGGGCATGTTCTAAGACAAAGCCTTATGATGCTAAGGAGAAGGAGAAACTTGAATGGAATGACGCGGAGATGAGGGAGACATCGATAAGACAAGTGGATATCGCGAAAAAGGAAGCTAGTCATGAGAAGAATGTGAGGTTTGAGGCTATGGATGTGACTAAGTTGGCTTATTTGAGACCAGATGGTCATCCTGGACCTTATATGCATCCTTCTCCATTTGCTAATGGGATTCAGGAACGCGTTCAGAACGATTGTGTTCATTGGTGTTTGCCAGGACCTATCGATACATGGAATGAGATTTTGATGCAAGTCATGAACAAGAAAATGGAAGGCTAAAAGTTTACTTTTACTAGGCAAACTATGTATGGTGATTTTTCTAGATTCTTGTCCATTGGGTGTTGTTTTTGTTCCCTTGGAGAGCCAAAGAAAGAAATTCAGATTTGTGCCACATAGGGTCCACAAAGGGAGAAACACACACTACCAGGAGTTTGTTTGTCCATTTCTCAGAGCTCAAACTCGAGACTTCTGGTTAAGAGCTGAGGGATCTCATCTCATTCATTCCACTACGTCCCTCGATGGTTCGTGTGATTCTTTTTTGTTGTTTGGACAGAATAATGTGAAAGAATAGAAGATTTAGATTTTGAAGGAATGTAGAAAACAGAGATTTGCTTTATGTATTATGATTTTCTTGCAATGGAGTCTCAAATTTGTAACTAATTCATGTCATTGTAACTATTAGTTGGTCACATTTTAATACGATGATGTTTAAGTTATACATTATATTATTGTTTGCTTTAAAGATTCTGAATATCATGCTGTGAAACAAGTAAGTTAAAATAAACTGCAACACAAGGGAGGAACTAGAAATCCGTCGGAAAATTATATTGTATATTCAAGAGCCAAACTATTATTTATGTATAAATAATACAAGTTGAATCTCCCTGACATCTTGGTGTTTTTCTTATTTGAATCCTCTTAGTGAAAATTTTTGACTCTGTTAGAACTCAACCTCTAATCTCGTCAAAAGTGAGATGGATCATTAAGCTTCTACTTTCTTTTTACCACAAATATTCAATCAAATAACTACTTTACCGTGAATTGAATAGTAAAAAGACTAAGTAATACTATCAACTGATCAAACGTACAACAATATTAGTTAGAAGCGTAGCACATCACCCCACTTAAGGCTAGATTATTTTCTAATATTGATGGAGCATTACTAGTCTATTCAAGCAATCATAGACTTGCTAAAACCAACCACAAATTTACATTCACATAATACTTTTAACTTCAAACAAAATTGAATAATTAAAATAAATAACAAATGACTTACATAATTCAATTTAAAACACAAACTTCAATATGAAACCTAAATAATTATATGCTCCATCTATTTTTAATATTTTTCAAATAACACAATAGATTATAACAAAATTAGAAAATATAGGTGAGCTTACCCCTCCACCCCACCCTTACACACCACATTCTTTTTATTTTAATTTTTAAAGTCATTATTAACAAACTTCAAGCAAAATCTTATCTGAAAAGTTGACCAACCTTCATACAAAAACGCTAGAAATTTGACATTGTAAGACCAAATTACAGACAAAAGTGTTAGAATTTTGGCATTATCTCACTAAACTTCACATAAAAATATATGAACTTTGCTTGCTTTCAACTTATGCGAAGTTAGACTTTCACAATTCAAACTTTAGATACGTATGTCTAAACTTCAGTCTCACACGTGTGAAAGTTCATGTAAAGTGGCTAAAATTGTAACTTTGTCTATGCCTTAAATACGTCCTAAAAGTGGTTATTTCTGCACTTCACCCCCTTTTCTTTCATAAAAGAGAAAATCCTCTTTTTTCTACAAACTCTTCGCATTTTGTTCTTCATTTGCGGTCCAAGATTTGGCGCAATTTCATCAACGAATTGAATGTATGTAATTTTCATTTCTGCATATATATATATTTGCTAAACATAATAATTTTGAATTAAATTACTCCATTTTTTGTTGATTTTTCCAAAATTAGGGTTCTAATTTTGGTGTAGTATTTGGATTTTTCTTCATTTTAATGTTAATTGAAGCTTCGATTCTTTGAACTATGCAGCGAAGATTCTTGATTTGTCTGGGAACACAATAGGAGAAAGTAATTTAGCTTTTTTTTACTCAAAGTTTGAATTTTTGAAGCAAAAGGAAGAAGAATTCAGTGTAACATTGTTGAGTGTAGTAGTTTTGAGCTGGAATTAAGGTATTTTACTTTTTTGTTCCATAATAAGTGGCTCCAAAGTAAATAATTTAGTAACTGTGACAGGCCTTCCATGGAGTTTAGTATAAGGAGCTGCCCTTTTTGTGTTCTTGCTTTGGTAATGTTTCTTTTGAATTGAGGGTCTATGGGAGACAACATCTGCCTCACAAATACTAGGACAGTGGAAAAATGTCTGTGTTCATCCTACCCTCCCCAGACTCACTTGTGGGATTACATGAGGTGTTTTGTTGTTGTTGTTGTTATGCTGCTCAACAATGGGGAGAGAAAGAATACTCCCTCTGTTTCAATTTGTTTGTGTGGTAATGACTTGAAACGGAGTTTAAGAAATTAATTTAGCTTTTTTACTCAAAGTTAGGGTTTTTGAGGCAAAAAAGAAGAAGAATCCAGTGTAACGTTCTCGAGTATCCAAGTTTCGAGCTGGAATTACGGTATTTTGCTTTTTGTTCCATAATAAGTGGCTCCAAAGTAAATAATTGACGATGGGGTTATAATAGAACGTTGTGATCGGCCCTTCCCTCGAGCTTTAGTGCACCGGGCTGCCCTTTTTGCATTCTTGATTTGATAACATTTCTTTTGAATGGAAGGTCTATGGGAAACTACGTCTCGACCCCACAAAGGTAGGGGTAAAGGGCAGGTCACAGACGGATTTCTCGGTTGTCAAAAAAAAAAAAAAAAAAGTTTGCCTACATCCTACCGTCCCTAGATTCACTTGTGGGATTACATTGGGTTTGTTGTTGTTGTTATGCTCAACAATGGGAAGAAAAGGAATACTCTTTCCATTTTAATTTGTTTTATCTGGTTTTGAGTTTGACACGGAGTTTAAAAAAATAAAGAGGACTTTTGAATCTCGTGGTCTTAAGCTAAAGATATGTAGATGTACCAAAAATGCCCTTTAATCTTGTGATTTTGAACATGTCATGTGGAAGGTTAGAATTAAGGAGTTGCTAAAAAATGAAAGAAGCATTCTTTTTGAAATGGACTAAAAGGGAAACTAAGATAAACAAATTGAAATGGAGGGAGTATATTGTCTGAAAATAGAGCAGAATATGGAGTTGTTATAGGTTGTGTTTGGTATGATGGAAGTCATTTTCCATAATAATTGATTTTTCTAGTGTCTGGTTACCAGAAAATGATTTTCTTCAAAAGGGGAAATGACTTCCCTGGTAAAAAGTATTTTCCGTACAACTAACTTAACTTTTAGCTTCATGTTTCTTGATCCAACTAACACTTGTTAACACATGTTTCGTGTTACAATATTTGGGGAAGTTATGTATATACATGCATGCATGGTTCAGTTGAGTTAAAAAATTAAAGAAAGCTTTTTTGTGTTTTCTTCCTTTTTAGTTTTACAGGAATGCGTCAAGTCTGAGGGAAGTCCCATGTAATGAATAGCTTTTATCATGCATGTTCTGTTGCAATATTGACAAGCACTACATATCTGCCTTGAAGAGTTCAATTTGCCGAATTTTGGTGCTATCTTGGAGGATGAGCTTTTGCACATGCTTGAATTAGAAAGTTGATTTTGACTTGTTTCTGGATAGAATTAGCATCTAACAAGTGTAGTGGTGATAGTTCTCTTTCACGCAAATTTGATCCTATTCCAATAATGAAGGAAGAGAGAGATGGTTTCTTTGTTGTTAAGAAAGGAGATATTGTTGGAGTCTACAGAAACTTGGGTGACTGCCAGACTCAAGTCGGATCCTCGGTAACTATTGGAGTAATTTTAATCTGCATTTATATTATATAATGTGTGTATGTACACATATATATATGTGTGTATATATATACAAAGCTAGATATATGTATGTATGTTTGTATATTGATATGGTGTCAACTGTGACTTTTCTCACTTTTTCCCCTTGGTGGCTTGAACTCCCAATCTATTGGTTGGCATTGGAGTGCTCTTGCCACTGGATTCACTTGTCAACTTGTATATATATAGGCGAATGCTACACCGCATTTATGTTATCTGTTCTTTTCCTCGTGAATTTATGCAGATATAGTTGCACCGCAAGAACTGCATAAAAAAAGACTGACCATATTTATTTGCTACAGCTTCATTTACATAGGTCGACAGGAAGCTGGTGCATAATTTCTCTGCAGATTTCAGCATTTCCTTGATGCTTTCCTTGTATGAATAAAATTATTTTTCAAAGGGAATAATATTTGTTACAGCTTCAATGATGAAGTTATAGTAGTGTAGGAATTTCTCTTACAGAATAGGGGTGGTAAAGGCAGTTCTATTATCTATGTCCATCAATGGTTATATACCAATGTGCATGAAATGGAAAATATATCAAACTTGCAGTGCGTTAATCGGTTCGCCCCGCCCCTTGCTTTGACAGATATGTGATCCTCCGGTTAGTGTGTATAAAGGCTACTCCATGCCAAAGGACACAGAGGAATATCTTCTATCTTGTGGGCTTAAAAATGCACTTTATTCTATCAGATCTGCAGATCTGACCGAAGATCTCTTTGGGGCTCTAGTACCATGCCCTTTTCAGGTAAGACATTGTACTAAATTGTGTGCAAAAATTGTCTGTTTGTCTTTTATAATTGAAGTATGTCATCTCAGAACTTTTTGGCTAATCCTTGTCTGGGTTGAGCTCGTCGCACCGGGCTTGCCTAGTGCGGGTTACCTCTCTTGTGTGGTTTGCGAGCTATTGCATAGGAGCGGGGGTTTTACCCTGTGCGCACCCAAAGGGTAGCGGCTGCGGGTTTCCCTTGTCATAAAAAAAATAAAAAAAAATAAAAAAGGATAGAGTTAAAATTTGTCTTTCTGATCTAAATTTTTGACTTATAGATCATGTTGTGAGTGTGATGCAAGACTAATTTGAACATGTGGGTTCCTTTCTAGAACTACTTGATTACTAATAACTCTCCCTTCCACTTATTATACAGTTCACACTACCCAAGAAAGAATCCTAAACTAGAGGTAAAACCAAAAGTGAATTGATAGAATTCGGATGTATTGATTACAATTCATCTTTGGAAGTAAAGCCATGATATCCCTGTCTGATTTTGTTGCATAAAGAAAAAGGCTAAAGTTGAGCGCTTGATGTCATTAGCAGAATTCGCGGAGTCCTGCCATGGTGTTTGCTTTGGGAGAATACTTTTAACTTTAAAACTCTACTTCTGCCTTTATGATATAGAAGGGATGAAGACTTATTACCTCAGTCCTCACAGATCCCTTATTAAGGAAAAGATGGGACAGATACCACATAGCTGTTCTTCTACATATCAATATTATCAAAGATGATCTCTAAATGCAGCTGATTCAGTTATTTATTTTGTACTAAATTAAGTTAAATTTCCTACTTCCTTATTGATGTGAATACTCCTGTTATCAGTAGTACTTGTAAAAATTGCTGAAAGATGCTTACGTCTCATCTTATGAACCAGTCATTGTCATACAATTTTATCAGCACTAAATTTTTGCAGCACCAATCTTCTTCCAAAGGTGGAGCGTCTGAGCATACGCCGAAGAAGAGGTCTCAGGAAGCAATGTGGTCAGAATATGCGGTAAGTTACGGCTATATTAGGTTATTGTGTAAGTCGGTCAGCGTTTACAGCAGTTGCTTTCGAAGTATATCTCGTTTCTTGTTCTACAGTGAGAGCTAACTTAATGTGCTACAGTTTTTGGTTATCCGACGAAGTGAGTACGTTCTTCTATTTTCACCTCTCTGGATATAGAAGCATGATTACAACAGTAGGGGATTGTTTGTTGAATTTTCCTTAAGATGCCATAATAAATGGTCTTACAACTTACACAAGAAAGTAGCTTGTTCAGCTGGAAGGCATTTTCCTTTCCTAAAGTAGATCTACTTGGAATTTGAAGACTGGATACTAATCCACTGTGAGCGAACAATCAGTATTTTCTATTATGTCTGGGTAGCCCTTTTTGAAGAAAATGATTATGTAAGGAGGTTGCAAGTCTCCAATACGGTTGGTACCTGTTAATGAGCCAAATTAATTTAAACGGAATACAAATAGCTTGTTAATAGGTTTCCCACAGCTGTTTTAATAATATCTCGGTATAGCAGTAGCAAGTAGGTGTTGTTGACAAGTCTCCGCAGCTATTGTAGTTGTGTATAAATAAAACTAAAACTAAAAATAGGTCAGAGTGGGCCATTAATTAGAACAGTACTGAGTAGATTGTCGACATGTTTCCGTAGCTTTGTGCTTTTCATTGGCTCTAAATGATACCTTATGGATCTTTGGGGCTTAGGCTGTTAATAGATCATGCTGGCTGCTTACAAAATATTGAAAATATTAGTATTTCAATAAAATAAAAATAGGTCATGCTGGGTGGCTTATAGGAAAAGTAGCTCGCCAGCAAGTTTTTGCAGCTGTTGTTATCTTTGCTTTTTTCTATTTCTTAATGAACTCATGTAAGGTATTGAACTTTATAAGATTGAACTTCATAACAAAGGATTATATAGTTCTGAGAATTTATTCAAGGAGCCACCTCCTCGTAAATGTAGCTAGAGATCTGAAAATACGATTTCTAGTAAAAGGCGTCTTTCCCTGTTACAGATTGCAATAAGTTTTCTGATAAAGAAGATTCCAATAAGTTATTGTGATTAGAAAGAAACATTTATAATGTGGAAGGAACAGTAAGCAATAGATATCAGTATCCTTCCTGTTTAGAATTTTTTTCTCTCACCGAAAATTGACAAATAACATATTTGTCATCTAGTTTATTACATGTGACCTGTGTATCAAGTATTTTCATTAGATGACGGGATGATCCCAGTTTACCACGTCTGTGTTTTGATAATGCAGAAAGAATGGTGGAAATGGAAAAAGAAAAAATGTGTCTGACTTGAACTTTCCCCCAATTGACTAACAGTTTCAAGGGCACTCTCAAATATGGATAAAAAGTTTCCTAGTACTAGTCTGATGTTGGTAATAAAGATAATTAAGAGCTATAATCTTCAACTTCTGCGACTGCAGGCTAGGCTTAATAACTAGATGGGAAACCTTTTTTTCCAAACCGTTGCATGGGATGACTTTTCGGGAGTGCTGAGTAGTTTAGATAAACTAGATAGATAACCTTTATCTTTCTTTGATGGAGCTGAGGTCTGGATAATTAGCTTGGTAATTAGTGTGCTTGCCTTAGCTCTGACGAAAGACTTCCTGTTTCCTGCAAAGTTTGCATTGAGCATTAAAGGGGAACTATTACCACCTATTGGTTGATCGAAGACATATTTAGGTCACTTAAATGTTACAATTTGATGAGTTCTGACATCTTTTTGTGCGCAAAGTATGTAAAGTTGCAATTGTCAAACCATGTTATTTGCAATATTTTGTTGCTGTGCTGCATTCTTCTACCTGGCTCTTGGAGAGGTATATAATGTAAATTTTGGCTCAAAGTAGTACTGAATACTTACACTTATGAAAAAAGAGTTGCAAAATGATATACTAGTTTCTTGTGTTCACACCTATACAATCTATTAGGCTTGCCACACTTTGGAATCTATCTCGTTCATTGACTTGTTTTTTTGCAGGATGCTGTTGGATCAGCTGTTACTTCAAATGATTCCCTAAGAAAGCATATCAAGTTAGAATCTCCTAAGGGTGACCAGCAAGCTCTATCATCTGGTGTGAGTGGCTGTTAAAACGATGGCTTCTTATTAAAAAAACATAAATGATTTCAGTATATCTGGTTAAAAAATAATTGTCTTTATACTTTGTGGGAAGCCGGCAAAGCTAATCAATCTTAATTTAGCGAATCTATGATGAACTTACGGCAACTATCGGGTTGAGTTCTTTTAAATTCTCTTGAAGGCTTATGCTGTTGGATTGAAGGAAGCTGATCGTGGTTATCCTCAGCAGCGGTCTTGTACTCTTGAATTTGATGGTACTTCAAAAGGAAACCCAGGACAAGCTGGTGCAGGAGCTGTAGTACGAGCTGACGACGGAAGTTTGGTAATAATTACTATTTTGGGTTTGTATTTCCTTTTCCTTGTTCTTTGCTGCACCTATATTACAACTTATGCAATTAATAGATCTGTAGGCTGCGTGAAGGTTTAGGAATAGCAACAACCAGTGTTGCTGAATATCGAGGCTTTATCTTGGGTTTGAAATATGCACATAGCAAAGGGTTTACAAGTATTCGTGCTCAGGGTGACTCCAAACTTGTTTGTATGCAGGTCCGTTTCCCATATTATTTGTTTGTTCTTCTATTTTTTTTTAATTTCTTGATATCACACTTCTCCTTTATGTCTCCGCACAATCAAAGTTGTACCTGGAGTTGTACTTCTAGCAAAGTTTTACTTGTTCTTTTCACCTTCAGCTAGATGAATAGGATCGTTATTTGCATATTTTTAAGGTCAAGGAGGTCTAACAATATTTTCAAGTCGTGAACCCATTTCTCAAGTCCCTTCGACATAGTTTCTTTGTTCTATAGGATAAAACTTTTTTGTAATGTACAGGACCTTTCTAGGATAAGGTAGTAACAAACTAAAAATTAACTTTGTTTTAAAAGGTAACACTCTTATTATCTTTAAGCCACAACGACGGTGCCCGTAGATATATTTACATATCACAAGAGCAAAGTATATCCTCATTCTTTCAAGGAATCTATTGTGTCTAACGGTGAATCCAAATCATCGGGAATTCTTCTTTACACCAAAAACGAAGTGAACAGTTTTTCTTCATTTTCTGAATAGGGCTGTTTTGTAGGAGTAACAGTTAATTTGCAATCCAACTAAAGTTTCTCGGCTGAAAGAGAATGTAAGTTTGGTAAGTTTAATAATGGGTAAATCAGTTGTCACTTGTCCCCGTCATCAGTGTTCAGTTTGACCTAGTTCAAGACTGCTTGGTTTGAGTATTTCATGGCAATGGGGAATCTTAACAAATGTTCCTAGACAAGTAATTGCTGCATGCTTTAGTGACAATGTCAAAAAAAAAAAGTTAGAGGGCAGCAAATAGTTCTTGTCCGTGCAAGAAGATTTTCTTGGTTGGAAATATAATCAGCATACATTTGGTCGCTCAATGAACTCAGTAGTGTCTTTGACTAGCTTAGTTATAACTCCGAGATGCTTTATTATAGCTTCTAAAGTTGGTCTCATGAGTCATGACATTACTTACCTGTTCCAAAGAAATTGGTCTCATGTCAAGTTGTTTGAGCTTATTTTATGTTGGTTTCTTATTTTCTTTTTTTCTGTATCTGCTTGATTTTGATTCATTGAAGTGTATCCTTCCTAACAGATCCAGGGTCTATGGAAAGTTAAAAATCAAAACATCTCTACACTATTTCAGCAGGCTAAACAACTGAAGGATAGGTTTCTTTCTTTCCGCATCATTCATGTTCTTCGGGTAATTTAATAGATCTCCTCTACACATGTGCTCTTGGTTCATATGCTCGTCTCACTTTATTAATCAAACTTAGTAGGCATTTGGACATGCTATTTGGAATCATGATTTCAAATCAGCATTTGGACATGTGATTTAGAATCATGATTTCAAATCATGTCCAAAAGAGGCCTCTGGTCTGTAATAGCACCAAAACTGAATTAGAGTTAGAGCCCTCATCATGGTTCTCTCAGTTACCTAGTTCTTACCTTGCTGATTTTCGGAGATGTAAAAGTTTTCCAACTCTTGTTTTCATAGGAATCAAACTGTGACGCGGATCAGCAGGCGAACTTGGCTATTGAACTTCCTGGTTAGAGTTGAATTTTTGTTCCAAAGCTTGGGGTTTGGTCATATTTGAGTTTTCATCAATGTTTTATCCAACTTCCATCTCTTACTGCAGATGGTCATGTCCAGGAGGAAATAGAGAAATGACAAAGGGGCTGTAGACGACGACAACTCTTAACGTGATGCTAACAAAGATCTCGACGTGCTTACCACCAAGGTCTAGAGCTTTGCAGCATCCCGTTTTGCCTGTAAGTCAGTGGATAGCACCAGATGTTTTACCTGAAACTCGATGACCGATGGGGGAACTGATTGATGCTAATCGTATCGAGCTATGACACGATAATTTATTTAACTTGTATTAGTATCGCAACGTAACAGCAAATTTCATAGTTTGAGAAAATCAAGAAAAGAATGTTAACTGATTGTAGTAATTTTAAGTACAATAAGTATTGTTACTATATTTATTGTCTAGAAGCGGCTAGAAGTAGACAGTTATTCGTAGCTGAGAGTATTTCTGGAAATTCAATACTCTCTCCATTTCAATTTTTTGTTTTTAGTCTGTTATATATTTGAAAATTACGTAAAAAGTATTATAATAATTAACGACTTAAAATATTTAGTAAACATAGTAATCTCTGGATTTTGTCTCAAGTTCAAAGGAAGTATCTTTTTTTTTATCTTAGAGGCATGTTCGTTCGTCTTCTTCTAAGCAAAAAAATTCTCACAAGGTAAGTAACTACACAAACAGATAAATATATTAAAAATGATTGGTACGTGTTGTTTTATTATGTATTATATTGAGTTATATTCTATTGTATTGAACTATATTATTTTATTGATTACATAGTTTAGATAAATTATATCTTCCTTATATATTGTCAAAATCATAGAGTTGATCGTTACATAAATGAGATTTTTTTAGTTGTTATTTAATACAACAACAATACAGTGTAGTTACACGCAGTGGGATCTGGAGAAGTTAGTATATACGTAGATCTTATCTTTACTTAAAATGTCATGTAGAGAGGTTGTTTCCAATAGATTCCCAGACCTCGGCTCAAGACAAAGACAGACTAGAAAAGACATAATGAAAGTACAATAGATAATAGATGGAAAAAAAAACAACATAAAGTAACAAAATAATACTACAAACAAACTACACGGAACAATAGATAGTAAGAACAAGAACATCCAAGAGCAATCCTACGAGTACTAGTAAGGGCACAAAACAAAACACTCCTACCTACTAGTAACGACACACTCTTACGTACAAATCTTGTACCATAATTCGTGTCCTCCACTCCTTTTTATCTAAGGCCATGTCCTTGTTAAGCTGCAAGTCTGCAACTGTGTCATGTCTTGTTTAATTACCTCTCCCCAATATTTCTTTGGTCTATCTCTATCTATCCTAAATCCATCATATATAACCAACCTCCACACCTCCCTTTTTATTTTTTAAGGACGAAATTAAAGTTTTAAGTTCAACACATGAGTTAAAGTCCAACCATTTTTATCAAACTTTAATCATATAATTTTTATACGACTTCAACTACTATTTCTGATAGAAGCTCGCATATGATTGAAAATTATGCAAAAACTACTCAAGTCATACCGAAGTCCCAACTATTTTTGTCTGAACTTCAAGTAAAAATGAACGGAGGCGTATTCCGACCCGAATCCATACTGGACCCGTCAACACGTCGGGTAACACTTACCGGTTGTTACAATACTTATCACATATATATATCGGGTGGCGTACGTATTCATCATTTCTTCTAATTTGCATAGTTGCAATGAACTGTGTCACTGTTCCCAAGGCGAACTGGCGCTGCTCGCCGGCGGTTTCCTTCTACTCCGATTCCACTAAGTTCTACAATCGCAGCAGTATACGCTTCTGTGCCGGAAATCGGAACTCCAGCAGAATCAGATGCAATTTGAAAGATACCGGCAGCAGCAGTAGAAGCAACAATCAACCGGAAACAAGTACCGGAATCCAGATATATAGAGATATTGAGAGGTCTGTTTCCCTAATTGTTTAGTTCCTATCAGTATTTGCAGTAATTTCCTGCTATTTCCTTTCCCCGAACTTAAGCCAATCCGACTTTGTGAAATTAAGTGGTTTGATTGAACGTTCTGCTTTTTCTTTGATTCTGCTTGGTGTAATTTATCTTCTATCGAGCAAAATTAACATGTTCAATTCCGAACAAGATAGAAACACTAGGTGATTCCTTTCCGTCTGTTGTAGCCTTGGTAGACATAGTTATCTGCTACCTGTTGCTGGTGGAAGGTATCCTTTGGTATTAGTTGAGGTGTGTGCAAGCTGGACGGGACATTATGGCTATCAAAAAAAGAAAAAAAATTAACATGCTAAGTACCCCACAGTTCCACTTTATGTGACATGATTCAGGGGTGTGAATTGGACATAAAATATTCTAACTGGTTTGAAATAAGATCTACATATTTAGAAACAACAGAAAGAGTAGTTGACTAAAAGTTAACTTTTCGAAGTATTTGAAAAATTGTGGTCAAAGAAGGTGGGACAGAGGCAGTATTTGTAGTTAAATGGAACGAGTTGCTATACCCAAAGACTGCATGCTCTTTTTTATCAAATGAACCATATAACGATGACAAACTTCTCAACAGGATAAAAAGAAGGTCGATAAATATAGTCTGCGACATATTCTTCCTCTTCCATCTCTCTGTCCCTAATAAGCAGCCCAAATACATTATAATTGATCTGTGCAAAGTGAGCTCAACAGCTTAGAGATTAGTCATAGTTTCCTCCTTGTGCCTAAGATAATTGCGCAATAGGACTAAAAGCATTGGCAGAAAAAAACCCAGGACAACCCCCATAAACTGCCTTTCTGAAGCAAGAATAACGGTTAGAGGTAAGAATCAGAACAAGAAAGAAGACAAAAAAAAGGAATCGTACATGCCAAAGTTGGCATTTCAAGGAAAGGCGACATTTTGAATATAATCTCACTCTTAATGAACCTTATGTCTTATACATGTTGACTTACTATCAAGGCTCTTAACCTTTTTATGGATCAGTTGTGTCTGTTATTATCTGTTTGTTCCATAAAATAAAATAAAAAATACTTTTACATTTACAGTGGTTGTGGCCCTATTGCATGAAAAATAAATTGAGAGCTGTGCTACAATTATGTTAGCTGTTGTTAGCAACTATATCTTGTATGTGTATGCACAAATTGATGGACGCATGCACTTGGATATGTATATACTTGGAATCTTGGTGATGAATGTGGGAAGCTGTTGAACTTACTTTTTTAGCTAATCAGAAGATGAAAATTCATTGGTATGAGTTGTTGTATTTTTCTAACCTAATCTATCCATAATGTCAATTATACACGGGCATATATGATTGTGAATTTGGAGTTCTAATCAGATGATTAGGATTCTTGACTTAGTGTAGTCAGTTAAACAGTGTCTTTTTTTGCTCATCAAACCTAAAAAGTAACTACTGATCATGTTTATTCACAGATTACTCACAGAGACAGTGAAGCAATCTCAAGACTGGGGAAGTTCACAGGACTGGGATGAAATCGAGGTTACTAAAGGAATTCCCTAAAAATATGCTTTAGTTTCAGAAGAATTGAATCAAGAAAATTCTTTCCTTTGTGTAAATTTACAAGTGCATATTGATATGCAACTTGCTTCCTTTATCTCTTTCCCTAATTTTGCGTTACTTAAACCATTTTTTGGTTGTAACCTTTAAACAACTTTTCATCTTCCAAATAAGCTTAAAGACAAAAAAAAACTATCTAGTTTGAGAGGGCACAAAATTACTGTTAGGTTTGAAGGAATCGGTCATGATGCAACTTGCTTCGTAAGCATAATGTTGGATCAACATATGTTATGTCATTATAATGTGTGTCTGGAATGGACGTTTATATGATACAATCTCAACTGTGACATGACAGTTAATTAGACAGTAGGTTGCTTATGAAGGAGAACAAGGAGGGTGGCCCACATATCCATGTTCTATATACATGTTGGAATACTTTGATGAATTATAAATGAAATAAACTCACTGTGCTATTCCAGGGAGCATGGGTATTGCAACCAAAAACCTCAAAGCCGAAGTTAGTCGTACATTTTGTTGGAGGTGTTTTTGTTGGGGCTGCTCCGCAGCTTTCTTACCGCCTGTTCCTTGAGCGGCTCAGACAAAAGTGAGTTGTTTGATCTTGATGCTAGAGTCCATCTTATTCTATCTATGTTAATTATGTGCTTATTATTTGAAAGCAGCATCACTTCTTTATGATATTTGTGATATATATGCACCTTGGAATCATTCTGATTTATAGTTAGTTTTTCTCTCTTTTTCGCATTACTGATAAGCAGGATAGGAAAAGTAAAAGACTTAATTAATCACTGCACCAATGGGGTGACAGTACTATAAATCTCTTCCATTCTCTCTTTCGTTGTATTTAAAGCTTGAAGGTTGACCTCTCAGATTTTCAGTAAGTAAGAGCAGTGGTCCTCTTTCTGAATAGTATCTTGCTAGATGTATTCAGTAACGATCATTCACTTTCTCATAGAAGTGTACCGAACTTTATCCCGTGCTTTACCAACTGAAGGCATGTTTTACTTCAGTAGTTGGTTAAAGAGATTTCCAACTGTTTAATCAGACTTGTGCATAAAATAGCTGTTTAATCATACTTACGAAGCGAAGATATTTGTGCTACTTGTCGTATTAGCCTACCTGATGTCCATTCCAGCAGTGTCATTTTATAGCTCATGTCGGCCCATGTTGTAAGTTAAGTGGTCATGTTTTACTTTAGTAGTTTGGTAAAGGGATTTCCAACTGTTTAATCAAACTTTAAGAAGCAAAGAGTCTTATGCTATTAGTTGTACTAGGTAAATTACCCGTGCTTCGCACGGGATTGAACTATTTTATTAAGTTTACATATAATAATTCGGTAATATTCGTATTTTCTGATACATACACTACATTGTCAAGAACATTTTATCTTAAGGCAAAGCATTCCTCCGAAATCTTAAAGTGCTATATTTTTTAAATTTTCATTTTTGTTATACAAAAATTATGAGTCATAGAGAGATTTTAAGTGTAAGAAAGAAGTCTAAAAAACTTTTCATGGAAATAGTTGGTCAGAAATAACGAATTTTGTAAATGCCAAGAAGTTATAAAGACCAACATCAGACGTTAGAGAAGAGACCAAAAAGCCTCGAACAACAACACTCCCTAGTAAAGTGGAACATCACATCCATACAAGAACATAATTAACTAAATTCAAATGGAAGACCTTCGGCTCCTTTCTTATGGAACTCCATCAATCTTTTTTTTATTATAGTATGTCGTATCATGTATATGTTTAAAATAATCCTAAAATTGTTAGTATCATAAAGGTTTTTCCTCATTGTCTCATAATAGTCATTGTTATTGCTTAGGTTTCATATCACCGGCCCCAACTTATTTGGAATTGAACCATAGTTATTGTTATGGTTATAAACTTATAGTATGCAGTTACAAAGAATTAATGCAATGATCAACCAAAAAGCAGGTGTCATCTAAATGGAACTGTTCACAACTGGATATTCTAAACCAAAATTTTGATACTTAACATATTAAAATCTTTCAGCTTAATTTTGTGAGCACTTGAACTCACAAGTATCCACAAATAATAATAAAGACGACCTTACTTTCCTAACAATCAAGAAGAAAAAGACATGTTGCTTAACATATTTTTTAAAAAGATAATCTGTCGGGCTGTATCCAAGTTTATAGTTCACAAATTTAATTAAAAGAAGCCAAAAGAAAGAGTTATCACTACAGCAAAAATGATTTTTAACGGCAATTTATAGCTTAATTGCCACTAAATATGTATTTTGAGAGGCAATTAGTACTCTCTATAAATGTCCCTAAAGTCTATAGCAACATTGAATCTAATAACAATTAATTAATGTCGGTAAAGGCTCTAGCACTCTTCTTAATGTACATATTTATTGCCGATAAAAATTATTTTTATGATAGTGTATTTTGGGCATTTGTTAGTTTCACTAAAACTTGATCTCTTATTATGCTCAAAAAGAAGAGAGGATGAAATATGGCAAATTACTCAACTTGCGATAAAAGAAGTGGAGTAATTGTCTCGATACTAATATTCTAGGAAGAGTGCAATGGCATTCTAAATGTTTGTACCTAATATAAAACAATCAAAATAATATACTAATTATGGCAAGCAAGAGAGTAATATGTTTGGTTCTTTTTACAAACTTCACCATTGGTTCCGTATTAGTTAGCACATATTTGTTGTTGTGTGCTATCAAATTTAGCACAGCCACAAGCAATTTTTTGAAAAAGTGTATGACGAAACCTATAGAAATGGACAAAAGAGAAGATCAATTTTCAATCATCCTTGTTGGAATTTTTAACAGAATTCAAATAAAGTCACCAAAATAGCAAAAAAGAAATCGCAATAGTTACATGAATCGCTATGACTTACCGTAAAAGATTAAGCTTCATGAAATAGGAGGAAGAAAACTTTGAGGATTGAAACACACTTCATAAGAAGCTTAATTAATGTATTTGAATTCGACTCCCCTATAGCGGAAAAAAACCTACAAATAATAGTGGCAGAAATAGAAGTTTTGTTTACTAAAGAACCAAATGTAATGAATTAACCATTACAACAGTGTTATGTGTTGTGGACTGAGAGGTGCAAGAGTAGTAATGTCGCATTGCAATTGAAATCAATTTTCTTTGTTTATTCTTTCTTCTTTTGGTGCTTTGAAATTAAGTGTTGGGTTTTAAAATGTGTGAATGAAAAATGAAGAGTTGTGACTTTTGTGAAGAGTTGTGACTTTTGTGAAAAGTTGCGACTTTTATGAAAAGTTGTGACTTTTTCGTAAAGTTGTGACTTTTCTAAAGAGTTGTGACTTTTCCATAGGTTGTGACTTTTCTGTAAGATTGTGACTTTTCTAAAGAGTTGTGACTTTTCCGTAAGGTTGTGACTTTTAAAGAAGGGCAGTTTTGGAAATAAATAAATAAAAAGAGAATCCTTGTTTCTGGTGGCACCATGTCACCTGGTCGAGGGTTCTCTTTTATATATATATATATGATATATGATATATGATATATGATTAGACTACCTGATGCCTATTCCTGCAGTATGATTTTATAAACTAGTATGCTGATATCTGATGATGGTAGCTATAATCCTTGTCCTGTTCTTGTCTCATCTGTTAAGTGGGGGGTAAATATAGTGCTTAGTCTTATTAACATTGTGAGACAGGGATATGTTGGTGTTGCTACAACTTACTTTTATTACATTCTGAGACAGGGATGTCTTGGTGATTGCTACACCTTATGCTAGTGGATTTGACCATTTCTACATTGCAGATGAAGTGCAGTTTAAGTTTGATAGGTGCCTTAGATTTCTCCAAGAAAGAGTGAGTTTCAGCTTTTACCTAAGATGAGACTGTTTTATCATGCTTTGTTTCTTATGAATGTCCATTGGTGACATAGGTGCAAGACCTTCCTGTATTTGGCATTGGGCACTCTTTAGGATCTGTAATTCACCTTTTGATTGGTAAGTTACTGTATCTCAGCAATATTTTTACATAGGGGTAAATTTGGTCAACTTGGTCCACACCGTTTGATGCTTTGATGAGCAGGAGCTAGGTATGCTGTGAAAAGAAACGGGAATGTATTGATGGCTTTCAACAACAAGGTACGTTATGGATTTATTTTCAGCTTTATCCTGAACTCGTACAACTTTAAAATCAGTTTTAGGGATGCAAAGACAGATACAAATGGAACTGATGCAGACAGGCTTTATTTCCCATTTTTTGCTTTCATTTGTCTATCTTTTTTTCTTTTTTCTTTTCTCATTACATTTTTTGGTTGGTGGGATAGGGTAGGGTCTGCAAGCAACTGTATCAAATTAGATTCAGCTTCATAAGCTCAGGGTGGTCAAGTTGCTGCATGCTCATGGGTGATATGGGATCATTGTATGTCTTTCCAGAATTGCAGGAACAATCTGGACCAGTCTGAATTAATTTTCTTCCGTGAAACCTTTTATATTAATTTCTAGCCTTAAGACTAAACCTAGGTATAGTATCTTAAAATGTGTGACTTGTCCTCAACCCTGTTACAATTCTAGTTTCATCCTGCCTGAGCGAAATGAGGCTTCTTTAGAGTTTGTTATGCTTTAGTTACTTGAGTGGCAGAGTTAGAAGTTTATGTTGAATCTGCTTTTTGTCAGCTTATCATATAAAGGGGAAATATTTTGCACTCTCTCATGTTTGAATGGTGGAAACGTGTCCTTAGTTTGAACTTCTAAATTCCAAGTCTTATACAACAACATCTATGCCTTAGTCTCAAATAAGTTGGGGTCATCTATATGAATCCTCACTGAGTGAGTGTGTTCCCCATTTAAATTCTAAAACTTGTAGGAAAAGGAAAATAGATAACTTTGATGGACCTAGCTATGAAAATATTGTGAATTGGTTGAATCAAAGTTACTGCTTTTATTGAGTTTCATTTGTGGAGAACCATATTTTGGTGTAGGTTCTGTTTTTTTTTTTGGAACTCTTTAACGAGTTTCCTGTTACTTTATTTTCCCAGGATGCCAGCCTTGCAGTGCCGTTGTTCTCATCTGTTCTTGTTCCAATGATGCAAAACTTTAGACCAGTTTTATCGCAGATCGCATCATCACCAACCATTCGTCTTGGGGTAAGTAGCTTAATTCATGAACAACCCAGCTTCTGTTGAATGTTCTTGTTAGATGAGGTTCACATGTGACATTATAGATGTTTTTTTCCTGGATAAAAATGGGGTTGGATCGAGACCAGTTTTGAGTCATCAGACGGATGGATGCCAAGAGTAGTAAAATTGCCTCTACATAATTGTGTGATTGCTCAACACAAAAGATAATAGACTTTGTTACTAGAATTTCTAATCCAACTTGTATCCATGTCTACTCAACTTTCTCTTGAAAAAAATCTAATTGATGAAGAATATCCTCCTCTTTGCTGTCCTATTCATTTTTTATCTGAAGTATTATGTTTTGCTGAACTGAGTACACTTACTTGAAAGTTTTGCTCATTCTTTTGTGCCTTCGATTGACCTTCACTCTCTTGTGGGATGCGGTTGGTAGGTATTAAAAGCTTTGTAGGTTCAAACATTAAGTCACTCTTGTAGTCTTGTTAGTCACTTTTTCATAAGAGGATACCTTGTTTTACTCCACTCATGTGTTCTATATCTGCAGGCAGAGATGACTATGAAGCAAATAGAGAACCTTAGCCCCTCAATTATGAAGCAAGTTTTTCCACTGGTTGAGCAACTGACTCCTCTATACACGGACTTGATTAATGGAAAAGAAAATTTCACTCCAAGACCAGAAGAAACTCGAAGACTGGTATGGAAAATTTTGAGATCTTAATGCTCATTTACTAGCTACATATTTAACTATGTACATATCATGAACATCTTTAGTTTACTTTGTTGCTATTTTCTGGTGGAAACTTGTGTAGTGTTTATTTGTATGACCAATTCAATGACTACTATGCAAATGTAGAGCAAATACATGCTATTTCTGTTAGTATGAGTTGATTTTTTTATCATGCTATGTAGCCTGGTTCCTAAGTATAGATTACTTCTTTATGCAGAGTCAATTGATGTTGGAAAAGTTATACACTGGATAATAATTTAATCTCTATGCTTGAGACAAATAATTTTAAGAGACTGATGTGGATTTGTAGATTCAATATCATTTGATGTGATATTGGATGCTTTCTTGAATTTATTAATGATGTTGGGCGACTTAAAAGTAGATTATGATGGTGAATTTCATAAAACTGATAGATGTTTTTTTTTGCAGTTTTAGTTATGATTTATTATAATGTTTATTGATTTTTTTTATTTGTTAAGTTAGGGTATATAAAATAGGGTCCCTATAAAATATTATATGGATAACATATAATAAGATATGTGCTATACAGATGTTAGTAGTTCTCTGCTCACTTCAGAATGTTGAATATGCAGCATATCAGACTTTACATAAATCAGTTGCCTTGTGTATGTTACAACAAACTCCCCTACCCACCCCGCCCCCAACCCAATTCCAAAAAGAATGGCAGGTCTGATTTTCGGTGTGATTTGGAATCGATTTCGCAATTCTTAGAACAGAATCTACATATTCATAAACTTCATGAAAAAAAAAAGGTTCAAAATCATAGTTAGAAAAAAAAATTATTTTACTTTCCCTAGTAGCAATAATGTCATAGGAAATTGGGAACAGAGTAGCCTACACAAAATATATATCTTCATTGTCCAAAATTATGTTAGTTTTCTTCTCTAATATATATATATATATATATATTACAGATAAGGTCCTACTACGGGATCTCGAGGAATCTGTTAGTAAAGTTCAAAGATGATACAATCGATGAAACTTCAACACTGGCTCAGGTGCTCAGCTCAGGTTCTGCCATCAGCTCAATGCTGGATATGTCTATCCGCACTCTTCCTGGAGACCATGCGCTTCCTCTACAGCAGGTTCACCCTAAACTATGGAACTCTGTGAAATGAAAGTCTATCTCATTTAGTTTCAACAATTTATGTGATGCACTTTCCTTTTTAGTTCGTCCAAAAAGAACGACATATTTCTATATTTAGAAACAATTCAACTTTAAACTTTGAGACGATTTATAGCTAAATAAATTGGGACGTGATGGAGGGAGACTCTATTGGAACAGTCATGGCTGGCCAATTTGTTCTGCAAATAGTGCATTTTCTGGAGGTTGTAACAATGTACTCCATATCTTACCTTTCTTTCAACTTTCAGGCTCTACCAAATGTTCCTCCAGGAATGACAGACGCTGTTAACAGGAGCAGCGAGCTATTGGCAAGTTTGACAGCAGGAACACCATGGGAGAACGTCACGAAGGAAGTCGGGAATACACTTGGTAATGTAGACTCTATAATTCTCAACTCTGGGAATTCAAAGGACTTGGATTTGCTTGTGGAGACAATAACATCATGGATGTACTCTAACACAGTCCCAAAACTTTTACAGTGATTTGCTAAAAATATATGTATATGAACCCTCCTAAATGGTTCTGTAATTTGAAATGATTGTATATACTTGATTGACATTTGGTCATATGCTCATGCATAATGTGAATGTATACTTCTTGGATTTTTGGTATAAAAAGGCTAATTATTTGTAACTGGTAATGTCAATTATCAAGTTGTAATATGTGTATTGGATTGATCACCTGTGTACGATCGACAAAATTGGAGCAACTTTGTTTTTTTTTTTAAAAAAAATATATGCTTATTTTAGAGAATTGAACACTTTGCTTGGATGCTTGTTACGTATTGTTTCATATGTATCGTATTGTATTGTATTGTGTTGTATTGTTGTATCGCACTGTATTGTTTTAATGAATACAATATTTGGATAGTTGTATCGTTCTCCGTTGTTACATAATATCACACATTCATAATTTGAATGATAAACTTACAAGAAAAGTAGGATATGAGGTAGAACTACTATGAAAAGATAGGATAAAAGATGAAATATGATTATTAAATAATAAATAAAGACAAAATGATAAGAAAATATTAAGGTAACAATGCAATCACACTAAATCGATTGTTATATAAAATTGGTCTTTTTGTCATTACCTAATGATAGATTTAAACGATACAATCCAATTTAAGTAACAATCAAAACAAACATTCTATTTAAACTAACAATACAATGGGTAACAACCATCCAAACAAGGTGGAAGTGTTTAGTCATATTTTTAGAACGAAAATAGAAATTGTAACTTATTTCGAATAGTAACAGAAGCTCAGATTTTAGAAATTTGGTGTACATATATATATGTACATGATATGATTCAAAGATAAATGGTGAAATTAATTAACATGACGCATTAAAAATTGCTGGAATGATAAGCACCGAGCAACAAAAAGGAGGAGCTCTTGAAGAAGGGATATAACTAGCCTTTTTTACAATTTGAACAAAAGATAATGACCTTTTAATAAAAATCTATCGTAAAGAGGTCATAAAATGAAGATCTCTCATCGTATTTATTGATTTGACTTGTCACATTCTGGGAACATCATGAGCAATCACTTTTTATATCTCTTATTGTACACATTCTTCTATAGTCAATGTTTTTCAAATTTTATGATCAAGACGACGACACACCGTAAGACTAAAAAGAGGAGAGCTTTAAACCCAATGGATAATGAACCCACCCTTCTTCACTAAAATACCAAAAACCAAAACCCAGGATCTAAAGACACAAGAAAGTTGTCCAAAGTTTGGTTACTATTGGAATTGGAAGACTCTTAATATTTACTCACTCAAGTTCCTTCAATACATGATGGTAGATGGATAATGCATCCAACCCAACAAATTAATAAACTTCCAATCATAGAAGCTGTACGACACAATTCAACAACATACTCTGCGTTATCCTACAAGAAGGATGGAGAAGATAGGGTGTGCTCAAACACTAACCCCCCTACCTTGTGAGAGGTGGAGACTCATTGCGGGATAAAAGCTCAAACATAATTTCTACAAGTTGAAATGACATCTTTCCTAACAAGTAAACAACAATCAAGGATTTCGAAGAAATTGATGGGGAATATCACTGGTAAAACCACAGCTAATATATAGCATAATTCAAAATCCAAAAGTGAATAGAAACCCAATTTAATTGAAAAACATAACATAACCAGTCATTGTAAACCCAAAATCCTTTGTTCTTAAAAGATCATAAAACAAAAACAGGATACACCAAAACTGACTTTGTTACCCATATTAACCTTTTCACTTCCCCACTCTAAAAGCAAATAGTTTCCTGATCTTCTTTAATCTCCCTTTCTCCTGAAAGAACAACCCTCAGTGAGTCTAGCACGGCCACCAGTTGGCTGGCACAACACCGTCTGGCAGTTCCCGCACACCACCACTGTCTGCGAGTGGCTGAACACCGTTGTTCTGCACACATGTAGAGAGAAAGAAACTAAGAATTGAACCGAGATATATTTGTATGACAGACTAATTTGAGAGATGTTATTGAAGGGGAGGTCGAAACCAAACCAAGGTGAGGATTGGATGTCCCACCACTCTTCCCAAAACATTCAATTAGTTTGCATAAACTTCTACTTTTTACTTGGGCAACTTTACTGCCTTGAGAAAAGAATAGCATATATATATTCTCTTCAAACATCAAATAATTAGTTCATCAAACACTACCAACCCTGTTTGGACATGAATTTTTTTTCCATTTATTCAAAAAGTAAATGGAAACATTGTTTGGCTATATATAGATTAGAATGACTTTTCTGTTAATTTTTTAGGATGAGTTCTACAAACTTAATAAAACTAGTTTTGACATGTTTTTCCATCCAAAAAGTTGGGAACTTTTTAACAAAGTGAAATGTATCCCAAACACAAGTTTAAATTTCTTTTTTGTTTACAAAACTTCAATGTTCAAATACCATTTTTCATTCAAAAACTACTTTTTCTTCCAAATATCACTAAAGTCATCAACTTTAATTTCCAAATATCATTTTTCAACCTCAATTACTACTACTACTTTCCAAATATCACTAAATTCATCAACTTTACTTTATATTACCATTTCTCAACTCCAAATACTACTCTTTTTTTTCAAATATCACTAAATTCATGTCAAAAACACCAACTAAGATAAATGAGCAACAAAAGAAAAAAAAACTTACATGTTAAAGCAACCCTGGCACTTCACATCCTACAGGACCAAAAACAACACATCAAACAAATCACAGATTAATCACAAAAAAAAAAAATTCAAACCACAAATACATGATTTCAAAAGTAAACAAATACATTGACAACCCGTTTCTTTTTTTTACCATGAAGAAAGAGTTAGGAGACTGAACCAAACGCTTGAGCTTGTGCTTTCTCTTCTCATGCTCAGCTGGAGGGTTCAACAAATCAACATCGTTTGGAAGAACCTTACAAATCAAATTTTCAACAGAGATTACGTTAATACAAAAAACACTGGAACGCAATCCAAATCTCCATAAGCTAAAAACTCAACATTTTCGTTCCAATTTGTAACAGATTACTTTAATACAAAGCAAATTAGAACGAAATTCGAAATTACCATTGCTTAAAGCTCAACAATTTCGCTCCAATTTTAAACAGATAACGTTAATACAGAGAACATTACAATGAAAATCATATCGCCATAGCTAAAAGCTCACCATTTTCACTCCAATTTTTAACAGATTATTACGTTAATACAAAGGAACATTAGAACGAAATTCGAATCGCCGTAACTAAAACCTCACCATTTTCGCTCCAACTTTTAACAGAATACGTTACTACATGGAACATTAGAACGAAATCCAAATCGCTACAGCTAAGAGCTCACCATTTTCGCTCCAATTTTTAACAGATTATTACGTTAATACAAAGAATATTAGAACGGAATTCAATTCGCCATAGCTAAAAACTCACCATTTTTGCGAGGTTAAAGGAGAAATTCCGGCCGGCGGCGTAGGAAGAGCGACGGAGGCAGCTAAGATGAAGACGCTTGACGCGGTATGGTTTTTCTAGGGTTTTTTCGCGAAGTTTATAAAGGGAATTGGGAATGTTGTGGGCCGTTGGATTCGGTTGAAGAGGTTTAATCTTGGCCGTCCGTTTAAGGTCTTTTAGATTCAGTAGGGATCCAAGGGTAGGATTGTCCATTCACTAAACTCATCCCTTTAATGTTTATCTACTTTCTTTTGTTATTTTCCGTTTTTTTTGGACAATCGTGGTGTCCGAATCAGCAACATGTAACAGGTAACTTTGTTCACTGAAGCTAAGACAAATGAAAAGAATCACCTAGTGTTTTTTGTCTCCATTGAATTTTGAATTTTTGACCTGAGTTCTCAATCACTTCATTGACCACTAAGATACACTCTTGGATGCTTTCTTTTGTTATTTTCTTGATGACCTTCTAGCTTCGAATTCAAGAAAAAAAAGGAATTTCTAGGGGAAAAAAACAAATAGCTAGCTATTTTTAAATGTATATTTGATAAATTTATTTTTGTGCAATAATTTTTAAATTATGTTAGAGATATAAATTAGACTAGATAATTCAAATAAAATAAACTCAATTAAAAAGACGACTTTGATAAAGCGAAATGAAACTCTGACTTTTCTTATGAAATATCACATGTTGCATTAATTCAATTATTCCTAGGGATAAGATTAATGAAACTTGAGAATGCATGAGAGGGGGAAAACTTGATGAGAGTTTTCCCCTTATTTTCATTGAACATTCCCAAATTCTCCTTCTACCTCTACTAATATCTTTCCAACCATGCTAATTGTTAAAACTATCCTAAAAAGAGTACATTGTTTGTGGACTTTTTTGTCAGATAAATAAAATTTAATATTGATAAAATATTGATAGTGTTACTAAATACTTGTCAAGTTAAAAAGGTGTCCTTTTTTTAATCGAATAAAAAGAAATTTATGTAATATAAATTGAGATAAAGATGTATTTATTAAAACAATACAATATGGTACCTCATGAAATAATATTGTTATTGATCAGGTTCAATTTTATGTATTATCAACTTTCAGTTTGTGAGCACACTAATATGATAACTAGATATTTATAATTGATTTTTGGTCCTTTATAATTCAATTTTTAGTTTAATCGATAAGAAAATACTCATATAATCATATATACCTGATGTTCACAAAATAAAAATAATACTCATAAAACTAGAAGTGCAACACAATTTTTTACATTAATCACTTTTATTTAAGATAGAATTGTTCGAATTCCATTTAAAGACTCTTACAATAAATTGTGCAAACAACGTTAATAGTCTATCTTTGTCACAATTAAATTTAAAATTGAAAAGAAAGAAGATAATATTATTTTGTGTCAAAAAGAGAAAAGGCATCACAATAAAAAGGCGGTGAAATTGTCTGATGGACCCTTGTACTTGTACACGTTTGTATTATGGACCATTCTACTTAATCCTTTATCAACTGAACCCTTAGACTCAATCAAAAGAAGATTTTTAAACCCTTCTTATGGTGTGTGTAGTTCACTTGCCCTCAAATAGATGACATGTCAAATCCACGTCATTAAATATATTACATGTCAAATCCACGTCATTAAATATATTACATGTCAAATCCACGTCACCTAAATTAATGAAATATCATAATTATCTTCATTAATTATTCTTTAAAATTATTAACCAAAATTATTTAATATAAAGTAAAATAATAAAATTTTAATTTATTCTTTAAAATAAAATTTGAAGCTTCCCTTTCACCTTGAAACAGTCAAAATTTACAGAGAAAGACGTCGCCGCCGTCGCCACCGGCGTGACCACCTTTACTCTCTTCCCCTCACTCGTCTTCATCTCCGCCACACACCCTCACCATTTTCCTTTCATCCTTCTCCAACCTCCACAAAACCAGCAAACTAAGTCGTCGTCGCCGTCGCACCAGATCTGACCGAAAAACCTCTTCGCCGTCGTGACCAGATCCTTCCACCCTCACTCGCCTCGTTTTCCTCTCCATTGACCAGCGCCATCTCTCTTTCACTCTACTACAAATCAATGGTCTCTGGCGAGCGCAGCCATCGCCGCTCTCTCCCTCCGCCGGCGAATCAGTGGACTCAAAAGGTGCCAATGACAAGATCTCTTAAAGAAGACGACAAGAGTGTGGAGAAAAAGAAAAAGGATCGAGCAAGGACGGAGATGGCCTAAAATGGAGATGGAGTACTGGGTGAAGAAGAAGGGGGGTGGGGTGGGTGAAGAAAAAGGGGTTTTTTAATTTTTCTATTCTTTTACTAATATTTTTTTTAACTTAAATATGATACCACTCGCCCTAGGTGCGTGAATTCACACATATTCGCCAACTCACAAATTTTTAATGCCACATAAGTCTGGTCAATGGTCAAAGGGGTTTAATAAATTGTGTTTTATTGAGTATAAGGGTTCAGTTGATAAAACGTTAAATAGAAGGGTCCATAATACAAACGAGTGCAAGTACAAGGGTCCATCAGACCATTTCACCTAAAAAGGCAGCGGTTCTAATTTGTGTTGCCTATGGGCGAAGGAAATACAAATATTTAAAACATATGATCAATAAAATATTAAGGTCACTTTTATATAATTAAAAATAAAATAGTATTTTAAATTTAATCTTATTAAATTATCAATTTAACCATTAACCAAAATAGTAAAATTAAAAATCAAACCAATAACTTAATTAAAAAAATTACACAATCAATAACTCAATACCTATTAATCAATACTTCCTCTATTTCATATTAGTTGAATTTATAAGGCACATTTATTTTTAAAAAAACATGTAATAACATAATTTAAATCATACTCTCCATTATTATCCTTTGTGAAATCATAAATTTTCTTGAAAATATCAAACTTTATTAAAGATAAGGGCAAATATGAAAAAAAATTCAAATATTCATCTAGAATATTGAATAATTAAATTATTTTGAACAATAAAAAAGCCCGAGTAATGTTTTTTTTCATACTGACAATCATCCAAAGAGACTTACACATTTTTTTTCTCCTCTTTGAGCCTTATCTTCTTGTCAGAGAGCAAAATTCACAACCACCATTGCAAAATTGCAGGCAATTTCAGGTCGAGAATGAAGAAGATTACGGTGAGGCCGATCACTGTACTTCTTGTTGTTGCTGCAATACTAATTTCTTACTATTCCGATGTCTCGTCGGCAGAATCTGACCCGAAACCAGCCCCGTGGCCTCATCAATTTCACTCGATACTGTTCGTCAATTACAGCGGATCTCTAAGCCTAATCGACCTTTGGTACGATTGGACCAATGGCCGCAATTTCAACATCATACAGGATCAGCTAGGTAAGTAGGTCGGAGAAGCGGATTTAGAATTTTAAGTTTTATGGGTTCAATTTTTAAAGGATGTTTGATTCGAAGATAAGTTATGCTGAAATTAATTATGCTGTCATTTTCATTATTTTATTACAAGTTAATTAATTTTGGTAGATAACTTATTCTCGTATTAATTACTGGTATAACTTATCTTAAAATTAGTTGTCGATAGAGGCGGAGTTGGGATTAGGAGTTTAGGGTTCTAAATTTTAGGATATAAGATAAAAATATTACAATGCATACTTCCTTTTAAAAGGGTTCGAACCCATCGTTTCCATGGTCCGTTCTTTACCATTGAGTCGTCAGTCAATTTTGTTAGAGGTTCACGGGTTAATATACATATAAATTTATTCAATTTTCTAATACAAATACAGAATCTACGACCTAGCTCCGCCCCTAGTTGTCGAACGAGGGATAAGATAAATACTAAATTTTTATCTTAGGATTATTTATGATTTTATGTTTGTCCATCGTATCAAAGGACTCCTAAGTTTTTACTTCTGCAATTTATTGATCAAAATTTGCATAATTTGAATCTCCAGAAGCGAAATATATCGCATGTATTGATACAAAGAGAGTAATATGTATAGACCATTTGTCAAGATGCTTTTGTAGGATCCTCAGAATGAATTCAAAATTCTAGCTTCGCTTCTGTAGGTGAGCTTCTCTATGATCTCGAATGGAACAATGGCACTGTATTCCGCTACACTCTAGATGTTGATAAGAAGAAATGTAGTTCAGCGGTGATTGATGTTGGGGTTCTTCGACCAAATTGGCTTGACGGAGCTACTTATCTTGGTCAACAATTCATCGACGGATTTCACTGTAATTTATGGCAGAAGGTGGATTTTATTTGGTATTACGAAGACATCGTCACAAAGAGACCCGTCCATTGGGTTTTCTATACCGGTACTCTTCATGACTTCATCCCCTCGATCCCCCTTTTGTTTTATCTTCCATTTTATGACGTTTGGACATGAATCGTTTGATATTTGAAAAGAACGTAGCGTGAAGCTAAGTTGAAAAAGGGCATTTGAGGTTAGAAGAACGCAATTGAAGTTTCAAGAGTGAAAACTTGAAGAACTCCTAAAAATTATTTTTCAAACTTTGAATTCCATTAGTCATGTTTGAAGTTGAAATAATGGACAAATTTGATAAACACTTATTTGAAATAATCGCCAGACAAAAGGAAGTGTAGGCGTTTGTTTGCTACTCTCTCCGTTACATTTTGGGTCTTGATTTGACACGAAGCTTAAGAAAGTAAAGGAGATTTTAAACTAAAGACTTGAAAGATATATTATAGACTTTGAATTTATGGTCTTAAACATGACATGAGAGGTTGAAAAATAAAAAGTTACTACATATAAAAAAAGAGGCATTCGTCGTGAAACAAACTAAAAAGGAAAGTAAGAGACATAAATTGAAATAGAGGAATATTATTTCTTATGAAGTCTTTAGATGGAGATTTTGTATCGAGTTATCATGAAGTTCAGCATGTTCAGGAGCTAGGACAGTCGTTAAGACTTATCAAGTTGTTTGTGGTCATCGACAAGTTCAATCACAAGATTGAAAATTTGAGCTTCGTGATTCTTAGTTCTTCTATTTCCTTCTACTATGCAGTCATTGTTCTATTAGGCTAGATGTGTGCAGCTTATGTTACTGCTTTCGCTGAAGTAGACGCTTCCCTAAAAGTGGTCTGTCAACTGAAGCTTGCGTTCTTGTGATATTGTTACATGCTTTTCATCCTATCAAGGAGAGATAATTACTGTCCAATTCTTCCCCATCCTCACCAACAAAATAAGGAACGACGAAAGCTGGGGGTAACTTGTTAAATTGCTTGGAATCACACATTAACTTTCTTATTCACATACATATTAAAGTGAAACCTCTCTATAACGACATCATTTGTTTGGAAACTTTTTGGTTGCTATAGTGAAATGATGTTATAGAGAACATATAATATAAGCATGAGATGATAAAATTGATTCTGCAAAAAAGCTGTCATTATAATGAAATGTTGTTGCAGAGGATGACTGTTATAGACCTCGATCTGATTGTAATTCACACTCTAGTCTTCTGGCACATTAACATAAAGGCATTAGAATATCCCTTAAATTTGCTTGTGCAGCATATGAGTTTGTTTTTCTTCTGTAGCTCTGTTTTGGTTGCTCCCAAGACTATCAAAAGTGGCTAAAGTTTAGCTGGTGAATTTGCTATAACTTGTAGTTGGGATTTAGCTGAAAAGCTACTAGGGGCCATTGCTCACAGCTTCCATACAAACGATATTCTTTTTTGTTTTTCGAAATGATAACATATTTTTTCACATATATATAGACATCAGCCTTGTTATCAACCTTGTTCTTGTTACGAGAAGTTAAGAACATGAGTTCATGAAATGTTTCTTGTATCCTAACTAAAATCAGCTCTATAGTATTCATAATCAAATCCCATGAAGTCATAGCTCATTCAGCTAAAAATGACCTGACAAACCCGCGGCATTCATGGATTAGTCACTAGGAGTAACCAGACACAATAATATCTATCTGCATTTGATGGAACTACTTAAGGACCAACTTTCTTATAAAAGCTCAACTAGCTTTCTGAAATCGTTCGTGTATGTACAACTACCTAACGTGTTCTGGAAAGTTGAGTCCTTTTCTTCACAAACCTGTGCAAAAGAATCTTGTTGCAAGATTGATCTCATTGTTGCTATACTCTTTATAAATAATGCTCGTGTTATAGGAGTAACAAGTTTATTGTTGCAGGAAGGTCTATTCACGTAATGACTTTCGAAGTGGGAGCAGTTCTTGAGGATGCAAAATGGCAAGCCCCTGTATATTGTTTCGATAAAAAACAGGTTAAAGATCACCCTGCATCAGGCAACAATATTCTGGAAATTGGCTCGAATGGTATTTTAAGAGAGTTCATATAGCCGCGCGATTATGTAAATAAGCTAAGCTAGATGTTCTTAGTAATGTAAATGTATTTGCCTTGTTTTGCTGCCTTTGCCTGTATCAGAAGTTGACAGGATAGAAACAATAACCAGTTTCATCCCCTTATGTATTGAAAAACAGTTGATGCCATCAGTGTTTTGTATTACAATAACCTATGTTGCTTGGACTGTTCATATATGGTGATGGGTACATGTCAGATTCTCCAAAAGCAGAGACGGACCCACATGCAAAGTTGGGGGTAGACGTGCACCCATTAACTTCGAAAAAAATCTTGTATATAGATGTATATCTATCTTGAGAAACTGGCAAAAACTAAGATATAATTAATGGTGCGCCATGAGGAGCATAGGAGTGCCTTGTGCCGCTAGTACAAACCAAAGGTACCACCCGTGAGATCAAGGTTCGAATCCAACTAAAGCCATGTTTTATTGTTTTTATTTTAAGTTTAGATTGGTGCACCCAAGTCTTCAAATCCTGGGTTCACCTTTTTGATCAAAAGTAGTACACTTTTGAAGGATTTGGCACAAATGTGACAGTATTTTTGGAGAGTCTGAGCAACATAGACAATAACCAATCGTGTATTCGGTGGGAACTAAATTAAAGGGATAGTTGAAAGAGTTAAAGAAGTTGCAAGTACAAATATTTTTGATATTGTACCACCCATTTGGTTTTGATGTCTAACAAATAATGCATTCGAATCACCATTCATTCTATTTATGTTAAAAAGTTAATTTTATTATATTACACGCGCAATCAAATGTAAGTTTGAAATTGTAAAAATGATGGATCAAATTGGGTAAGTTAAATTATAATCATTCATTCACAATCTTGACAAGTGTGTAGAGATCTTCGTGGGACTATGGAGTGAGTCTCAATTGATCTTCTATAGAATTTCATAAGTAGAGTCGAAAGAAAATTGAGTGTACGTAAACGTTATCCTTATCAAAGAAAAAAATCACATTTGAAACTCTGTAGTTCTTGAAGGTAAAGATATTTTTTCCATGCCATTATATTTCCTTTCTTTTTATTTTTCATCTCACGTCAATATTCACATTGAAATTTGATTATTTCAGATTCACGTCACGTAGCGCCCATGCCATTATATTTCCTTTCTAATTAAATGAGGTAGGCCACAATTATTATTTTTTCTGTTTTCTTCCTTATTTGATTTAGTGCCTAATTAATTTTTGAATCAAATCATCTGACATTTCAATTTCTCAATGATTTATGATTCCTTTCTCAGTCTCAGAACCAAAGTAAATATTTCCTTCCACCTACCATTTACTCTATATTTGGATGGTTGTTATAATTGTTTTATAATGTATTGTGTTAGAAAAAAGACAATAAAAAAGTTATAGTTTTGAGGTATGAAAGATCATTTTTTTTAAGAGTTAGTGTTTGTATATTCTTTTAAGGATTACGAGCAATTCTCTATCAGGATACAATAAAGTCTGAAATTTATTTGTAATTGAATACGCTATTTTAGGGAATGCTTCGTATTTATAGAATTGTATTGTATTATTTTAATGAATACAATATCTGGGTATGGTATCGTTATTTGTCATTACATAATATCATATATATATGTATATATATCAACTATTTGAATGATAAACCTACCAGAAAAGCAAGGTAGGAGATAGAACTATTATGAAAATGTAGGGTAAAAAATAAAATATAATTATTAAATAAGAAATAAAGACAAAGTGAAAAAGCGCAACAAGCCACAAAAATTTGATTAAAAAAAACAGTAAAGACAAAACGAAAATAAAATATTAAGGTAACAACGTGATCACACCAAATCAGTCATTACATAAAATGAGACTTTTCTTCGTTATTTAACGATGAATTTAAACGATACAATAATTTAACTAACAATCAAAATAAACATTGTATTTAAACTAACAATACAATATAATACGAGTAACAACCATCCAAACAAAGGGTTAACTAGCATTTGACCATAAAAATTAGATCAAATTTTAAAAATTTATCTCCAAATATTTATTTAGTCATTAACTTTGATTTTGAAAATTTTGATTTTTAAGTTTCTAAAAGTGGACTCGAACCAGATTTAGGATTTTTAGGACATTCACTAAATTTTTTTATTTTTTTCCAAGTAGCATGCATGTTCGAACACAATTTTAACATTTAAAATATTACTCTCTTTGTCTCAATTTATATAACTTAATTACTTTCCTTTTTAGTCGGTCCCCAAGAAAATGTCACATTTTTATATTCAGTAACAATTTAACTTTAAAATATTCATTTTACTCTTAATGAAATTATTTATAACTACACAAATATCTATGACTTATTTTATACTACAAGTTCCAAAAAAAATCTTTTTTCTCTTTCTTAAGTTTCGTGTCAAGCCTGACTAACTTGTATAAATTGAAACGGAGAAAGTATTTCTTAAGAGACGTGCAAACCTAAAAGTGAACAAATAAAAATGAACGGAAAATGTAAAAATTAAAATTTTATAAAGTCATAGTTGTAGGGTGTTCCCTAGAAATTATCGATCACAAAGTGTTTTGTCATTTACCAAAAGTCCAAACACTTGTTATGGCGTTCTAAAGGATATTATAGCCCATGGTTTTCTCACGTGATCATCATTTCTTAATTCTAGTTACTATTAGTATACCACTTTGATTTTTTAAAATAATAATATTATTTGGTAGGTAGCGGTAGAAGAGATTCATTATGACAAGAAAAGTTATTTTCGAATCCGATATGTATTTATGCGAAACGATGAATGACTTATGTGTGGCTTTTTAGTGACGGATTCAAGATTTTTATTAAGAGGTTTGAAAAAATAAAAATATAATGTATGAGGTTTGAATTGGTGTCGAAAGAACGTTGGGTTGAATTTGAGAATGTCAAAATTGATTGAGTTAATAAATCAATTTCGTTTTCTTATAATTTGTTTGAGTACTTAATAATAAAAAAATGTATTATATTATTATGATTATTAAAAAATATATCAAATAAAATAATGTCTTTCTAAAGTAATTTAGATAAAATTTCACATGAATCAATTTAAATTGCATATCAATTTAAGTTTAAAATGAGTTGAATTAATTAAGTTGGTACAAAAACGATTTGGATGAACACTTTGATAATTCCGTAAATCCGTCCCTTATTTCTCTCTACCTTTCAATATAAAAGTGAGATTTATATATACGACGCCATGTTTAGATTTTATTTGTAAAATTACATGAGATTATTGTTATTGTTTGAAAATTCACATATTTGGAAGGGTATGATTTTCAAAAAACTAACTTGATCTATTTTTATAGGAGATGAAGTCCAAAAAAATTTAAAATATTAGCTAATACTCACTTTAAAGAATAAATAATAAAAATAATACATAACAGTCAGTCAAGTCACAATAATAAGAAATGTTAGGATATAATTATTTAAATCAACCAAGAGAGTTGAGGAGCTTAATAAGTTTCTTTTCAATCACTAAATCAATAACACATTTTATTTATGGGTTCTCAATTCATAATTTTTATATATTTACTGAATTTCTCAATACAATATCAAGATCCATGAAAAAATTACTGAATTTTTAACAATCTTCACTCAACACCCTAAATTCGCCCATGTTCAGTTATGTTAAAGTACTCCCTTAAATTTTATTTTACTTGATTTCTATATCAAAATTAGGTATTTTATTTTACTTGTCCAATTTAGAAAATTAAGAAAATTTTATTACTTTTTCCCAACCTTTAATATTGATAACTACATAAAATAATATTTTCACCATTTATTTTTATTTTTTCACAATATTTTTACTTTTACTTGTCATTTTTAGCATATCATGATAAAATCATTTTTTTCTTATTTATCCTCAACATTAACTAATTAAATCCCAAATTATTTTTCAAATTCTAAGATTAAATGTCAATTAATATGGTATTGTTATAAACTGCTCATATCAATTATTATTTCTTAAGAGGATTACAAAATTCAAAATGAATAAAAAGAGTAGTGATCAAATTTAGAGCCCAATACATTATTAATAAGGTTAATTTAATAAAATACACTCTAACTAAAAAATTCTTTAAAATATGTCAAATCAACACATACCATGTAATACGAAATGGAAAGTATTTCCCTTAAGAATTATGTCAAATCAATAGATACCACGTAATATGAAACAATAGAAGTATATGACTTAGAGCCCGTTTGGATGGGATTTTAAGTTGGTCAAACTAACTTTTGAATCAGTTTTTGATTTATTAGAGTATTTGACAATTATAAGAATAACTTAAAATAAGTCAAAACTAACTTAAAATAAGTTAAAAGTTAAAAGTAGGGTGTCCCTTACTTATTTTTTTAAACTTATAAATCATTCTACTTTGATCAAGTATATTACTCATTTATCCTTAATTTTTTTATAATGTTAACAACTTTAAGGGTATTTCAGACATTTTGATTAAAAAAGTGACTTTTAACACTTTTTTGCCAAACACATCAATAAACACATAATTAATTATTTTTAAAATGACTTTAAAGTAACTTTTTAAAAGTTATTTATTTTAAGTCAATCCAAACGGGCTCTTAAAGGAATCATCAGAGGACGTGGACAAATGGTGCAGTGGATGATACTATTCATTTTTTAACAAGAAGTCTCAAGTTTGACGTCAAATATAAAAAAATTCTTGATAGATATAGCTTTTCTCTGAATGGAGTATGTCAAATTAACACTGATCACAATATATAACCGGATACCAAATTTAAGAAAAATTTTGTTAATATAAATTTACCAAAAGAATCCTAGACCCAACACAAACTCTTGTGCATGTCAGACAAAAAAGATTAAAAAAATTAATAAAAAAACAGCTGTGCAAATATTAGTCACCACTAGACTGGTGGACTGAATCTCTATATAGCCAAGGCAAATAGAGTGAGAAAAAATCCTTAATATTCTCAAGTAAATGAGGTGCTGCGCCTCCACTATGACTGTCATCATCTTCTCCTGAAAAAAATAATTTCCATTAATTTTTCTTCATTCAGGTACACCATTACTCTGTTTTTCTCTTTTTGTTTCTTGATTTGTTTGAAATCTCAGATCTTTATGTTAAAATTTCAATCTTTTTAGAAAAATATTTGGGGGGTATGGGAAGGAAATGGAAATGGAAATGGGGGAGGGATTATAAGGTGGGTAATCGAACACTGGCCAACAAGGTGAAAGTTTAGATTGTCAATTAACTGAGTTATTAAGATTCCCATGTTAAAAGTTTCAATCTTTTCTTGAATTGCATGTTTTGTTTTAAGCCATGGAGTTAAGTGA